>OZ025290.1:367698416-368308700 GCA_964019185.1 Maratus speculifer | reverse complement strand
CTATATACATAGAGTGAGATAAATTATCGTTTTATGCACTTATTCAGTTTCTAAAAATATTGCAAGTTTTTTTTTAATTTGGGTAATTTGGCAGAGATTATTTATATTTCGGTAAGTGGTTCTAAATTTCATAGATTGGGATACATATGAAGATTTTTTTAAACTTTACTTATACATTAAATTATTTACACGTCTGGCCATTAAAATTGTGATACCAGGAAAGAATAATCTGACGAACGTCAAAAATCACATGAAAGGAAGAAGAGGCTGGAATAAGCAAAATGAGTAGTATTTCAGCGGTTTAGATGACGTAGGCAGGAGAAACTACATCTGAAGCACTGCATAAAAGAAAAGTTACCTAGTGGATTTTCACTATAAATACATTATTCCCGTTTTCCTTGACAATATTCCACAAGACTTATCGTATACAACGACCGCACTTATCTATCCGAAATCTTGACACATTCATACACTTCTAAAACAAGTCAGAAATTGTCCGTAAAACGTGGCAAATGAGGTGCATTTTTACCATAACTTGTTTTTTTAAATATTTAGATATTGGTGCAATAACTGTTGCACTCTTCTGAATAAATAAATGAATACAAAATTTATTACGATTCTATACATTCAGTAATATGGAACTAATAGGACTCAACCTCTAATAAGGCGTAATCACCGTTGCCAGGTAAGTCGTTACCAATTACGGGACGTGAAATCACTGACTTTATTGCATTAGGATTTAATAGAATAAAGAAAACTTTTATTAATATACTTTCAAGTTTTAATTCAATTATAAAATTTGAAATCGCTCAAAATAATTTTGTAGCTTTTTTATATATATTCAATATCAAACCATTCAGTTGGTTATCTTTTGCGTTATTATATGTGGACAGACGGACGAACCAGATGACGATTATAGGTACTGCGTATTTATTTAATATCGAATGCATCTAAAATAGTCGTCTGCTCACACAATAAAACCAAAGTTATTCTCAAACTGTGATATCTGAACTCTCGACTGAATTCTGTTACTCTCATTCTCCATTTTCTTTCGCGGTATCGCATATATTTGCACGGAGAAATCAGGCGTATCTACGGTTTTTTCAATGAGTTATAAATCATCACACAAGACTATCTTTTGTTCACCAATTACAAATCCACCTCTATATGCCTTTTTATTGCACAATTTAAATTTCATTGGAAAACGACCTCTTTTTTTAATTTTTTTCTGGCATTTTATTTATTGTAATCTCGTAGATATAAAAATGTATCCATAACTCAAGTGCATAGATATTATTATACAAATAAATATACGAAGAAAATAAAATTAATTAAACTGTAATTTGCATTAAGAGCATACACTAGTCACGCGGTAAAAGCCGAACGCTAATGATAAGTCTATGGGCGAAATCTTTTCAAATATCTCGCTGAAATTTTAATATCTCTACATGATTTTTTTGCACAAGATAGCTCAGGACGATCCACAACCGGCCTAGTTTTTACTTTTTCGATTTTGCTTAGATATTTTTTATATTACGATAGTTTCAGTTTCAGAACCGGTTTAAACCGGTTCCAGTTTTTGCTTTTCCATTTAGAATGATAAAAGAAGACAGAAAAGAACAGTTTTAATATTTTATTTTTCATTCTATAATACAAGTTTTATTAGAGCTCTTTCCATCCATAGTTCCTGAAGTTGTAATATTTTTAAAATCCAAAATATATATTTTTTCTTTTTTAGCAATTTCCAACATAGTGTAAAAGTGTTTGTGAATTCTGTCTGTCTGGCCGTTCTGTCTATCTGGACGAGTTCCAGGGTTTTCGCTGTCACTCACCATTCAGCCAAACCGCTACAAAACGCGAGTAAACGAATAATCAGACTCGCCAAAGTACGAGCACCATTTTCTGCTCTTTGTATGTGCTTATATGTGCAAATAAAATCGAGACTTTTGTCCGTGTTACTGAATCATTTATGCTATTTTTCATGGTGTATTTAGCCGTGCCATTTACATTACCCTATTTATAGAGATACTGATTCAACATCAATACAGCTTAGGTGCAGCCAAAGACAGAAAAATACGATATGTATTCATTTAATAGTTTCTATAGCGGATATTCGAATTTCTATTTTATAAGAAATTAGGAAGATTTGAGTTATTTTAGAACAAGGTTTAAAAAACTATCCAACAATGAGTTAAATACGGATTTTCCAGCATTTCATCTATTTTGTTGCTTTTAAATCTATTTTGCTAACATTTTTGTTTATTATTTGGCTACAATTTTTTTCATTTCTTACTCGCGAAGTCACTAATGTTGGTTAAAAGCTAGCGAGAACCCTTCTGGTATGGCACATATCTTTTTTTTTTTTTTTTTTTTTTTTTTTTTTTTTTTACAAATTTAGGGGTCGTTTTAAACGTAAGTGTGTGCAGTATGTTGCAAATAAAATTAACACTTTTCAACAAAGTTAAAAGATGTTTATACATTCGGTTTGTCTCTCCGTCTGGCCGCGCTCTAACTCTCGTATATATGATCCGACTGTCATGAAATTTTTGGACGTTATTAACGTTTACCCTAGCACGAACCTTATTGAAAAAGAGGTTTCTACCAGGATTAGTTCATTTAGAGGGACAGTCAAAAGTTTTCTATTACCTTATGGTCTATGGGGGAAAATTTTGCAAAATATTTTCGTGTTATTAAAGGTACTAGGTAAACTATAGGGCTGATCAAAAGCATTCAAATATGTTTCCATCTTTGGGTATAATTTGCTGAAAGGAAAATTTCAACTAGTTAGGCGTTTTCTTGCTAAACTAAATTTCCGTATTATATAGTATACATATCAACTGACAGGTCAAATACAGGGCTTCTCAAAAGTATTTGAATACATATTTGGCTATGGTCAGTAATACCTTATTTCCCTAGGTAACGAAGACTTGTTAAAGATTTAAGGAAGTGTTGGAAAGCGTTTCATAATCTATCTTAACGCATGATTTTTCTTACTTGTTGCAGTCTTGGCTTGGCATGAAAAAAAAAATTGTAGTTTTGACTCATAAGTTTATGTCCCTGACTTATTAAAAATCTCTTTGTCTAAACCATTAGTTTGAATTAATAAGTGCAGTGCGACCCTGTTTTTCTAATTAAAACGAATTTCTTGCAATTTAATGTGCCTTAATTTAAAATTGTATAAGTTGCAATTGCCCTTGTATGTTTGCTTCAACGTAATCATTCAGTCACACGCACCTACTAAGAAAACATAAGAATAAAATAGAACATAAGAAAACATAGAAACATAAAATAATAGAAACATAAGAAAACATAGAAACATAAAATAATAGAAACATAAGAAAACATAGAAACATAAAATAATAGAAACATAAGAAAAAAATAAAAATTATTTTTGATAGTATTTAAATATTAAAAAGGAGTATTTATGCATGATTAAAATTCCTTTTCGTAAAATACACTCACATTCAAATATGGCAATAACGATTGAATAAATCTTTCTGTATAAAACTTTAATTTACTAACTGTAAATAATTAATTTTATAACTGCAGTTAAGAGGATGAAAACGACTTAACTCGCAACTGTAATTACTAATTATAAGATGCTTGAGAACGGAGATAAAATGTAAAAATCTGTCATTTTACAAAAATTATGTCTTAATTAAATTCGAAGTCAAACATTCAAATTACTTGAGCAAGAGTAAATGTCGTTTCTAAGTAAGTGTGCACATTAAGGTAATGAATGCTGTTGCTCTCATGATGGCCAAAGATTGAATTTAAACTCAAAAGCTTTCCAGAAACTTTCACGAAAATATAAGATGTTATTTTTATCATCTGTAATTCATTAATTAAAACTACAAGTGTAAAGTCTGTACAACGTTTTGATCAATTTAATTCAAAGGAAATATTTTAACCAAATCTAATGTTTAGGAGAAGATGGAATAAGTAAGATGACTGATTAATATATCGAAGATTGAGAGAAGTGTCCTTGTAACAGTCTGTATTGACACTGAATGACGCTGAGACAATTATTTAAAGGTTGCTAATCAAAAACTTAATTGATTTATCAGCAAATCGGGAAATCAAGTGTAATGTTTTACGAAAGTTAATTCCTTAATCAAATTAGAAGTTACAAACTTATATTTGAGCAGTATGCCATAATAAAGCAAATAATTATATTAAGATACTATTGAAGTTGTGATCATCATAGTATAAAGTAAAGATTGAGAGCTCTTCTGAAAATTTTAAGTATGTAAAAGCATTGCTTTTATCATATACATTTTAATAAATTAAATTACAATTTCAAAATCACTACAAAATATTTACTAAAGGGGCTTAAGACTTGAAAATAACTCAAAAAATTTATATTTTTATGATTTATTTTGATTATTCAATTAATTCTGAACACAAAACTAAAACCGAAAAGAAAAATATTTGCATTTCTAACAGAGTTATAAGCATTTATATAATAATTACTTTCAAAGTCTCACACACAAAATTTCAAATTTAAGTCAAGTTTCCTAAAAAGTTAACGAAAAAATCTATTTTTTTAATAATATACTTTGATTGTTAAATTAATTATAAACACAGTGCAGAAAAATGCATAAAAAATTGCATTTTTAATGGCTTTATAAGCATTTGTGTAACAATCAATTTCAAAGTCGCATTCATATAATTTCAATTTTAAGTCCCGTTTTTACAAAACTTGATTTTTAACAATTATCATAATAGACAGGGAAGCAGCAACACAGACAATCGCCTCATCGATTTCACGGATGAAAATCCAGGATTAGTTAAATCTCGATTCGCATATTAAAACGCAATCGGCCTACAAGTCATATCTCTGTGGAAAACACCTAAAAACCCGATTTTAGCGGTTTACTCGTAGGTTTACCAGTATGCTTTCCAGCACCAAAAAGTTTCAAAACATGGAGAATTGAGAGCGGGAAAGAATAATGATAATCCTATGAGTCAATCGCTAAAACCGGGTTTTTATGTAATTTTTATCAAGATATGACTTGATAGACAGATTACGTTGTAATATGCAAATCGAAATTTAACTAATCCTGCATTTTCATCCGTGAAATTGATGAGATAATTGTTTGTACTACAGCCCCTTGGTCTATTAAATAAAAACTACTTGATAGAATGTTATATATATATTTTTTAAATTTTTTTGTTATTATTTTTTCATTTTTCTTTCTTTCTTTTTTTTTTCCATGCATTTAATATTATTATCTATAGAATGAATTAATATATTTTAGATAGTTTAATATTTTGAATAATTTTAATGAAAAAAAAAATTACATTGTTTAGGACTTTTTGAATTTTCAAATTTGAGAGATTTTCTTTAAATAAGGTTTTCCTTGAGTGATATTTATATCCTTAATTTATTCTATAGAGTAGAGTTTCCTGTTTATTTTAAGCAAAAATTAGGTTTTTATGTCAATTCAACGTTAAGATATCTTACGGATGGTGGTAGGACATCTAATTTTTTTTTTCCAAAACTGTGTTACATAAATTATGCATGATAAAAATAACTTTTCGTAAAATGCACTCACATTGAAATATGGTAATAACGATTAAACAAATCTTTCTGTATAAAACTTTAATTTACTAACTTTAAATAATTAATTTTATAACTGCACTTAAGAGGATGAAAACGACTTAACTCGCAAATGTAATTACTAATTATAGGATGCTTGAGAATGGAGATAAGGTATAAAAACCTGTCATTTTACGAAAGTTATGTTTTAATTAAATTAGAAGTCAAACATTCAAATTACTTGAGCAACAGTGAATGTCGTTTCTATGTAAGTACCCACATTAAGGTAATGATGTTGCTCTCATGACCGTAAAAGAGTTAAACTCAAAAGCTTTTCTGAAGATTTCAAAGAAATATAGGAAGACTATTTATATAAAAGAAAAGAAATATAAGAAATATAATATATTTTTATTATCTGTAATTCAATAATTTAAACTACAAGCATAAAGTCGGTACAACGTTTTGATCAATTTACATTCAAAGGAAATATTTTAACCATATCTAATGCTTAGGAGTTGACGGAATAAGTAAGATGTCTGATTAATATATCAAAGATTCAGAGAAGTGTCCTTATAACAGGCTGTATCGACACTGAATGACATTGAGACATAGTTATTTAAAAGTTGCTGATTAAAAATTTAATTGATTTATCAGGAAATTGGGAAATCAAGTGTATCGTTTTACGAAAATTAGTGCTTTAATGAAATTAGAAGTTACAAACTTATATCATACTTGAGCTCTGTGCCATTATAAAGCAAGTAATCTTATTTAGATAATAATGATGATGATGTGATCACCGTAGTTTGAAGTAAAGATTGAAAACTCTTCTGAAATTTTAAAGATTTTATCATATAAATTTTAGTAAATTAAATTAAAATTACAAAATTACTGTAAAAATTACCAGTACTACAAATCTGTCTGTGTTCCACAATAATTGCCACAAAAAGTATCCGATTGACTTGAAATTAAGTGGGTTATATTGGTGAGATACTCGGATTAGCTGTATAGGTTTTTGTTATATTTGATTCTTTCGTTCGAAAAATATAGTATATTTTATTTTGCGCAATAATGATTTTCTATGGCAAATCAAACGACTTTCAAAATTTTATTCGTTTAAAGAAAATAACTCATTTGACTAATAGAGTTAAATGATAAATAGATACTGAAGTTTACCAATACGGGGCTTAAATTATTCAAATTATTTTGAAATTTTGTCTATGCATTTGTCAGATTTTTTAAATTATTACTGTAAAATTTGGAGATTTTTTATAAATGTGTTCTAACAATATAAAACTATTTGAGATTTAGTTACTTCAAATTTATTTATTTCATTTTCTTCATTTTCTTTTAACAGTTGCCTAGCAACAATTCATCTTAATCATTATATTATAATATTATAAATTTGAAATTGTGTGAGAAAGTTTGAATGAAGTCAGCTTCAAAACTGATGAATTAATATCTATGTATCTTTGCGTATAAATAGATTATAGCCCAGAAAAGAACATAGGCAAAATTTTATTTATTTTATTCAGATACTTTCCTTAATAATTCAAAAATTCATTCTTTATCATACAGAATCAATAGACTTTTTTTAGATAAAATGTAACCAATTACCTTTCTTCGTTGCCAAGAAAATCAAAATCTGGAACAATAATTTTTCAGTGATGATAAATTTTGAATTGAGCAATTTCCATGCAAAAAATGAAAATAAGAAAAATTTTAAAGAAAACAAATATGACGTCACATTTTAAATAAAAATAAAATGAGTATTTTTTGTTTTATATTAAACATGGATATTTATTTCGTTAATAAGAATTTTTTCTTAAAAAATGGCGACATAATTAGAAGTAAAAGGAATAAAAAAGAATTATATTTTTAACAAAATTCACTTGGTAAAATATGACGGCATATTGAAATAAAACAAGTATTTTATAGTAGTCGTTAAAAATACACTGAACATGGATATCAGTAACTAATGAACTAGAGATAAATAATGACGTCATATTTAAAATACATGAGAAATATTTTTTACTAATATGAAGTTATAAGTTACATGTATGAAAATTTTCATTCAAAACTCATAATTATCAGTGGAAGGCATTTTTTGTGGAAAAAAATAGAAAAATAAAACTGATTAATATATTTTTGACGCTATTTTTTTCTTTAAATTTAAAAAGAATTTAGTTTCAATTTGTATAGATACTATAAAACTTTTCAACTCCAAATCTATGTTTTCACAATACACTTTTTTTGATCAATTAATTCTAAACACAAGGCAGAAAAATGCATAAAAAATTGGCATTTTTAACAAATTTACAAACATTCATGTAACTATCACTTTTAAAGCCGCACCCATATGATTTCAATATTACGTCGCGTTTTTTCAAAGATTGATTTCTATCAGTAAAAGTCAAAGAGACAACAGCACAGACAATCACCTGATAGAGATTACGGATAAAAATCTAGGATTAGCTAAATGTTGATTCGCATATTAAAACGCAATCGGTCTGCCAAATCATACCTTGGTAGAAAACACCTAAAAACCCGATTTTACGGTTGACTCATTACCATTAGGTTTACCATTGTGACCGATTGCGTTGTAATATGCGAATCTATATTTTGTTAATCCTAGATTTTCATCCGTGAATTCGATCAGATGATTGTCTGTGCTGCCGCCTTCCGGTCTATAAGATAAAAAAAATTGATGGAATGATTTATTTTCTTTTCATGCATATATCATACTTATCGATACAATGAATTAATATATTTTAGATAGTTTAATATTTTGAGTATTTTTAATGAAAAAAAAATTGTATATTTTAGGTCTTTTCTTAAATTTTCAAAACTTAAAAGTTTTTTTTTTTTTTTTTTTTTTTTTTTTTTTTTTTTTTAACAAGGTTTTATTTTAATGCTGTTTCTATCGTTAATTCTTTCTATAGAGTAGAGTTTCCTGATTATTAAAGCAAAAATTAGGTTCTTATGTAAATTCAGCGTTATGATATCTTACGGATGCTGATATGACGCCCAAATATTTTTCAAAAATTGTGTTATATATATTATGCATAATATTTATGCATGATAAAAATAACTTTTCATAAAATACACTCACATTCAAATATGGCAATAACGATTAAACAAATTTTACTATATAAAACTTTAATTTACCAACTGTAAATAATTAATTTTATAACTGCAGTTAAGAGGATGAAAACGACTTAACTCGCAACTGTAATTACTAATTATAGGAAGCTTGAGAATGGAGATAAAATGTAAAAAATCTGTCATTTCACGAAAGTTATGTTTTAATTAAACTAGAAGTCAAACATTCAAATTACTTGAGCAATAATAAATGCCGTTTCTAAGTAAGTACCCAAATTAAGGTAATGCTGTTCCTCTCATGATCATCAAAGATTGAATTTAAAGTCAAAAGCTTTTCTGAAAGTTTCAAGGAAATATAAGATATTATTTTTATCTTCTGTAATCCAATAATTTAAACTACAAATGTAAAGTCAGTACAACATTTTGATCGATTTACATTCAAAGGAAATATTTCAATCAAATCTAATTTTTAGGAGTAGATGGAATAAGTAAGTTGATTGGTTAATATGTCGGAGATTCATAGAAGTGTCCTTATAACAGGGTGTATCTACACTGAATGCCACTGAGACATAATTATTTAAAGATTAGTGATAAAAAAACTTAATTGATTTTTTAGGAAATCGGGAAATCAAGTGTAACGTTTTACGAAAATTAATGCCTTAATGAAATTAGAAGTTACAAACTTACATCATACTTGAGCAGCGTGCTATTATAAAGCAAATAATCATATTCAGATAATAATGTTGATGCTGTGACCATCATAGTATGCAGTAAAGATTGAAAATTCTGAAAATTTTAAAGATTGCTTTTATCATATACAATTTAATAAATTAAATTACAATTACAAAACTGCTACAAAATTTTCATCAATGTATTTTCAAAGAAAATATTTCAGTCATATTTCTAAAAATGTATAATATAAAATAATTAATTTACATATATACATACATACATAAATGTATATATATATGTTTAAAATGTGAATTCCGATTATAATTTTATTTAAATACATATTATGTTAGAAAAAAAGATGGTAAATATAATGATTCATGTGTTTTTTTAAACATTCATACTTTTTACAAAGTATAAAATAGTCAGTTAAAAGATGTTGTTTTTTACATTTTCTCTTTCTTATGCTTGTTTATTAATAAGTTCATGATTGCACAGTTTTAGTTAACAAATGGCTAATTCTACAATAAAGTCCAACGTTGTTTGTTTTTAAGACCTATTACCTTTAAAATATTAATCTTATTGTCATTAAAATAAACTAGCTCTTGATAACATTATTATATTTAGTATGGCAGGCATAAAAAGTATTTATTTCTAATGGTTTTAAATGGAAATAATTTTGAGAACGTAGCAATTTGTTAACTAATTTATAGATTTTTTTTTTTTTTTTTTTTTTGACAAGAAAAATGAATTACTCATTTGTGTGTTTTTGTCACATTTTTGTGACATTTTATTAATATGAACCATTTTAAACTTAAAATTTACGAAAATCCCTGTCGGCTTGGCCTATAGGCGGAGGTAGATTTCGAAGAGTGTTTATTTCAACAACAAAAAATAAAATATGTTTAGAGATAAAACCAGTTTAACAGCTTTATTTAGGCGCTTTTGAAAAATGTTTAATTATTTTTTGTAAGAACTGATTTTATCCGAATCATCTTAAGCAAAATTCGGCTCAAATGCCCATTTTGACAACATATTTTGAAATATATTCTAACTTTATTAAAAAATCGACAAATATGGTACTTTATATAGTTCCTTAATAACAAGAAACAATCAAGTGAATGCATTTGAGAGCAAAATTGAATTTAAAAATGAGTCATAAAATAATCAATTAGTTATCTGAATACAGCCTCCATTCTTTAATCATCATCGCTTCGGCAAATTTTGTGCGAAGTGCCCACTTTTGCCACCAAAAGCTTTGACAGCTTTTTTTGAAATATATTCAGCCTTTATCAAAAAACTGACCAATAAGGCACATTATGCAGTTCCTAAATAAGAGGACCTGTCAATGGGATGCGTTTGAGAGCAAAAATGAATTTAAAAATGAGTAAGATGCGCAAATTTTAAATGCGCAATCACGATCATTTCGGGAAATTTCCTTTGAAAATACCCTTTTTGGCTGCCTTTTTTTGAAATATATTCTGCCTTTATCAAAAAAGTGGCCAATACGTCGCATTAAGTTCCAAAATAAGAGGATCTGCTATTTGGATGCGTTTAAAATGAAAAAGAATTTAAATATATGAGTCAAAATATAAGCAGTTTGGATTTGAGGTTTTTTTCTCCAACGCCTACTTTTGTTTAATTTGTTTTTGCCATAAGAATCAGTGCTATAAAAACCTGTCAGTATAAAAGTAGTAGATATTAATGAGTAGATGTAAAATAAATTTAATCGCATTTGATAGCTTGGTCCTATCAAAAACTTGTAAATGCAAGTTTTAGATAATTTTTAGAACATCTATAAAAAAATTATTTGAATTTTATATCATGAGAATTGAAGAATTTTTTTTCTCCGAAAAAAACTTTTCACCTCTTGTTTTTTTTCACCTCTTGAACTTATTTTTAATTTTATAAAATATCTGTCACGCATAAACTTTTCACCCATTTCTTAGAAGTATAATAAACTTTAATCTGATTCGATATCTATTTTAATTAGGAAGTTATAGCGTTTTCTTCTATTTTCAAAAAACCCTTCCTGTTTCCACCCGTTTGATCCGATTTTACCCATTAAGTAACTTAACCGAGATTTTATATCCCTTGATTTTGTGTATCAGTTTGAAGGAGACTGGAGCATAATTATAAAAGTTATCGTGTCTAGAAGAAAGTGAAATAAATATATACATATATATTTAGATAGATAGATAAATAGATAAACTTTTTTACTGATGGTAGTTTTGGGGTCTGGAGGTCATGATCGTCGTAAATCTGCAAAAAGTTTTCAGAAATTCAAACATAGGAGAGACCGCAATAGGTAGTATTTCATACGAAATCCACCAAAAAACTACAACAGTTTCAGAAGGCATACGTATGCCTTAATGATATTAAAATGGCAGACAGATATATTTTTATCTGTTTGAGTCCGGTATAAATGCCACTCAGACAAAAGAATTTATGGGTAGCAGAGTTTAACAAAAATCAGCAATTTATAATAAAAATTAAAAAAAAAACTCATTACGTTTAACATAATTACTATTGTAATTTAATTAGAAATTAAATATACTGAATACATAGTATTTTTAAATAAATACTCAAAATAAATGAGGCATCGAATTCATCTGGCTAAAGTTAAACTTATGCTGGTGTAATTCTCACCTATTTAAAAAATATCTTCTTAGAAATTTAAACCATTTTAACATCTTTTTTTCTGTATATTTTTCTAAAATAATATCTGTTTCTTTTTTAATTGGCATAATATAATATATGCTTAATTAAATATATCCTGCATTAAAAACTCCTATTATAATTTCATTACTTCAATAAAATTACAATAATATATTTTAGAAATATTTTATCAACTGAATATATAAACACATTTTTTAAGACGATTACAACCTACGAAAAAAAGTTTAAACTATTAATTTCTAACAAAAATCTTGTGTATGATGTTCTATTTAGTTTGGAAAACATTATACTTTAGTATATTATTGTTAATTATCCGCTACTTCTGGAATTTTCGACATGAATTCGATAATATGATTGTCTATGCTGCCACCTCCTGGTCTATTAGATTGGCAACTCTATGAACTGAAGATGCTGAAAGGCCACGATTGCATATATTTTCGAATATTCATAGAAAGAACTGTCCTTGAGTTTGAAATAATCGTTATTCTGTTTTCATAGAATAATGAAGAAAATCTTTTTTAGAAATGATCCCCTCAAACTGATGTTGAAAGAAAGGTTAAACTGACAAATATGTGTCAAACTTTCAATTTGTCTACTAGAAAAATATGGGAAAAAATATTTATGTTTGAATTGGACTTAATGTCATCATGTAATTGCTGAGTTATGTAACAAAAATAGCTTAAAAATGATAAATTGTAACAAACTTGTAAATGCTAGCAAGTATAAAATTATATACTTGCCTTAAAGTGTTTAAACTGTACAATAAGATATTTTCAATGATATAATTATTTTTATAATATTTTTAATTGGTTTAAAAAAGTAATAGTGACTGCCGTTTAAAGAAAGAGTAAAAAAATGGCTATTGAACCCATTTCAATCAGTGCTGATAACAAGCGAGAACAAAAAAAGACTTCACAACAATGAATGCATGTTATCACACGTAAGTAAAACATAACAGTTCCCCAAAAGACCAATACCCCGCGAGTAGTGGCGACTTTTTTCACAACGTCATTAGTCGAGCTCGGTCTTTTCGCCGCTGGCCCCCCGCATACGAAATATGTAAAATAAGAAATATTTTTCACCTAATCTACGAAAATAACATTACAACGAAGATATAAATTTGCAGTTTTTTTAAATTATGCATTTTATTCATGAGATCTGGAGTAACTGGAAAAAGTAAAAATGAATTCGTATTAGTGACTTTTACGTAGACTTTTTTGCCAATTTCAAATTTGTTTCTAAAAATCTACCTGAAAGAAAAACAGAGGTGTCCTGTTACTTCACTAAGGTGCTCGAGAAAGCTTCAAAGTCAGCTACATGGTAGATCTCCGCTTTATTTGTAATGTGATATAAGTTAGGATAAGATAAGTTACACGGGCGGCGAAAAGACCGACACGCGACTACTGACGGGATAAAAAACGTCAAATGGCAAAAAAAGATCACGTAACTCCTGAGTTACACTATCTATATTATAAAGGCCAAACGAATCTGTGTTGCGAATGGCAACATTTTCCCTTGCAATTTCGGTTTTGCAATTTTCGCTACTGCAAATTTTACTCTTCTAAACATAGCACATTTTAAATTTTTACACCGTCGTATGTTGAAAAAAATGTACTTTTAAATGTAATTTGTTTGAAAGTTGTATCTCAATTTATTTTTGAGATATTAATTTTTTTTATAGTTTTTAGTACCAATTTTGTAATTGTGGCAACAAAATCACCATTTTATCCTAAAATTGAAAAAAAAAAATGCGCAACACTTTTCCGAGCGATTTCAGTTTTGCAATTTTCGATGCTGCGAAATTTACACTTCTAAACATCGTACATTTTGAACATTTTAAATTTTTACACCTTCGTATGTTGAAAAAAAAGGCCTTTTAAATGCAATTTGTTTCAAAATATGTGTTTCAATTTATTTTTGAGATATTAATTTTTTTTATAATTTTTGTACCAATTTTGTAATTGTGGCAACAGAATCACTACATTTTCTTTTAAAATGGAAAAGAAATAGAAATTAAAATGCGTACACTATTTTAAAAATATCGTCTGTTGTAAAATTTGGTGAATTTCGGCTTTCTTTCGTTTAATTATTTATATAATTAAGTCTTAGTTTTATAGAATTTTGTTAATTTTAGTTTGAGTAATATTTAAGAGTTAGACTGACAAATGTAAGATGTAGTTTTTACTGTAACTAATTTTGTAGATTTATTATAAATCAATGAAACTGTTCTATCTTTAAGATTTTTTTGTCGAATTTCGACGGGTTCCATCTCGTACAGGCAAGTGATAAAATATTTTAAAAATAAGAATGCATTTCTTGAATATGTGCTTAATATTAGTGTGTAAATTTTGACATTTCACGGATTAACAATCTTAAAGTCGCAATACTTGACTTAAGAGGGCAAGAAACTGAATTAAGCGTTTGAGCCCTAAGCATCGCGATGGCACTGTTTAGTTTTTATATCGAGAAAACCTAGCACATGAGAAGCGTTGAGGAACACTGATGGTGCGCCGAACGGGACTTATCGACATAAAGTAGAAAAAGCTCTCGAGTTTTTCCGGAATAAAATAAAAGAAGCGCTATCGGGCTGCTTAAGTCTTTTCAGCACATAATAAAAAACGGCTATCATGCTGCTTGGCTCTTTTCGGCATAAAATTTAAAGAAATGCTGTCGCTCTGCTTGGAATTTTTCGACCAGTGTTGAATTTAGACACTTTTCTCCGTGAAAGATATCTGTCACAGTAAAAATTGAAGACCCAAATTGGGTTGAAAGATTTCTGGGTATAGTAATGTTCCTAAAATGGTACAGTAAGGATTCCAAAATGGTAGAGTATTGTTCCCAAAATGGTTTAAAACAGAGCAGATCTTTATTAACATTAAATTTCAAAATAAATATCAAAATTTCTGAGGTATAATGTATATACTATCTAAGATATTTTAATTGTTTTAATGTCATTAAAAATCAGGCTTTTTTAAAACGATTTTGTGCTACAAACTGAACTTTCCAAATTGGAACAACGCTGTACCCAAAAATCTTTCAACCCAATTTGGGTATTTTGTTTTTACAGTGTGGTTCCGGGAGGGGGGCACTGGAAAGTTCTGGGGGGGGGGGATCGCACTGTTTTACCATTGAGGACACAAAATCTCAAATCTTCCGGAAGAGATATTTCATTGATCTGGGAGGGAAGTGTCTTTCCGGCGACCTCCTGAAATTAATACTGTTTTTGACAGTGTTTCTTTTTTTTTTTTTTTTTTTTTTTTTTTTTTTTTTTTTTTTTTTTTATAAAACCCTCTGGAACTTAAACAATGTTCAAACACTTCTCAGAAATAATTTTCAAGAACTTAAAATAAATTACTATTATCAAATGCAATTTAATAATTTTAACTACAAATGTAAAATCTATTTAAAATGTTCTGCAATTCAAATGAAAAATTTCTATCATATTAATGTAAGGAGATGTTGATGCGATGTACAGAAGGATTGATTAATGATCTCAAAGTGGCTGATAAATGATTTTCAACTGGCTAAATCGACATATTGAAATAATTCTACTCAGACAAAAGAACAAATGGCTGAGATAAAATGCTTTATTGTTTTATTGAAAATTCAATAAAAGAAAGAGAAGTTGGTCCGTTAAAAAATTATCATTCACTGTTAATACTTTTATTTCGTTCTTTTTATTTTGTTCTAATTATCATTTTAGTGTAAAAAATCCGAAAGTTTCTGAATCTGCAAAATATTATACAATGTATAAACTTTTCCATTTACATATGGAAAGCACTCTTCATCTTTATAAATCTCAGAAAAAAATAAGAAGATTTTAAGAAACATTTATAAACAAAAAATGTTTCTTTTGATATAAAAGATTTTTGGAGACGTTGATAATCCGTTTTTTCAAATAAAATATATGATTTATAGTGTCTAAGCTTTTCAATTACAGATTTTCGGTTGTATAAACGAAAATTTGCATAAAAATTACAAAATTAGAATTAATATTAATAATGTTCATATTAATATTAATAATGTTAATGCTGTTAATTCTTCATGATTGCCTATAAAACATGTTTGTTGAAGATGAAAATGTTCCTTGTCATCTGATAACATTGAAAAAACCTGTACTGACGATTGAAAAAAAAATTGATCAATATTTGTTGAATTTGCTTTGAAAAAAAATTGATTAATATTTGTTGAATTTGCTATTCTTTATTGATAGAATAAGAATAATTAAATACACTGTAAAAAAAGGCTCGATCTACTAAAAAAATTTTAGTGATTCTTGTAATTACTAAAAAATTTTTAGTAATCTTACTCGGTTACAAAGAATCTGTAAGAATTACTAGAAAAAGCTAGCAACGAATAGAGTTAATAGTTTTACATTTTTAATAGCTATTACTAAAACTCACTTGGTGTGGCCGTGATAGCCTAATGTTCATAGCATCGAACTCCAGGCTGAAAGTACCTGGGTTGGATGCTGGCCGCCGCCAAATATGCACCGAATGTATGCAATGTAAGTACTTGTTACATAAAGGGATTATTAAAATCCCGTCGTAGCAGTTACCATGGGTAATGATCTCTGAACCTTCCCTCTCCTTTAGAAACATGTCAAAATGGAGCAGGTAGCAATGTTTGGTGCTGCCATCTATTGCGGCTTTTCCGAAAATCTTCCGTTTCAGAAGTCTGTCCTTTTTACCCACTGGATGCAGCTCGAAGGAGGCTCCTGCCCTTCGGGCACACGTAATGATTACTAAAAATAATTTTGGAGCTATTACTAAAATTTGCTTGGTGGCTCATACTAAAAAGTTTTAAGTTAATTATACAAAAAATTCTTTTGTTCAGTTTACAAAAGAAATGTTTGTTTCACTTTCAAAAAAAAGTTTGTAATGAATTCTGTGGGAAAAAAAATAAAAAAAATAAAAAATAAAAAATTCTGTGGAATACAAATTTACTAAGAAATTTTTAGTAACCTCTTGAATTTTTTTTTATAGTGTAGAATAATAGTACATTAAAACGAAAATCTAATTTACACTTTCTTTCAAAGAAATATCGCCTACCTAAAGCTTCGTTAAATTCTAATCGGTATTATATCGAGTATTCATCAGGTATATTTCAAAAAACCCGAATTCACATTATAAAGTATAAACAGTAATAAAATTCTTGACTTTGGTGATATAGTGACAGTAATGCCCCCATGAACTTACCAGTAGTTTATTAATAGTCTATAATGCTTATAGACCATGAAAAACACAATCAAATGTAGCACAAATAATCACCTCATTGAATTTAAGGCTCAAATTTCAGAAATAGCTAGCACTCGATTAGCATATTAAAGCGCAATCTTTCTGCAAAGTCATATCTTAGTGTAAAAGTCTCAACACCAGATTTTAGCGGTTCACTCATAGGTCACTCATCACTCATTGCGGAATTCTGCATCCAAAAGGATGAAAACTCGGAGGACAAATAGCAGGAAAACAAAATACTAAACCAACGAGTCAATCCCTAAAATCGGGTTTTCAGCTGTTTCTCACCAATATTTGATTTGACAGACCGATTGCGTTCTAATATGTGAACTGAAATGTAATTACTTATGGAATTTTCGCCATGAATCCGATGAGATGATTGTCTGTGCTGCCACCTCCTGATCTATTAGATTGGAGACTCTTATGAACTTTAGATGCTGAGACCAAGATGGCACATCTTTTCGCTTAGTCACAGAGAGAGCTGTTCTTGAGTTTGAAACAATCCAGATTCTGTTTTCATCGAATAATGAAGAAAATATATCTTAGAAATGATCCCCTCAAACTGAGGTTGAAAGGAAGGTTAAACTGACAAATATGTCTCAAACTTTTTATCTGCCCACATAGACCATACCTATGGAAATCTTGTAACATTAAAATTAACTGCTCGAAGTGAATATTGATTTTCCCGGTATATTCGTGCGATGCGTGTAAGTTAATGTAGGTAACATATCGGATAATCAAGGAAACATAGATTTAAGTAAGGTATAAATACGTCTTAGTTTGTCTTTTGTTACCAACTTTTTCATTGACACTGCTGTGGTCTTAAAAAAACAAAGACTGTAGGCGTGTTAGCATATTTAAAGAGCATACAGTACAGCTTTATTTCACAAGCGTATACAGAATTCCTTTTAAAAATCGTGGAGGTATACTAATATTTATCTAACACTACACCTCTAATCTTAATTAAATTTAGAATATATTAGAGATTAAAGACTGAAAGTGCAGATTTTTTAAAGTTTTTAAAACATTTCAACAGAAAAGGAGTGCAAATGAATTTTTACTCAAAATTATTTCTGGTATTGTGAAAAGCTGTGCAACTAAATTTCATCGATTATTTATAAATTTACTTATTTATTAAGAAGAATTTTAATATTTTGTATATTTATATTATTCCGAACCAGATATTAATGCAGAATGAGCGAAGGTTTACAAATTCAGGCGTTTTACAAGCTATCAAAGTTGTAATTCATAGAAAGTGTTTCATTTTCTGAAAAAAAAAAAAAAAACTTTGGAAATTGATAATAAATCGGTTTTTGTGTGAACAAAATGTCAACAATAGGGGAATAAATCTGGTCATTTGTTTTGAGACTTGCAGACAATAATGGACAACAGTTGTGAATCATCTACAAATAATTCTCCTTTTTCTTTTCAGAAAATAAGTTTTCAAAGTATTTTTCCAAAATTTTCTGAAACACTGAGATTAATAAGCTATAGAATGCAATTGTGACACAATAGATTCTATTTAATTTTAAACTGAATAGTTTGAATTATTGATTAATTCAAACAAAAGACGAAATTGAAATTCAGTATAAAAAAATATATTTTCAGTTCCATGAAACTTGAACTGAAAATATTGTTAGAAAGTATTAGCTAATTTGAATTTTATTCTACTATGTTTGGTAATTCAAAGTTTCTAACATTTAGCATCTGATTAATATCTTATATTTAAAAACATAAATTATCGAAATTTTTAATAATAATAATAATTTAGAAAAAAAGACAAAAAATATCTTTTAAACATTAAACATTTCCAATTTTTACACCGTCGAATAGGAAAAAAATGAACTTTCAAATGCGATTTGTTTGAAAACTATTCCAATTTACTCACTTTTTATTGTTTTTAAAATAATTTCCAAGCATGCATTTTTTAAAAATAAAATCTATATCTATCGCGTGAAAACGAATGCTAACGATAAATCCGTTTAAACTTAAAATGCTATATATAGCTCATAATGTGTTTTCAGCTTTTAGTCTAAAACGAAATTAAAACATCCATTAATCAATATGTAAAACAACAAAATTAAGATATGTAATAAAATTTCTGCTTAAACCATTGAAATGGACAGAATAAAAAAGATTGATTGTAAATAGAAATTTTAGCCGATTTCTTTAGTTGTTAAATTCATTTGTGAGACCATTGTTAAAATATCACTTTGAATATATTTAAAACTTTAATTTAACAAACTATTGCTGTTTTTTATACAAATGTGATTACCTATTGTAAATTGGCGTACTATATATGTATATCTATATTAAAAGTAAAAAATCCGTTAAATGTATAAAAAAACAGTAAAGTCATGCAAGGTTTTGACTTTTTCTGCTGTAGTTTTTTTTTAAATCAAACAATGCATTTTAAGGATATATAAATATACTACATTCAAGCTCAAAGTTAAGAAAATGTGTATGTTTTGTCCAATTTCTGGAAAAGTAGAAAAAGGTTAAAGTAATGCTTCATTTAGTATAGATCTCGAAGCAGAGATGCAACTTTTTAATATCGAATACGTAAGCCTACACGTGTCAACATGTGTTCCTTAACAAGTGTTCATTTAAACAAGCGTGGCAATTTTCGCATGTTAATTGCTAGCACACCTTGTTTTTTTTTTTTTTTTTTTTTTTTTTTTTTTAAGATATTACAAAGTATTTATTACATATACTTATTTTATATTTTCCTATAACTGATAATTCAGCTTAGATCAGAATATGCTTCAAAATCAATTACAAATAATTGGAACACAAACGAGAAAAGAGATTATGTTAGAAAGTTGACAGGACGATTTTATAATCAGTTTTTAACGACGAATATGACACTAATTTTGTTTAATTATCATTTATCTTTGATGATTACCTGAATTGCTGAAAATAGTCAAAGCCTAGTGGAAATAAATAGATCAGTTATTATGCAATAAGTTTAAATCAGCTATATAGAGTAACATTCCAGAATTGTTATTAAAGATATGAGAAAATTTCAACTCTTCTTTGAAAAAAAAGTGGTGCAAGCAGTTTTTTAGAGCTATTGCAATTATGAAACTATTTCGAAGTACGATCATCTTTAAAGATAACTTTAGAATAGCATTTTAAAATGTGTTTTTATATTTTTTACTAATGTTTCATTTTCTCTTTTTTAAATTATTAATAAATAGATGTAAATAGAAACTTTTATACCCATATTAAAGCAAGTTTAAACTGAATTTATTATTATTTTTTTCTTTAAACTATTTTATAACAGACCGAATTTAATAGGATCATTTAGAATAGAAATACATCTGAATAAATTTTATTTTCTGATTATCAGTTAAATATTTAGAAATAAATAACTTTTATTATTATTATTAATACTTTCGAAAATGTTAAAATATTGTCGATTATTAAAAGTATACAGTCAAAAAGCTTAATATTTCAAATTTACACTTAAAAAAAGAAGTTTTGCTAAATTTTTTTTTTCTCAAGAACATTTCATCGAAATCGTCAATTCTGAGCTCGTTTTTTCTAAAAAGTTACATTTACTTCTTATCTGCATGGAAAATGTTGCAATCATTAATTTTGTGTTATTCAAACAAATGTTTTTGCTTTCTTTAAGCTTAAGATGAACTATTTTTTTCTAAGACTATATGCAGTATAGGTCACCTAAATAAATGTTTTGGTAATGCACAAAACTTTCTAACAAAAAAAAAAAAAAAAAAAAAAAAAAAAACTTTTTTTAAAGCTATAATTTTTAAGAAAAGAAAAAAAGGAGAAAGAAAGTTCTTTTTTTCCTTGTTTATTTTTAGAAAGAAAAAATAGTTTATTTAAAAATGCAGTTGGGTGTTAAATTTTTCAAGTTTAAACTTATGTTACTTCTTATCACAGAACTCAAGTACCTTGTATCCGTGAAAAAATAATCTTTCAATTGAATATTTTATTTAATAATAAAGAGTAATTAATAAAGAGTAAATAATAAAGAAAAAAATTCTATTTATTATATCGTATGCATTGTAGATAAATATTTACTGGGAAAAGTAATCTGAAAGCCTTCGTTTAAAGAAACATTAAATAAAGCTTATTTTTGCCTGTGCTTAGTGCGCTGACAATACACTCTGATGTGAAATCTCAATATTTACCCCTCTCGCAGAAAAGCGATGCATCTGTATATCATGAAACATTTTAACGAACTATTTAGACTTATTTAGTTCGAAATAAAATTAAATAAAATTCGTTTATTAAATTCATTAGTAATTAAATTAAATTATCTCTTACATTTTTTCCCTCTTACTTCCAGTCTGACAGCATAAATGTCATAACTTAAACCAAGAACTTAACTCAGGCAATATTTTAGTAAATTTTAATATAATAGATTTCCTGTCCTTTGAGACGACTCCTTGAAGAGGTTACCATGGAATCCTTTTTCAGTTTACAATGTAACACATAAATACTGTGACTTGATAAAAATGTCAATATAGTTTAAAATTTTTCGCGTTTTTGAGCCATATTTTTTCTATCCCTGTTCCTGATACTTTTATATTCTTTAATTCATATTTCCGCTCATAGTAATTCACTGTGTTCCATGAAAACATGGTGTACAAAGGTTAGACCTGCATTCCCTCTACAAGCCTTTCCTTCAAACAAATTTCAATGTTCGGGGGATCCTGTACCAAAGATCCTGTGCAAACAGTCTCAAGTCCCTGGAACGCGCTTTAGAAAAAGGCCTGATCCTGACGGAAATAGTCAGCCACAGCCATCTTGAAGAACTGAAGGTCAGAACCACAGACTTCTCATAAGTAGATTCCACACCGGCAACCTTTTCTTACGCCGGGATCTTTGCCTTCTGTCACGTGGCGGAGGGCAGATTTAGCTCTTTGTGAAATCAGACATTTGCCAATGAAGCGATCGCCGCCAAAAAATGGCATCTTTTTGCCAAAAATGTTGGATTCGAAACCTTGCCGAGAGAACAATGGAATGTGACGTCTACTTATATGAGAAGTCTATGGCCAGACTCCTGCATCGCCACGAGAGGAAGCCATTACGAATGATCCTTAGTTTTTTTAAAAATAGAATTTCCTTCTCTTTCGAATGGTTATCAAGATGTTGTTTTGTTCCAGTTAGAAGTTACTGTTTTTTATTTCCGTCACAGTGTTTAAGTTTTAATTGTAGTATGCATATATAACATAGTTATTTACAGGTTGATTCAAAACTTTATTATTCAGGTTTCACGTGGAAGCAGGGTACACACAGACGACTAGGAATCACATAGGAATACCGGTCGGAAACGCCTTCTTGACCTAGTAAAGGTATTGACAGTGTTGCCAGTGGTTTACTTTTTTAAAAATTCAGATTTCTTGATTGGTATCACTTTTTTAAATAGTAAAATTTACTTTGTTTTCACGTTATATAATATGTCAGTAAACAAGTAAAAAATTAAAACTTCAAAAATAGTAGTGTCAATCAAGAAATCGAAATTTAAGAAAAGTAGCCGACTGGCAACTATGTCAGGGCGTAAGATTAGCTTTACGTGATCCAGCCTTTTCACTAACTAGTGTTGCTAGTGGGCTGTTTTTGTTAAATTCAGATTTCTTGCTTAGCACCAGATTTTTCAAATCGTAAAATTCGCCTTATTCAATGACACATTAAGGGGCCTCCGTGGCCGAATGGTTAAGACACCACTCCGCTAATCGCTTGCAAGCATTCGAATCCCACTGGCTCCATTGCACACACTCTTTGTGTGGAGCTCCTGATTGTATTTCTCTTGTGATGTTAAATTTCCTTGTGCTATCTCGTCTCTGTATATTGACGATGACTTACAAGCAGGCTTTCATGTCGAGCACAGAAATCAGATGTACGTTGTTCAATAAAATTTACACATTAATTAAGGCGAAAAGAAGGGAAATTTTACTATTCCAGCAAACCATTCCACCACACTAGCAACACTGTCAATGAGTGCATTGATAGTGTTGCACAACGGTAAGGCGTTTTTGTGTTGTTGCCATTTTGGTGTACCCTACCTCTCCATGAAATCTGAACGATAAGTTTTGAATCAACCTGTATATATTATGTGTATCTATACTTTCGACTAATAGTTTATATCATGTCTACAAAAGTTAAAAAGAAAAAAGAATTTTCATACAAGCATGATATAAACATTAATTAGCAAATTTAAAAAGCGTATATTTTCTCAAGTAGATTTCAAACATTAAATAAGGAATTAAATTTTGACTTTCGCCGACAAATGATGTCAATTTTCTGTTTGTCAGAATAGCCTATCCATTCTGTATATTTAAAAATAAAATAAGCATTGGATTGTATCAGAGATACACTTTATTCAGAAACAGACGCATGTCTTCCTAAGGAGATTAATTATCTTAGTCTGAATACTATGAAATACATATTTATTATAAATATATGCATATATATTATAAAGAAAATACCGGGTGATCCAGAAGTTTCGGGAGTTTTGAAATGTTAATAATTAGGAAACTATGGACACTACAAAGGTCCGGTTTTCAGATATGTGCTTAAAAACATGTGGAATTTTTGTTTAGAATGAATTATTTTAAAATGTATATAGTTAAAATGTTTAGCAACAGGTGGCGTTGCTGTACAACAACGAATGTGCCTATATCATGCGTTATGTAGACACATGAGTTCATTGAGAAACATTTTTTCTAGAATATTGATGAGATTTCTTTTTAAGGGTGGTTAATAAACAAACACCTTTTTTTAAAAGTAGTTGAAATTGCATTGAAAGGGAATTTGATACAAAATTTGTTTAGTAACTGTTATGTTTAGACATGCTTTCTTTGTATGTCGAGTTGTGTTCTTACCGTACAATACGTGAAGTTAAAACTGCAAAAGATTCGATGGCCATTTCAAGTGAGAAGGCTTGCGCAAAAGTGGTAAAACAAGGTTTGAGAAAAGTTCTCACTGGAAGATCGTAATAGAAGCAGAAGACCCCAAAAGTCTGTTTTAATCGTAAATGAGGTAGAATTCGATGCAAGTACTCAATGGAAATTGTCAAGTCATGGTGAGTGCAGTACAATTCTAATTTCACGAATAACCGAAAATTCTTATGGAATTTTTTTCTTCTCTGAATATGCTGCGCACGTTGCATTGCTTCGGCTCACTTTGGTTTTTATAACTATGGCCGTCATAATGAAAATTTATACCACTTGGGCACCAATTCTTTCTTTTCAGTAAGCTGTATCATACCATAAAAAATAATACTATCAATTTTAGCGCCACCTGTTGGCAAAAAGTGTAGCTAACATAACATGTTTGTTTCATCGAAAAAACAAATCCCATAAGTTTCTAATTATTTCTGTGAAAACCGCATATTTCTATTGTTTATAGTTTGCTAATTATTAGCATTTCAAAACTTCCGGAACTGCTGGATCACCCAGTATGTCAGAGAGTAACTTAGACGTCAAATCGACGGTTGCAGAGTTTTAAGCAAGCCATTTCCTCTTATTGATGCTTTTAGTATCGTATAGTTTAAGCTGTCTAAAAGGATAAAAATGCAATTTAATGAATAAAAATATAATAAAAGTTTCAATAGTGCATATAAATTTTAAATGAAATAGTTTTTAGGTTTTAAAAAAGTTGAGAAAATGAAAAAAACAATTGTCAAAGTTACATAAAATATAAAAAAATAAATACATATACAGGGTGAGTCATAAATATCGAAACAGTAGGCTATCTCCTTAAATATTACCTTTAGACTCATAGTACCATTTGCAAAAATTCATAAAAAAAGGTGAAATTTCTGATAAGTTAAGTTGCAACTCCATGGGGGGTCTATTTGAAAAAGTACGAAAATTAAGTTTTTATACGGCCCCCGTAGAGCAAAATTCTCAATTAGGGAATTATTCCTTATCCATTCCTAAATTGAACAAAAAAAATTTCATCTGCGTATTTAAAAACCTGTCAGAGATATTAAAATCCAAAATTCTCCAAAATTCGCGACTTATACCACTTTACCATGCTTGTAAACGAAGAGTTATGGTCTCATTTTCAAAGGAAATGAGGGATCGCCCACAAATTATCCGGTATTAAAGATAAGATCCGATTTAAGACAGTGCCTCTTATTTGAACAAAATAAATCAGCATATTGATTTAAATCAAAACTTGTTTTCAAATTATGTTGATTGTTAGCTCTGGAGATTTGCATGGATCGAAATATCTAGGTCCGGTACCAAACCGACCCATAGGGAAAAAGTTCTCCCCGGCATAGAAAAATGTTAAAATCATAACCCAGACCGGCCTAGAAAAAAATTTAAGTCATACCCCGGCTCAGCCGTGAATTTCTACATAGTTTTTTACTTCGGTATGGTTAAAAATTCTTTTCTATGGAGGAGTTCTGACCAAAAATACTTATTATAGCTTTTCGTTTTTTATATTTATACTTTTTATTATTAAAGAAGCGCCAAAGGCTGTGATATATTTATTTTATCAATGAATCTCTATTTATATCTAAATGTTTCACTTAGATTTTATTATTGCTAATCCATATCCCGTGCTTTGAAGACTTTGAAAAATGTTATACAGTAAAACCTTTTAAGACGGAATTACACAGGAAATAAAAAAATACGGTATAGACAAATGCCCTTCCTAGGAGGGTTAAATGGAGTTTACTTTTTTCTCAGGTATTATTGTTTTTATTTTGCATGGTTCAACACATTTTCCGTTTAAGCCAGAATTCCGTCATAGGCAGTTTTTTTCTGTGGTTTTATTGTGTTTTATTTTTTAGCATTTGAATATACTATTCTTTTTAAAAAATAATTTTTTAAAGTTTTAAAGTTTTTTTCTGTAAAATAAAAGGGATTTAAAAATGTATGTGGGTTTTGTAAAAATTTTGATTGAACCAAATTTTACTTACTTCAGGTACGTATTAGGTCAGTCAGAGACAGTGATTTTAATACGGATTGTTCGAGAACAGGATTGAAAATTTCGTCCAGTGCAGACCTAGGTATCTTCGGTATGAAAAATACGTTAGGCCCGGATAGGCGAGAGTTCAGAGAAAAGTAACTCCTCGGTCCTGACTCGGCCTGGGCCCAGAATACAGATTTTTTAACAGCCTCTCCAGGACGATAAAAAGTGAGTTATGAGAGATAAATTTCTAAAAAAGACTTAATCTGCAACTTAGAAAAGCATTCTTTTAAATAACTGACGAGCAGTAAAACAGTACATTTCGTTTTTCTGCACAATGAATTTTTTTTCGGACTATTTCCTGTCTTTAAATTATTAAAAAGTTAAGAATTGTTAAAGAAAAAAAAATACAAACTAGAAACATATCATTTTTAACCATTTTACATTAGTTATATTTCGGGGAAAATTGTAAAAATATTTACTTTTGAAAATATGGTTTTTGTTAAATTATGTTATTTTTTCAATAAATATTTTTAATAGTTGTAAAATTAATATTTAAAAACAAAAATACTGAAAAAATCCTTTAATTAAATGGAAAGAAACTGAAATTCGATAAATAATGTTTCGAGTTATAACGATTTTTAGTTATCCCATTTAAACCAGTACTAATCATATGAAATTTTTATAAATTTTATGATAAATTTTAAGATGTGATTTTCTTAGAAAATTATATGGCTAACTATCACAAAAAAAAAGAAAAAAAATCAAAATTCTAACTCAAAAGATATATTTTTTTGCATGCTTCATAGAACTGTTAAAGTAACATTGTCTTTTGAATTGCGCGCATTTCAATTTGTGTCTAATCCCTTAAAACCTGATGAATAATTCAAACGGCTATAACTCTGCGAGTTTTGAAGATATGAAGATGCAACTTTTTGTGTCTTATTCAGAACTGAATAAGAAAAGTTTTTCTAATTGGAATTTTTTATCGTACGGGGGCCGTATAAAAAGTTAATTTTCGTACTTTTTCAAATAGACCCCCATGAAGTTGAAACTTATCTTATCAAATATTTCACCTTTTTTTAATGAATTTTTGCAAATGGAAATATGGGTCTAGGTGCAATATTTAAGGAGATAGCCTATTGTTTCGATATTTATGACTCACCCTGTATAACATTTGTAATATAAAAATATATTTTTATAAAAAAATGAAAATCATTTTCCCGTCATCTTAAAAAAAATTATTAAGATTCTAACCTGGCCTTTTTGGCGCCATTTTCTATTCCTTCACCAATCGCTCCAACCAGAAGAAAATACGGGTCTCTACTTCATTGCTGTGGTAACTCGCAAATAATTGAAACCCTAAAGAAGATTTGGCGACTTACCACGTCCGTCGGGATAACGGAAAGATGCCTTCCAATCAAGGTATTAGTTCAAAATATTTAAATGTTACATCGACATAGGTACTAATCTATGTATATTATTTTATTAATTATACTGCTTCAAAAATTTATGAAAAGTTGATTACGAAATTCCATCTTTACACGTGAAAACAAAGTTTATTTTAAAAAAAGTCTAAAAATTATATGTTTTCATGGCAAATTTTGAAACGACAAATAAAATGGAACTGTTGTTTTATTTTCACGTCTGTCTGGTGTGATAACACATCCTTATTTCTATGTATTAAAAACTTAAAATAAATTGATGAATATGACCGAAGTGTAACATTATTTGGCAAAACTCTGCATGATTAAATACTTAAAAAAATCCTTCCGAAAAAAAAGAGACATATTTTTCTTTTTCTCATGCCAAAATAATTTTTTTTTGAAATAAACAAAGAATAAATTTATTATGTCATACATAATGAGATATCTGAGAGACATAATAGCTCAAATAAAAATTTATCTCGAATAAAGTTGTTTTTTTGATGATCAGTCAACCAATAAATAAAAATATAAGATTTTTATTATTCTATAAATTGTAATAAGTCTTTAGAATTTAAAATAAGTTCTGAATAAAGATAAACTTATTTTAAATGCTTTCGAAAAAAAAACCCCAACAGTTAAACAATAATGAAAAGTATGTGCTTTTTACTATTTTATAAATAATTGTAAGTAGCTGCCGCACATTTAAGTAAATCTTTAAACTTTAAAAAGTTTAATTGGCATGTTTAAAAAAACAATTCAAAAATTCATACGGTATGTATAATACTGTTATCTTGTGATCCTCTGCGATATACATTAGACATCAAATACTCTGGAAATGGAGATGCGGCTTTCATTTGGTGATGGAACAAAGGAATGGACGAGCAACCTCATGCCTCAATATTTTCGAACAATTTAGTTTGCTACTTCAAGGAAAGAGATAATCCGGGTTGGTATGTCTCGCTCATCTACCGATTTACCAGTGAGATAACATTTTATATCGCTGATTTAAGACGCCACACTACTCACTGAAAAAGACCCGGATGATAATGTAAAGTCTATGGGGGCGTTTTTTCTCAAGTATCTCGCTCAAATTTAAATATTTTAACGTGATTTTTTTTGCGTAAGTTAGCACTGAGGACGATCCACAACCGGCCTACTTTTTACTTTTTCAGTTTTGGTTTCAGATTTTTAAAAAATTTCTTAAACTTTCAAAACCGGCTTAAACCGGTTCTGAAATTGAAACTATCTTATTATAAAAAAAATATATATAAGAAAACTCGAAAAAGTAAAAACTAGGCCGGTTGTAGATCGCCCTCTGCTATCCAATGCAAAAGAATCATGTTAAAATATTAAAATTTGATCGAGATATTTGAAAAGTACGTCCCCATAGACTTTACATTATCATCCGAGTCTTTTTCTGTGCCTAGTGTGGGGCCTTAAGACGCCACACTATGGACTGAAAAAATTCCAGATGATAATGTAAAGTCTATGGGGACGTTCTTTTCAACTATATTGCTCAAATTTTAATATTTTAACATGTTTTTTTTCTGCATAGGTTAGCTGAGGACGATCCACAACCGGCCTAGTTTTTACTTTTTCGATTTTGGTGTCAGATTTTTTTTAAATACTTAAACTTTCAGAACCGGTTTGATCCGATTATGAAAATGAAACTATCCTAATATATAAAGAATATAACCAAAATCAAAAAAGTAAAAACTAGGCCGGTTGTGGATCGTCTTTAGCTATCCTATGAAAAAAAAATCACGTCAAAATATTAATATTTGATCGAGATATTTGAAAAGACCGAACCATAGACTTTACATTATCATCCGGGTCTTTTTCAATCAGTAGTGTGGGCTCTTAATGTGTAGATCGGGGGCAGCTTCACAGACTATTCACCTCATCCAGTTGACGGCTGAAATTTCAGGAGTAGTTAAAATTCGATTCGTACATTAAAATTCAACTGATGCGCCAAGTCGTATTTTAGTGGAAAACGCCTGAAAATCTTATTTTAGTGATTTATCAGTAAGTTTAACAAGTGTTTACCTGCACCCAGTTCTCCATGTTTTCATATCGTTGGGTGCCGTAAGACACAGTGTTAAACCTGTTGATCAATCATTAAAATCGAAATTGAAGGAGATTTCCATCAAGGTATGACGTAACAGAAAAGTTTTATTTTAATATGCTACTCGAGTTTTGTCTAAGCCTGGATTCTCAACAGGTAACTAGACTAAATAAATGCTCTGTTCTGTTACTTTTGGTGGTAATTGCGATCGATGGTTTTCACCTAAGTTATACATTCCTTAAATCATTATTTTAATATCTTATTAGTTAGATTTTATTGTTTTTGGAAACTATTTCATAGTATGTGGACGTAACAAGATTTTTCATACTTGGTAATAGATATAACTGATAGAAATATATTTTATTTTCAGCATCATGTTTAACTGTTTTCTTTTGATTTTAAAAAGTTTCAAATTTTATTCTTATGAAGTTAAATAAAAAAAAATCATAGGACTTTAGAAGATTGCAATTTCGTAAATAGAATTCTATTTTGGGCCTTTTGAATTCTATAATAAAGAAGTGAAAAGCAAAATATTTTCCCCAAAAAGCATAAAAAGGCATACTTAGCAGTGTAAAGAAAGGATTACATTTAGGTAAGATTTCAATGTTCATGAAAATATTGAGATGGTGCCATATACTTCCATTTATGTAGCATGTCAATTATGACCTTATTTATGTAGCCATAAGATTTCATTTTTTTTTATTTAATTTTGTTTATTTTTTTACAAAATATACATTTGACCAATAAAATATAAATCGATACATAAACCAGATCAATGAGCACATCCATTAAAAATTAAAAAAGAAGCATATACATCTATCTGCCAAGTGTTGGGACCAAGATCTGTTGTGAAAAATCTTTCAATAAGAAACATGGAAAATTAATTTCATAGTTTTTAAATATATAAGCGTTTTCTAAACACATTGCCGTAAAATTCAGTTATAAAATGAGTACATCATGTAAGATTTATATTGCAAATAATGACCGATTTTAATAATTTTATTTTCAATATAATTTTCGACAGCATAACATCTGAACTACGTTCATGCAAAAAAAAAAAAAAATAAATAAATAAAAAAAAAATAAATTTGCAATATAAGGTAGAAGAATTAACCATGTTAATAGCTTCTTTTCAAATATTAATATATTAAGCTTAATTAATAACCAGTCAACCAATAAGGAAAATATTTATGATATTTATTATTCTATAAATTGCAATGAGCTATCGGAGTTTACAATAAATCCTAAATGAACAGAAAACTTGTTTTGTATGTTTCAGAAAATAACCAACAGTTAAACAATAATGAAAAAATGTGCTTTTTGTATTTATAAATAATTGTAAATAGCTATCGCAAAATTAAATAAATCTTTAAAACTCATAAAATGTAATTGACATATTTTAGAAAATATTTCAAAAATTCACACGAAACTGTTATATAATGATCTTCTCGACGTACATCACACATCAGATAATCTGGGAAAGGAGGTACAGCTTTCATTCGATGAAGCAATAAGGAGTGGACGATCAACTTTATGACTCAGTATTATTGAACAATTTTGTTTGCTATTTGAAGGAAAGAGTTAAATCGGGGTTGATTTCACTCGCTCATCAATTGATTTAAAAGCGAAATGATTCTCAATATCACTGATTTGATGTGGAGCATTCTTGGAATAAAAAATATTGAAAAAAGAATAAGTATACACTCTTGACTGTGAGTTTGAGGATTTTGTTGAAGATAATGGTAACGAATACATATTTCATTAAAATACATGGACCTCCTTTCAAAAACTAGGGAGTTTTAAAAAATGATTGAACACCCTACACCACATCGATCCATTGTTTTTGGAAAAGATAGTTAAATTCCTATTTTCAGTTTTATGATCCTATAAATCTCATATTACTGAAGTATGTTGGGCAATTTCAACATCAAATAGCACCTAAATTAATGCTTCGATTTAAAATAAGTATGCTCCCGCGTGTTTATCATGCATTTTTCTATACGTTTTCATCTTTTTACATGCAATAGGGTTTTTTATTCTAAGACGAAAAAGTAAAAGGTATACCTTGATTAAAAAACGGCAGCTGCAGTGATATTTTTAAAGAGATGTGCCAAACTTTAAGAATAATAATTGCTCATTCTTGAAAACTGGTCACTTTTTATGCTGAAAAAAATGCATGAAATTAGGTTAATCCATGCCCTTTCAGCAATAAAAAAGGCGAAATGTCATTTATAAAAACAAAACATTGAAAAATGCATGAATAAATCTTTAAAATGTATTTTTAATTTTCAGTGCGAGAAATACCTTTATAGAAAGGTTAAAAAACATCTTTGTTTGGTATATTTGCTTTTATAGAAATGGGAAGAATAAAAAATAAAAATAGACAAAATTAGGCAAGTAAAATGAACGACATCGACACATTTTTATTAAAATATATGTAAATAAATGTTACAAATAATGTCACTAAGTGTTATTGACCGATGTTGATAGATCTATTCCCAGCTACCAACCACTACCTCACGTCTAAACAAAATTATAGATTACGTTATCGCTAAATATATTCAAGGCAATGCATCATTGTGAAGCAAGAAAGAAAATCTATTTTGGCAGCATTCATCTCTAGAGAAAAAAAATAATTCCGCAACAAAATTAATAACCAAGCACGGGCCACAAGATATTTTCTATTAAGTAGATAAAGTGCTATTTTCTAAAGGTCTATTGTTTATGTTGAAAGACAAATTTAAAAATTGATGCAGTTTTTATTAATTGCATCATTTGTTAACGCAGATTGCTGTTGTTAACAGTTAATTTAATGGTTAACAGGGGCGATGCAATATGATGAATGAATATTCATATTGCTTATTTTTAGCATTTATTATATTTAAAGGGGAAGTGTACGGTAAAATAGGGATTGAGCAGAAGCGTTTTTCAAAAATTAATGAGGTTGTTCCCAGAGCTCATCAAACTCTTAAAACCGGAAAACATGTTTTTGACCTTTCAGGTCATCTTTTTAATATATATATATATATATATATATATTGAAACAAGTCTCAAAATTTTAAAATACTTTTCAAAAAAAAAAAAAAAAAAAAAAAAAAAAACTTCTACATACCTGTCATTTTGAGAGTATAGAACTTTGCTAACATAGAACCTGATTTGGTGAGGGAATCTCTTCGACTGTAAAAAGTTTCAGGGGTTACATGACTTTGTGAAACTTTAAAATTAAATAAATTTTTATGATTGTTCCCTTTTTTTGGTAGGGTTTGGACGTCCTGTAATTTGGTGGCGGGTTTGAAGTAGAATGATATAAACTATGAATACAGGTGTGTTTATGATGACAGTACATCATTTTATTTGTTTTAGAACATAGTTATAAATTAATAGATATTCTTTATGTTACATTCATTTCCAATAACAAAAACATTGGAGTTCATCATGAACCAAATTACCATCGCGAAAATATACAAACTCGTTGTGAAATTGCAGAAATAAATTATTTTAATAACTAAAAAGTAGAAAAAATATATAAAAAATAAGAACAGTATTTTTTTAAGATACCCTATAAGCAATTAATATTTTTATTTAATGTTATGGTTACACGTTTAGAAAGTAATGCAGAATTACTGAACAGATAATTTAAATAACGTTTTTAAGTAATGCTCATTACAAAAAATTTACAATTACCTATTGCAACCGTCCGAATGAAAGCACTTCCGAAATATTTTGGTATATTTTCACCGATCATGATCTCCAGATTCGAAAGCGATCCTCAGTTCAAATGTTGACTTATATAGGTATATATGTGATTTATCTCATACGTAACTCTCGTATTTATTAACCGAATACTATGAGATTAATTGTATTCATAGTATATACCAATGTCTCGGCAGAGTTCTTTAGCCAGCTTCCTCCGCCATCTTGTTTCAAATGACGTTCATTTCAATTTTTTTTTAATTTAAAAATTTAAAAAGTGATGCAAATAAATTAAAAACTGAAAAATATTTTTCTTAAGGGTTTGACCTTAATACAAGGATTCCTAAGCATATTTTGTTAAGTCTTTATCTTAAAAAATTACTGAGATATAGCAGTTTGAAATTCTACGGTGGCTGACATTTTGAAAAGAATTTCACCAGAAAGAAAAGATTTTCATCATGCTGTAACGCTAGTGTTTATAAAATTGATTTTGATGAGATTGATTATATGTATTGTGTGTATACAGAAGTCTCGACCGAGTTCGTTGGCCAGCTTCAACTTCCATTTTATTACAAAATGACGGCCATTTGATCAGCAATATCCGCGCAAAGCTTAAATATTATTAATATCCTATAGCTTGAAATTCTCGCTAAGCTTGACGATCAAAAAATTAACCATTAATACTGGCACCTTGGCTATAGATTACTAATTTGGAGGAATTCTCATTCAAATTCAGTATTGACAAATATTCCGTTTTCAGGTTTGACAAATTTTAGCTTCTTAAAATTTGAATAAAATTAGTTTCGAGTAAAACTTTAAAATTTTTATAATAAGAAATATAAAAACTACCTCTTCCTCCCAGCACTGGATTTAAGGACTTTTATTTTTCTTTCCTTTTGCAATGTATTAAAAAAGGAATGAAACAGTATAATGTTTTAAGACATTCATTAATTTGCATTTTATGCCAATCGTAAATCAAACTATGTAGATTTTTAATAATCGGAATCCCTGCCAAATTAATGCATTCTAACTCTATCCTTTTTTTAAAGACAACATAAATTATACTCATAAAATTAGACTTGCTTTATAAAATAAACATTAAAAACATATTTGATAGAGTTATCTATTAAATCGTTTTTCATTTTCAATTCATTTGCAATGTAGATATTTAAACTTACCTTAAATATCTCAACCTTACCTTTAACATTGTTCTTAAGTGTTGTCTTCTAATCTGAGAAATTAACGAATAATATTTATAAAATTTAAACCAAATCTTTTCACTGTTATTTTTTCTTAATCGTATTATATATTTTTCGATAGCTGTAATTACATACAAATTCAATTCATACGAAATTATAGCTAGATTTAGCCCATAAAATTTAAACCACATCTTTCCAATGTTTATTTTTATTACACATATTCTATATTTGTTCGATTGTTGTAAATACGCACAAATCCGATTCCAAGTAAATTATAGCTATATTTAGCCTAAAAAGTTTAAATCAAATCTTCCTACTGCATGAATTTTTATACACATTATTTGTTTATTCCATAGTTGTAACGATTATAAATCCAATCCCCAGGCAATTGTATCTAGATTTAGCCCATAAAATTCTCTTTGTAAAAAAAAAAAAAAGTAGAACTTAATTTTAAAAAAAAGTATGAAAATTATTGAGATTCGGTGTAATTTTATTTACAAAAAGGATTTGATAATTTAAAAAAAATAACAATACGTGCCTGTGTGGAGATTTTATTTATTAATTTTAAAATTAATATTCATTAAGAAATGAATAAAACCGTGTAATAAGTGTTTTAAAAATAACCACACTTGAAATCAATTAAAGGGATCGAAAAGTAAGCGTTCCCACTCTCATTAGTAGTTTCAAAATGACATTTATTTTCAGGGTTGCTCTTCACATCCTTTCATCGATTCGTAAATAAAGATAAATTATTTTAAATAAATAACAAATGTGTAAGCAGAAACTTCCTAATTTAATAAATGACAGAGTTGGTTTTTCGTTCGAATTCCCGAAAATATTCATAACTCTTTTCTCCCCGTACCTTTGAGGCAAAGGTAAGGGTAAAAACAAAAAGATGGAAATTGTACGTCCACCCTAACAAATAAGGTGCGTTTGTATTATAATCAGTTCAATAAATTTTTAGATCTTAGCGCAATAGTTGCACTCTTACACAAAAATGCATGATGACAAAATTTATTATGATTACATATATTAAATTCAATAAAACGGTAATGACATGATCCCATCAATTATATAACATCATAACCAAGGCATCCTAGAATCGTTATCTATTGTGGGATAGGGTTGAATTCACAGCCATTATTTTGAAATTCAGAAAAAAAGTGATAATTTGATAGCTGTTATTTTTTTAAATGGCTTGATATTTTTTTATGTTGAAGTGAATCATATTTAATGAATAATCTGCAATTTTGAAGCCCTAAAAATTTCCGCTTTCCTATAGAAAGGTTGTGAATGCCATTTTTCATGAAAATTGAAATGGCAGTATGTTTAGAGGGCTATATCTCTGGCAAGCAACAACATCCAAAAATTATTTTGGCATAAACTCTTAGTATAATACTACCTACTTATTACAGTTTATTTATTAAAATTAATTTGCTCCCATGGGGAATTGTTACTTAACATTATTATGCTGCCACAAATTATAGTCAAAATGATGTTTTTGTCAATTTTCTGCCCTTAATAGCTTATTTAAGCAAAAGTACCTCAAACTTTTTCTTTTCGAATACAAAAAGCACTACTAGGATAAGCTAAATAATATAGTACTGCACGGAGATATTGTTGCTGTAAGCAGATATAACCTATTAAATATTCAAAATTTTCAAAATCTGCAACATTTAAAGCAGTTTTATTTCAAAACAGTGCCATACGTGAATAAAACAAAATGTATCACGCAGTACTTTAAGTTATGTACAAAAGCATGGAAAAGAAAAAGAAGTGGGTTCTCGTGATATTTTTTGGCAAGAAAATGACAAATGTTATAAGAAAAGTAATGCCTATGATCACATTTTTCCCCTAAGAGAAAATGAGACATCCAATTTCTCTTTCGGTTGGGGCATCAAAAAAGTGATATTTCATTTTCTCATAGAGAAAAACCATGGAAAGAGATAAGAGAAAAAGGATTTTTAATTTTCTGATAGGGAAGAAATGTGGTCATTGATATTGTTCATTTGAATTTTTTTTTTTTTTTTTAAATAAAAATGCCTAAAGATTTTCGCTTCTCCATGTATTTGTATATATGCTCATCTACTATATGGTATATTTTTATTCATTGGACTGTAGTTCTTTTTTGAAATAACACTAGTTTAAATATTGCAGATTTTGAAAATTTTGAATATTTAACCGGTCATATATACTAACAGCAACAATACCGCCGTGCAGTACTATATTATTTAGCTTGTCCTAATAGTGCACTTTCATATTCTATAAGAAAACATTTGGGGTATTATTGGTTAAATAAGATATTAAGTGCGGAAAACGGACAAAAGAGTCATTTTGACTATATGTTGTGGCAACATAACAATGTAAAGTAACAATGTCCTATGTAAACAAATAAATTTTAATAAGCAGGTAGTGTTATACCAACAGTTCATGCCAAAACAAATTTCGGGATGCTGTTGCTTGCAAGAGATAAAGTGCTCCTAACATACCAGGATGTCATTTTTCATGAAAAATGACATTCACAACATTGAACATTGACATTTTCTATAGGAAAGAGGAAATTTTTTCAGGGCTTCAAAATTGCACATTATTTATTATGTATGATCTATTTCAATTTAAAAAAAATCAAACAAATAAAAAAATACAACTATTTCACATTGCCTGATTTTCAAAATAATGGCTCTTAATTACGTAGGATAGGATTTAATGGAATGTCGAAAACATTTTTATATCTTATTAAATTTTGATTCAATTTTCAAAAAAAAAAAAAAAAAAAAGTAAATGACTCGACAAAATTCTGGAACAATTATATATCTTAAATTTTAAACCATTGATTCGATCATTTTTGCGCTATTATATGCGGACAAAACAACAACAAGTGTTATGCATTTATATAAATTGGAACGCACCCAAAAAGCGCTGTTGCAGCAAATGTCATGCGGTGACGGGAATGCCAACTTTTACGCAATTCGATACATACATATACCAAAAAGGGAAAAAGGGGGGACGAGGAACCGAATTCACAATTTTTTTTCTTTTTCTTACCTTATCATTTTTTTTTTAATTGTGCGTAAATATTTTTAAACATAACTTTAAACGACTACTGGTACTTAATGGTTAGTCTGTTTTACATAATCAAGGTAAGTGATAAATATTATTAAATTTTGGTTTAACGGTATAACTACTTAATGCTTTTAATCTCTACAAATGCTTCGTATCATTTATGAAAACATGTATTTAGACCATATAAAGTATGTTATAGCAAATGTTATGTCATTAGCTAATTAAGAGTGTGAATGCTTTTTCATTAGTCACTTAATTTATATCATTTGTTTTAAAGATATTGGTCTATTCTAACGTATGTATCAAATCCCGATTGCTGAAAAAGAACACAACAAAAATCTACCACCGATTTCACAGTTTTTATTTGCGTTAAAAGACCACTTTGTCTTACTCTTTTTTAAAGAGAAATTGTCAATATTTACATCCCGAGCCTGGCAGGCTTTCCTCATTACACTGACAAATTTCGAAATGATATTCTAAATAAATCCTACCTCAGTTTCAAATGCTTAGATCTGTGAAAATTGTTTCTGGCGTGATTATCTCAATAATGCAAAACTTTTGAATGCGTTTTTTATTTGTGTTGAATTTTTATTTGAATATATTTATTCAGCGTTGCACTTTCCGTGAGGGGCCATTTTGCAAGATGTTGTGTTTAAATTACACAACTATAAAAATGACAAATATAGTTCTGATCTTTTAAATCAAAGTAATGGTTCATACTATAGAAAGGTTTTTGCATTGAACGGTGCATTAAAAATCTGCATTTCGTTTTAAAAGTTTATGCATAATATATAGAGCACTTGAGTGCCAGACCAGAGAGAGAAATAACTGACACGCAAACTTGAGTTTCCCTTTAATATTTATTTAAACTTCGATTAATTCTTTTTTTCTAAGGTTGTGATGTTGCATCAAAAGATATAAAAATGTGTGAACGCATAGAGTAGATAAGATTTAAATTTATGTAATATTAATTTTATTCTCAGATTTAAATGTGGTGACAAACTGGCTTATCATTAGATGTAGCGGAACAATTATTATAATTATTATTATTACTATTACTGTTATTATTGATTTAATTATTATCATGATCAGTTTAAGTTTAAGAAAGAATTTTCCTCATAAAGCGTCTATGAAAATCAATTGATTTCAATTAATTCAGGAGAACAAGCAGAAATTGTGAATCACTTTAATGTACATGCATTGTTTTATACATAAAAAATGTCTGATTATGACGACATTTTTCTTTGAAATAAACATTTTGCCATTCCATGTTTTTAGAAAGCCATATCACAATTTTAAATTTCAATGTCTGATCAAACCAACAGTTTCATTGAATTGAAGCATAATTCCACAAAAATGATTCATCTGTCATAATTACATGTGTATACCGATAATTTCATCGAATTGAAATAAGACACTACAAACATGATTCACCTACAAGTGGGGGCATTATACACTGAGATAGTCAGTATATGTTAAAAAATAAATAATGAAAATTGTATAATGTGATAATATACTGAATTTTTTCAGTACGATGTTGTGTTGATGGTGGCCTTATGTTCTCTAGGCGACTTAGATCCATAAGGTTCTAAAGATGATAGTACAGCTCGAATTTAATGAAGAACCACTTGAACAGAATTCTGATTTTTGGCCTAAAAATTACCCCAAAAATCCTATTGCTAATGAAGTTTCACTCCATGTTCAGTAACTTTTATTGTTACTGCCCAAGAAGGACTACTCAGCCTAAAAAAGCAAGTCTACAGAGCATAAGTTTCCTCCTACGCACCTCTCTCGAATTTATAGAAGTCCAAAACAGAGGTTTATATTATTCATTTCAGGCAGTTATATAACATTTTTAGGTTGTCACCTGCATGCACGACATGCTCAATGTTTTTTCCCTTGGGCGTTCTGGTGGAAATCGCTGTATAAACGGATTTGTCAAAAACAAATCGGCATTCATCTTAACTAAAATATATTTTTTTCATGAGAATTAATTTTTTTTATATATAAAGTCTGCTCGGATAATTGTTACTCTTCAGTTTAGTTGACATTTTTCTATACGTAAATTTGGAAATATTTTCGAAATATCTGGTCGAATAGTGAAATAAGTAATCTGGACCGTAGATTTTAGAAATACTATTTTTCGTGTATAAAATAATCTATATTTTCACCATTAACAAATATATCAGCGTAGAAAACCACTTATCTTTGTTCAATAACTATTATAAATGGTTTTGCTAACTTTAAACTTTAAATTGTCGAAATACTTTGTGGATGACATCAATGACAACATGAGTCATATCTCTAATTTTCAACAATCATTTTTTCCTCTGTAATAGAGTCAATGCATTTACTTTATTTTTCTATGCTGTATTAATAAATTGAAATGATTATATTCTAAAATTACTACACTTGAAAACAACTACAAAAAAATAAAAAAAAAGGGTTCTTTAATTTTATTTAAATAAAACTCACCAAACCATTTAATGTATCCGAAAGTGATAATTAATTTATTTTTTTGTACAATTACTAACTTAAAGACAAATATTAATAAATTTATTTTATTACACTGTCCAACTATTATAAAATTTAACTCATTTCGGCCGGATTCACTATTTTAGTATATTTTAACTATTTTCTGTCTGTCTACTATTTAAAAAGTTACCATTTATTACCTGAATCTGGCACCGCTTTCAAATCTTATCAACTCTTGTGACAGATTTTAAAGTGCAATTAAAATATAACAAATTCTGCACTAGATTTAAATGAAAAATTTTTTGCAAAAATAAATGGTTCTTAGGAACTTTTTCATTATTTCCATAATGTAAAGATTTCGGACACCTCGCTTGTACCAGATGAGTGATCCTTTGTTTATGTAAATTCGGAGACAACTTGTGAATGCCCGTTTCACAAGTTTTCATGTTTGTTATAGACATTTGTATAAATGATCTGTCTTAAATATGCCAGTTTACATGCTCGAAATTAATGTATCTATACAGAGTTCTCTGATTTATTATGATTTCCAATGTAATGTAAATGTTTTATTAATCCATATGTATAAAACAAAGAGCGAATGAATGACGGAGAGTAAGAGACAAAAATTGACAGAAAGTAACAGGAGCTAATAATCTCTGAAGTTAGCATAGATTTGTTCGTACTTTATTAGGATGTGACAATGACGAAATAAAAACAAAAATTAAATTTCGTTTCTGCAATAAAAATATTAAATAAATTTCACCAAACATAGTTTTAGAACCAATGTTTATCGAAGTCTTTACTGTTTAAAATTCAGTGACAATATAAGTCATGACTCCAATACTCAATAATAGTTTTTTGTCTATATTACAGTCGGTATTTTCCCTAAACTGTTCTATATATATCGATAAAATAATGTTAATGGAATAAAGCTAACAAATTTGAAAGAAAACAAAGATAAAAAAGGTTAAGAGTTGTAACTTTATTCAGTGTACTTTTTTAAAACTGTATTATGTTTTAGAAAATTCTTCAAATGATTCAACAGATAAAAAAAAGAAACATTTACTATTTTAAAGTGTTACAATACTAAATGCAGATATTAATTATCTTATTCTACTGTTCAACATGATTAAAATTAACCGATTTCTGATGAATTAATTATTTTCATTCACTTCAACTGTTACATTTTTTTTTCTTTAAGAAAATCACCAGTCATTGCTTGAATCTAGTAACGTTTTCAACTGTAATTATTCTGACATATTTTAAAGTGCTATTCAAAATATCATAAAATTATTTCATAAAATCTGCTTTACTCTTAAATACAGAAAGAATCTGCGAAAATGGATGATTCTTAGGTGCTCTTTCATTATTTTCAAAACTTAAAAATTTCAGACATTTTGCTTCTATGACATGAGTTATCTTTAGTTTATATAGATTCAGAGATGTACAAGGCAGAGATCTCATTTTACAAGATTTCGTGTCTAATCTTGGCATTAGTATAAATGGTCTTTCATAAATATGCCAGTTTTCATCCTTGTAAGTAATGTATTTAGAAATATTTCTCTGACTTATCAAAAATTCTTTTTTAATCCAATGTTTTAGTAAACCATACGTGTAAGAGACACGAGCGATGGATGTTTGAGAATCAGAGATAGGAAATGACTGAACGTAAAAAGGAGCTAATATACATTGAAGTATAAACAAATTTCAGAACCAATTTAATGCTTATTTGTTAAAGCATGAATTAGTTTGTAATTTCCAAAGCTGTGTGTGATGTAGTACGTTGGTAAAATTCAAAGCATTATGAGAAAAAATCCGTTTTTCAAACTGAAAAAATTAGCATTATTTTATCCGACTTTCTATTCACTATCTGTAGTATATATATTTATGTAAATTTCTGACATAAAGGAATCGAATGGATATTAAAACTGAATCTCTTTTTTTTTTCTACTAATTCACATATAATTTTTTAGATGCGAACTTTGAGTTATTGTGAAATTAATTCGTCGATTAGTGACAAAATTAATCTGTATTATAGATTGTAACAATGCAATTTTAGTCCATAAAACAATTATATTTTCACCATTACCAAATTTAATGCGTTAGTTGCTACTTATTTTTGATTATCTGTTCTATGTAATTTTACTAATTGTACAATTTCTCAAAATATATGATAGATTCATGTTAACCACTGTTGTAAAGTCCAGTGTCATAAAACGCGGGATAAGGAGGTAACGGAAGTGGATCAGCAGTTTCTAAATCGGAATTTAAAATTACAAAATAGATCTGTAGAAATAGAAGCAGAACTTTATGTAATCCCGTTGTCTTAAACGAAAAAACTTAACTTTCCCTATGGTAAGAATACCATAGACATTTAAGTGCTAAAACGAAAGGTTGTTTAAAGCAGAATTTTTCTCTTTGTGATAATGTTGTTTTTGTTTTAGGAAATTTTATTTCAGCAAATTTATTATACTAAGAAGAAAACATAAAATTCTAGTAGAACATGTAAAATCGAAATCGTTTGGTGCATACAAAACTCTAATTTTCAGGTAAAACTGTATTAGAATTTCTATTGTCAGGAATAGAATTTCGTTGTAAATTGGTTCCTTTTATACCGTGAAAAAAGTACAGTAAAACTTTAAGACAAGATATCTTCTAGTCTCATATATTTGTAACGCATTTGTTTGGAAGGCATTATAAAAATATTCCATTATAGAAAGGTTCTATCTTCAGAGTTTATACTGTATTGAGTTTCAATTGATTTAGACTAATGATCTGAATGGTATTTAAGAAAAATGAACCATAAATCAATGGTGCATCCTTAGGAGTTAGGGTCTTTTCATGTCCCGCGTAACCACTGCACGAAGCAAGTTTTGGTGCCCCTCAAAATATTGATGCACTGACTGTAAAATGTGGTTCTGACTAGAATTTAAATTGTTGAATCGCATCTATGAAACCTCATCTACAATCTAAATTGGAGTTCTAGAAAAAAATGGTTCCATGTCACCAATTCTAGTTCTTTTTGATAGAGAGTTCTGGTATTCAAAAGAATTTATTATTCAAGAGAATGTATCTGCATTCTCGTGGTAAAACTTATTAAAAAAACTCTGGAAATCAATTCAAACACAAGAGGATAGTTTCCGTAACTAGAATTCAATTTTATGAAATCATCTCAAAAATCAATCGATAATTTCTCACTACTGAAACTATTCGTCATCATTTTGTCATCTAGAAAACAAGAGACTAAACATTCTAGATCATCTAGTCTTTTTTTATTTTAGTTGTTTACCTTATTCACAGAGCTTGTAAATCTATATTTTTAGTTAAGGCGGTGTCTTTTTTTTCCTTCAGTGTATCCTGGCTAACTCGGCACGCCTGTCAATATTAGGCGACGTCATCAGTCAAAGCTGCAGATTTAATAATCCTTTTTAGGTGCGTTCGAATTATGTACCGTAATTTCCTGTGCATAATCCTGTGTATAATTCCCGTAATTTCCTGTGTATAATCTGTTCAAACAATTCTTTTTGGACCCAGAAATCTTACTTAGTGACTGAAAACAAATATTTACGGCGATTTAATAAGTTACATTTCTTTTTAAGCAAATTCTAGGTCGAAAATTCTGGATCTGATCCGCTGATTAAACATAGGAAATTACGGTAAATACGTAGCACCTATTTCAATCGCCTGATCCATCTGTCTCTTCACATATAACAGCGTAAACATTCGTTTCTAATTAATTCGAACTCGTTGAGACCACACGAAATGTTCGAATTATCAAGAGTTTATTAGTGGAAAATATGAAAAGAAAACAAGCTTAAAGGGGTACTATTATAAAGGAGTTAATGTTATAATACTTTTTTAATTTATTTCATCTGTTATGATTACAATAGGACTAATAATTTTAAATTAAAATATATAAATACATAAAAAAAAATTAAGAGATTAGGAACAAATACAATAGAAGAAAGGTTGGAGGTGTCATTGATGGACAGACGGGGCACTAAGAAAGCGGATATCAAATGCATGGGACTAAATGTATACTAGTTCAGAACAATTCTGACAAAAATGACAAAATGAAAGCTATTTCAAGGATCTAAAGTCCGTGAAAATGTAAAGGAAAAAAAATCAATGTCGGCTTGACCTATACACGGATTCAGATCTCAAAGATAAGTGTTCATTTCTACAGCAAAAAATAAAATAATATCGGAGATAAACCCAGTTAACAAATTTATTTAGCCACTTTTGAAGAATTTTTAATTTCATTTTTCCGTAAGAGCTGGTTTTATCAGATCGTCTTAAGTGAAATTCAATATAAAATACCCATTTTGACTGTATATTAGGTAGATTTCGTATGAAATACTACCTATTGCAATCGCACCAGTTTATGTATCTATCTATCTATCTATCTATCTATATATATATCTCACTTTTTTATGGACACGATAACTTCTATAATTCTTCACCAATCTCCACCAAACTGGTACATAAAATCAAAGGGGTTAAAATCTCGGCTAAGTTCGTTAATGGGCAAAATTGAACCAAGGGGGTCGGAATAGGGGACGTTTTTGTGAAAACCGAAAAAAGCCATAACTTCTTAATTAAAGTAGGTATCGAATCGGTTTGAAGTTTATATTACTTCTTAAAAATGGGCCAAAAGTTTATGCATGACAGATTTTTGATAAATTTAGAAGTGGGCTCAAGGGGCGAAAAAAAAGGGGGTTTTGAGAGAAAAAAATCCATAACTTCGTCAATTTTTAAGATATCTAGTCCAACTAAATTTTTTGTAAATGTTCTTAAAATTATCTAAAACTTTTGTATTTACAAGTTTTTGATAGTACCAACTTTTACCGATGAAACAAATTAAAAACGAAAAGAAAAAAGGCGGTGAAAAAAAGAGAAAAATCCATAACTCCGTCAATTTTTAAGATATCAAATCTGATTAAATTTATTTTACATCTTCTGAAAAATATCTACAACTTTTATATTGACAAGTTTTTCATAGGACCAATTCGTATAGCAAAAAGAAAATAAACAAAAATAGGAGTTGGAGAAAAAACCTCAAATCCAAACTGCTTATATTCTGACTCATTTTTAAATTCATTTTTATTTTTAAACGCATCCAAATGGTAGATCCTCTTATTTAGAAACTGTATAAAATGACGCATTGGTCAATTTTCTGATAAAGATAGAATATATTTCAAAAAAGGCTACCAAAAAGGGTATTTTGAACAGAATTTTCCGAAATCATCGTGACTGAAAATTTAAGGAAGTGTTCAAATAAGAAATTGCTTTTTTTTCTGACTCGTTTTTAAATCCATTTTTGCTCTCAAACGCATCCAATTTACAGAACCTCTTATTTAGGAACTATATAATGTGATGCATTGATCGATTTTTTGATAAAGACAGAATATATTTTGAAAAAGGCTACCAAAAAGGGTATTTTGAACAGAATTCCCCGAAGTCTTCGTGATTTGAAAATTTAAGGAAGTTTTCACATAGCAAATTGCGTTTTTTATGACTCGTTTTAAAATCCATTTTCGCTCTCTAACGCATCCAATTTACAGATCCTCTTATTTAGGAACTATATACTGTGACTCATTGGCCAGTTTTTTGATAAAGATAGAATATATTTTTAAAAATGCTGTCAAAGTGAGTATTTCGCACAAAATTTTCCGAAGCAATCACGATTAAAGAATTAAGGATGTATTCAAACAACAAATCGGTTATTTTATGACTCATTTTTAAATTCAATTTTTTTCTTTAATGCATTCAACTGACAGTTTTTTGTTATTTAGGAACTGTATAATGTACTGTTTTGGTAGATTTTTTAATAAGTTCAGAATTTATTTCAAAATATGTTGTCGAAATGGGCATTTGAGCTGAATTTTTCTTAAGATCATTCTGATAAAACCAGTTTTTGGAGAAAAAGGAAATAAGAAATTTTTCATAAACGGCCAAATGAAGTTATTAAACTGGGTTTATCTCTAATCATATATATATATATATATATATATATATATATATATGATGATTTAAAAGTTAGGAGCCAGAAACATCAACGCTGGGTTTCCCATTCACCGCAGAGAAGTCATGGCCACCGAGGAAAATAAATAAATTGATGTAGAAAATCCAAATAATTACTCATTGGCTGCTGTAAGTTCATTTATTTAATCCGTAATCATGAGAAAGGGAAAAGCTCCTTTTGCAAACATTCCATCATTATTTCAGTGAGCCGTTCTCATCGAAGACGAAAAAACCCAAGAATCTCTCTTCTCAACTCGAGGCTTCCTCTTTTAAAAATAAAAAGAAAATTCTAGAACATTCCGTAACCTCAAAATATCATTCTTTTATGTAAACAGAATTCTTGTCCAGCTGCGAGACTATTTTCCACAGACGATAAATTTATTTTTTAAAAAATATACTACCTACCACTTTATAATCGACTATACTAAATACTTTATACTAAATAACCACTTTATAATCGACTCAGGATTTCTTAGGCAGACGATTTTTATAAATGATTAATTTTAAGAGAAAAAGAAAAGAAATGAATTTATTAATATGCACGCTATCAAAGGTTCACGGCGGAAAAATAAATAAATAGATAAAATAAAATAATGATATTTTTTGAAAGGTATGGTTTTGGAATAAATTTAACAAGACTTTCTTAAAAAGGGTTGATAAAAACATAAAAAATGAATTTTATTTGAAATATTAAGAAATAAAAATTTAATTAAGAATATTTTTAATTTAGAGCCATCTTTTTAAATTTACGCATACTGGAATAATGTTTTTTAAGGCAAATTAAGAATTTATATCGTCTGCATAAAGATTAACAGATTAGATTTAGAAACAAGATTTTAATTTAATAATTTGAAGTAAGTACGGAACATTATTATAAGAAAATTAAGATAGTATAAAGGTTAGTTTTGGCGAAAAAATTTTAAATTTGTAATATATATATATATATATACCGGGTGTCCAGTAAATGACTGACCCATTTTAAAATTAAATAACAAAAAAACAGTTTGAGATAAAAATGCGCGGTTTGAGGTATTGTTATTAGAATATCAATAAATTTTTAATACGCACTTCCTTTAAGTAGTTCCAATTTCTGCCAAAAGATGGTGCTGGCGGCATCAGACTGCAGAAATACTACCTGTTTTCTTGTTCTCAAGCTGATGGTCTTTCCGGCTCATTTTCCCGAGTCGAATCTGAGTCGAAATGTTGAATCAACTCTCCACTCAACTGCAGAAATAGGATTTGTTGATTGAAACGAGATTTAAAATAACATTTAAGATTGAACTAGGCCTGTTCTAACAACCTATGTCTATTGTAGCCTCCTCAGACAAATATCACGGGAAACTATAAAAACTAGTTCAAAATTACTGTAAAACATCTCCAACGGTGTATCAATTTATGAATAAATATTTATGACAACAAAACATTTATTAAAGAAACGTAGAAATATTTTTAAGAATGCTAGAAAATTTTAAATTAATTTAAAGGACTTTCTTTAGTGTTTTAGAATTATCTTCGGAATATGTTACTTTAACCGCTTAACTGATACGCTTTTTTACATACAATAAAATGAAAATATAGGATAAACGCCGCTTTTTTAAAGCTAAAATAATCGTAATATTTAATTTAAATATTTCTTCTATTAAATAGTATTAAATTGCATTTAAAATTTTTAGTAGTGTCAGAAAGCTTTAAGTGATGGAAGAAGCAAACTATAATTGCCAGTACGTTGTACGGGCAAATCAGTTAAAATTTTAAAACAATGGTATGCAAATAGCGTTACCAAGTCTCCTGTCTAAGAAAACTTATAAATTGGCACATTAAAATTTTCTAAATCTTACTGTAAAGGAATCCGTCTACAACAAATCCTGTCTTAAACATAAACATTTATTGATCCCGAAGTAGAAAGAAACCTATAAAACTACCTGCTAAGGAAAAAACTTGCCTAAAACAAAATATTCTTAATTTTTCCGAAAACCGAATTCATCCCTACTTTATATTCATATTTTGTCATTTAACGTATCCAAAAATTTTATTACGAAAGCTGTGAGAGATTTTAAGATGTCTTTTGCACACACCTCGCCTCCCCCCACCCACCCACGACAGGAAACGTATCTACTGGAGATGGGAAATATAGTTATTTTTGGTTAACAGGTTACATCGTTCCACTCTTTTACAGGTAACAGGTTCCAACAACCTGTTATTTTTATAACAGGTAACTTATGGTATTTTAATTAGAAGTCATTTCAAACAAAATGTTTTAAATAATTTTTTGACGTAATTATAAGCACTATTTTCTAAGACGATGAATCAAAATCAGTTTGGGATTAAAAATTTAATTCACTCATCTTAACTCCGAAAGTTTCGAGCATGCAAGAATAAATTTTTATTGTTTTAGTTGTTAGAAAAGTGGAGAAACTTTTTCTAAATAAAGCTTATAGAACACAGGCATTGGCGAGTGATTTTTCAACATATACCATAATGTAACGGAATTCTTCTGAGTGGCCCTGCAAATATACCAAAAAAGAAAAAAAAACGCACTCCCTTTTCAATACCGAACATGCCATACTTAATCCCACTGACATATACATCCATTTCATGACAATCGGACTATATTTACGAAAGTTAGGGCGCAGGACAGACAAACCGAATTCATAAACATTTTTCAACTGCGCTGGTAAGTATTAAAAAAGAAAAATTTGATCCGCGACTTAATATCAGCGATGTCTATCAACGCATATTCAAAGGGGCTGTCCATAAATGATTATACTTTTTTTTTCAATATTTTTTGTCCCTCTTCCTCCCCTTTGTCGCAAATTGCAACACTTCACCTTACCCCCCCACCTCTTGTTCTTGTCACATGTCACGATATATTACATAAAAATGTACTTCAGGTTCAGTAACAAAGAACTACGTTGTAGATCATATTTCAAACTTTATTTTTTAACTGAGTGTTTTAATGATATTCATAACCATAACAATAAAAATGATTCATGTACTTTTTGTTTCAAATAATGTTAAGATTCACTACAAAAACATAAATAATATAGAATAGTAATAAAATATTAATATGAAAGAGCAACTGAAAATAATAGCATTTTGAAATTTGAAATAGAATTTAATATATTAGGTTTTTTAAATCATATGCTTACTTTATGAACACAAAGTACTTTATTTTTAAAATAACTTCTAATTTAATCTGCTTATTTTTAATGCTTTTATTTTAACCAAAATGTGTGACGTCACATTTCTTCTTACCCCCTCCCACCTCCTAGTCACAAACTGTCATAGTTTCATGAATCCCGTAGTCCCCCCCCCTTCCCCCTCCAAGCGTGACATCATTTGTGGACGACCCCAAAGCTATTTTCACAAGAACACAAAAATATTATTTATATACTTTTAATCGAATGCAATTCACCGAAAGAAATTTCGTTCGTACAAATATGCTTTTCAAATTAATTACAACTGTACCAAAATTAAGTTATTTTGCAAATTGTAGGAGACTATTATCTTTTTTCTTTTTTCTACCCAACGAAATAAAATAACAGAAATAAAATCTTTTAAACACAAATACAAAACAAATATAATAAAAATATTTGGCCAAAAAACAAAATTTATAGTGCCAAATCCTCCCCCCTAATTCTCCCAGCAACAAAATTCCATGAGTAATATCCCTTTTAAAAATTCAAATACGACTAAACTTCCCATATCTTTCATTCAACACTCGCAAGATCAACACATAATCTTTCCTACTTGAAATCATGTCCTACTACTTTCTTCATTTCCATACCATAATGCGATAATTTCATCCCACCAAACCGTAAAGAATAAACAAACACTTTTAATCAAATGTCATTCACTCAGACAAAAATTGTTTATTATGTTATATTTAGTATCAGTTTCTTTTTTCAATTTGAAACGCTGTTGGATCAAATGTTACAATGACCGCAGAAAATATTTACAGATAAATGATTGCCAATATGTTAAATCATCTGTTTGTTTTTTTTTTTTTTTTTGGGGGGGGGGGAAGTTAGCCAAACGTTAAATGATCATTATCTATTAAGAACCAGATTTACTGCTGTGACATGAAAATATATCAGAATGAATGGAGGAATATAAAAAATTATCTGTTGTTGATTTTCAGTTGCAAAGCAAATGATACAACACTTTTAGCGAATATTGCGCTATTTTAATGGTACGGAATTGATTTCTTTACTGAGGCAAATGAAAGAAGAAACTGTCATTTAAAACCATATGTTATTTAATTAACTGGGACTTTTCAACAACATGTTAATTCAATATTAGGTTCCAGCACAGTAACAGTGTTTTTTATCCTAATACGTTAAATAATGCCCATCTCTAGTATCTATGCTAAAATGGATGGATATTTAAAAAGAAAAAAGAAAGACGTATCTTTTTTTATAGCCTGTAAGTCATCTCTCTTCAAAACTTCATTACAAAAAGCAACATAGAACCTGAAGTATATTTTTGCCCCCCCCCCATATAAGAGGGAAATATGGAATCTCGTTCTTTTCCCCCGGTATGAGGAAAAGAACTAGAAAAAAACATTCTGAAAATATCTCCTGTATCTGATTTGAAATAAGAAATATTTTAAAAATATGATTTTTTATCTTTTTAAAATTATGTATAAAAAGATACTAATGTTCAATTTATTTTTCCAATATTTATATTTATAAAATTTAACTAAAATAAGTAGACATTCAGTTTTATCTAAAATATCTATGGCCTCACCAGTGGGCGATAGGTTCTGAAGTCTCAACTGGCGTTTAAATCAGCTTTGTAATAACCTTTTCTATTTATAGTGTAGATGACGCAAATCCCTCAAAATTTAAACTTGACATTCTGCTAAGAGCATCAGTTTGATGTTTATTGCTTTTTTTACTGTTATTCGGTATTGCATTACACAAATATAGGTTGAAAAATTGCAATCTAGGCTTTTAAAACCGATTCGTATTTCAAATCATCAAATCCAACAGAAGAAAAATGTAGAATCGGGAGATAGTAAATGAAAGAAAGGATCGGGACAGTGGATACTGCATTGTCTTCTAAAATGTTTTCAACAGATTTTATCTCATGCAATATTTAAAAAAAACTAGAAGAAAAAGAAACGAAACTTTATTTCAGTAAAAAGTTTCCGTCAAAATGTTCTGCCATAAAACTGCCTATAGATATTTTAGTTTGGTTTGGTTTATTTAATGTCGTCCGATTATGTACACGTGGGATATAGGTCAGAAAGGGGTGGGATGCCCTGCGTGGGTGTCTTTCTAAAGACGCCTAACCCGTATTTACACAAGAAAATTCAAGGTTCGAAGAAAACCACGGAAAATTCCGAACGGTTATGCCGACGGACGCGATTGGGTTCGAACCCAGCACTGCCGTCTACCAGTTGAGACGTTAGAATCTATCATCCACTGGTGGGGCCATAGATATTTTAGATAAAACTGAATGTCTACTTATTTTAGTTCAATTTTATAAATATTAATATTGAAAAATAAATTGAACATTTTTTAATACATAATTTAAAAAAGATAATAAATCATATTTAGATAAATATATTTTTATATATACGTAAAAAGAGTATCAGTTAAGCGGTTAAAATGACATATTCCGAAGAGAATTTTGAAACACTAAACATACTTTAAATTAATTTAAATTTCTCTAGAATTGTTAAAATATTTCTAGGATTCTTTAACAAACGTTTGCTTGTCATAAATATTTATTCATAGATTGACACATCTTTGGAGATGTTTTACAGCAATTTTAAACTAGTTTTTGTAGTTCCTCCGTGATATTTGTCTGAAGAGGCTACAATAGACATAGATTGTTACAATAGACCCAGTTCAATCTTACATGTTATTTTAAATCTCGTTCCAATCAACAAACCCTATTTCTGCAGTTGAGTGGAAAGTCGATTCAACATTTCGACTCACAGATTTGACTCGGGAAAATGAGCCGGAAAGATCATCAGCTTGAGAACAAGAAAACAGGCGGTATTTCTGCAGTCTGATGCCGCCAGCGCCATCTTTTGGACGAAATTAGAACTATTTGAAGGAAGTGCGTACTAAAAATTTATTGACATTCTAATAACAATACCGCAAACCGCGCATTTTTATCTCAAACCGTATTTTTGTTATTTAATTTTAAAATGGGTCAGTCATTTACTGGACACCCGGTATATATATACAGGGTGTTTCTAAATTCATGGTACAAACTTTAAGGGGTAATAGTACACATCAGGACAAACAATATTAAATTGGAAATTAAGGGTCCCAAACGTCTTCCGAAGGAGATAGGCGCGATTAAAGTTTAGGGTCCAAAAATTCAAATGATTATAAAAAACAGAAAAATTGGTCGATTCGGTTGCGGTTTTCACTAAAACTATTCTTTATGTCAGTATTATCGTGAAAATAAATTATAAAGATAAAATTCAAAAAATGTCGACAGAGGGCGCTTTAGACATTGGAGTAAACGTACAACTATTTTTTACCGTTATTTTTTTGCATCTCATAAATTTTTTTTAGAAACTTAGACATAAACTTATATTTTGAGATGAAAATCTGAATCGTTGGTACTGGTTAAGGAGCGCATACTGAACTGTGTTCAATGGAGGTGGGGAGGTTCAGATTTCAAATGGTTTTAAAAAACGGAAAAATTGGTCGATTCGTTTGCCGTTTTCACTACAACTATTCTTTATGTCAATATTTCCTGGAAAATAAATTTTAAAGATTAGTTTCAAAAAATACCGTTAGAGGGCGCCTTAAAATTTAGAGTAACCAAGATCTATTTTTAACCGTTATTTTTTGTATCTAATTAAATGCTTGCAAATGCTTAGATTTAAATTTTGAGTTCAAATTCTAAATCGATGGGAGGGGTTAAGAAGCTCAAACTGAACTGTGTTCAGGAGTTAAAATGTTACCCTCCACACCCCTCGAACAAATTTCAATTTTCCGCTACTTAATTACTCACAACGATGCAGATTTTGAGCTCAAAATTTAAGTTTGAACAGTTACAAGTATTTAATTAGATACAAAAAATAACGATTAAAAATAGTTGTTGGTTACTCTGAAGTTTAAGGTGACTTCTAACGGTATTTTTTAAATTAATCTTTAAAATTTATTTTCAAGAAAATACTGACATAAAGAATAGTTTTAGTGAAAACGGCAAACGAATCGACCAATTTTTCCGTTTTTTATAATCATTTGAAATTTGAATCTCCCCACCCCCATTGAACACAGTTCAGTTTGCGCTACTTAACCATTCCCAAAGATTCAGATTTTCATCTCAAAATTTAAGTTTATGTGTAAGCTTCTAAAAAAATTTTATGAGATGCAAAAAATAACGGTAAAAAGTAGTTGTACGTTACTCCAAAGTCTATTGGCATTTTTTGAAATTTATGTTTAAAATTTATTTTCAAGGAAATACTGACATAAAGAATGGTTTTAGAGAAAACCGCAAACGAATCGACCAATTTTTCCGTTTTTTATAATCATTTGAAATTTTAACCTCCCGTCACAGTTCAGTTAGGGCTGCTTAACTACTCCCAACGACTTAGATTTTGATCTTAAAAATAAAGTTTATGTCTAAGCTTCTAAAAAAATTAATGAGATGCAAAAAATAACGGTAAAAAATAGTTGCTCGTTACTCCAAAGTCTAAAGAGCCCTCTATCGGCATTTTTTGAACTTTATCTTTATAATTTATTTTCAAGACAATACTGACATAAAGAATAGTTTTAGTGAAAACCGCAAACGAATCGACCAATTTTTCTGTTTTTTTTTTTAAATAATCATTTGAATTTTTGGACCGTAAACTTTAATGGCACCTATCTCCTTCAGAAGGCGTTTGGAACCCTTAGTTTCCTATTTAATATTGTTTGTCTTGATGCGTACTATCACCCCTTAAAGTTTGTACCATGAATTTAGAAACACCCTGGATATATATATATTGTTGAAATGAGCACTCTTCGAAATCTACCTCCTCCTATAGGCCCAGCCGACAGGGATTTTTTTAAAATGCATTCTGCGTTTATCAAGAAACTGACCAATACGGCACATTATACTGTTCTTAAATAACAGAACCTATCAGTTGGATGCGTTTGAGAGCAAAAATGGATTTAAAAATGAGTCAGAAAGTAAGCAGTTTGTTATTTGAATACTTCCTTAATTTTTCCATCACGATCGTTTCAGGAAATTTTGCCCAAAAGGGCTATTTTCAAAACATTTTTTAAAATATATTCTATTTTTATCAAAAAACTCGAGAATACGTCACATGATACAGTTCCTAAATAAGGGAACCTGTCAATTGTATGCGTTTGAGGGCAAGAATGAATTTAAAAATCAGTCTGAGACCAAACAGTTTGTTATTTGAATACTCCATCAATTTTTCAATCACGATTGCTTTAGGAAATTCTGCTGAAAAAGGCATTTTTTGAAATATATTTTATATTTATCAAAACACTGGCTAATACGTCACATTATACAGTTCCCAAATAAGTGAACCTGTCATTTGGATGCGTTAAAAATCAAAAATTAATTTAAAAATGAGTCATGATATAAACAATTTTGATTTCAGATTTTTCTCCGATATTTGTAGAACCCCAATATTTGTTTAATTTATTTTAGCTAAAAAGATTAGTTCTATAAAAAGCTTGTCAATGTAAAAGTTATAGATATTATTAAGAAGATGTAAAATAAATTTAATCAAATTTAATTACTTAAGAACTGACGAAGTTATGTATTTTTTCTTTTTCCACCCCCCCTTTTTTTTCATTAAGAATTAGTCCTATCAAAAAATTGTCAATACAAAAGTTTTAGATAATATTAAGAACATTTATAAAAAAAAATATATTTGGATTTGATATCTTGAGACTTGACGAAGTTGATTTTTTTTTCTCCCGAAAACTTCATTTTTTCCCCTTGTGCTCATTTTAAGTTTGATCAAATATCTATCATGCATAAACTTTTTACCCATTTCTTAGAAGTAACATAAACTTTAAACTGATTCAATATCTATTTTTGTTAAGAAGTTATAGGGTTTTTACTGTTTTCACAAAAACCTTCCCTATTTCCACCCCCTTGGTCCGATTTTGCCCATTAACGAATTTGACTGAGATTATATGCCCCTTGATTTTACGTAAAAGTTTGAAGGAGATCTGAGCATAATCATGGAAGTTATCATGTCTAGAAGAAAGTGGAATATATATATAGATAGATAGATAGATAGATAAACTTTTTACTAATGGTAGTTTTGAAGCCTAAGTGTCATGATCGGTGTAGATCTGCAAAAAATTTCAGAAATTCCAACATGGGAGAGAATGCAATAGGTAGTATTTCATACGAAATCTACCTAAAATCAGAATTCTTGTTAGTTTGAATTAAATGATGTCAAGAGAAAGTGAGTTCGAAAAAAGGAAATTTTTTAACATTATTCTATATTGAAAATTTTGGGACTTTATATTTCGTTCACATTAAGCGAAGATTCGATTTATCGGATTTCGAATTAACAAAAGACGACTGTATTGTATATGCATATACCGGATGTCCCAAAAAGGACTGATAGATTTTAAAATTCAATAACTTGCAAACGGTGACAGCTATTAAAAATTTTTTGCAGGAGGGTTATGTATAACGTCAGGAGTTTTTTTACCGTAATTTTTTATTTTAGTTCGCATTTCAAACAATAGGTGGCGCTGACGGCGATTGAAGGCCAGGTTGTCGCTTCACGCAGCATTGATCCCCTGGCCTTCATTCGCCGTCAGCGCCACCTATTGTTTGAGATGCGAACTAAAATAAAAAATTACGGTAAAAAAACTCCTGACATTATACATAACCCTGCAAAAATTTTTTAAATAGCTGTCACCGTTTGCAAGTTATTAAATTTTAAAATCCATCAGTCATTTTTGGGACACCTGGTATATATATATATATATATATAAATATATATATAAGTTTCAAAATTAAGTCAAATACTTTCAAATTTCATAAAAATCGAATCAAAACTTAAAACATACATTAATAATATTACACTTCATTCTTTTGGAATCCTAATGTACGTAAGTAATGCAATGAATCCCATAATATGAAATAATTCTAGGTTGTCATGATGTTGTCGTCCTATATAAAATGGAATCCTAATATTTACGTATTATTGAATTTAAATTATAAAATCGTAACAAATTTTGCATTCATGGATTTTAGCGCAAGCGTGGAAATACTTATCGCATCAAGATCTGATTATTTATAAAACTAATTATAGTATGAACGCACTTCATTTGCCATACTTGACGTAATATTTCTTTTTTGCCCGTCTGTATCATAGTTAATATACATTCCTTTTTAATATATAATTATCAATAAAATTATGCGATTAATGTTCTGCGATTACTACATTTGAAAAAAAAAATTAAGAGTGATAAGAGTTCTAATTTTCTTTTTTCATTTCCCAAAGAAAATATTTTTTAAGAGATTCAACAAATCATTCTATTGATTCAAAAATAAAGATTAATTACTAACAAAAAATAACTACCCTAGAGGCAGATATTTATCTTTTTATTTTATTATTATACTTCTATATCTCATCAATGTAGCATATTTCATGTACTCTTCAAAATAAATTCTGCTCTAGTGTTAAATACAGAACGAGTCTGCGAAAATGGATGTTTCTATGTACTGTTGCATCATGGAAATAATAATGCAAAAGTTTCTGGCACTTTGCATCTGCATGATGAGTTATCATTTGTTTATGCAAATTCTGAAATTGACTTGGCGTGAGCGCCTAATTTAAAAGATTTCGTGATTGATCAAGGCATTTGTATAAATGGTCTGCCATAAAATATTCCAGTTTTCATCTTTGAAATTAAAATATCCAGAAAGATTTCTCTGGCGTTTCAAGAATTTGTTTTTAATGCAACATTTTAGCAATTTATATATATAAACTTGAGAGAGATGAGTGACTGAATGTGAGAGATATGGATTGACAGAAATTTAGGAGGATACATAGTATCTGAACTGGTGTTTCATTTTCACTTTAGCATTTACGAGAGTATTTTATACTTTTTAAGGTTGTTATGTAGTGTAGGGACAAACAAGTATATTTTTTAAAAACTTTTTATACAAAACAGAGAGAGAAATATGCTGGTACATGCCATGAAAACGCTAGTTTAAATCTAACATTTATTGAAATATATGTGAAGTTCGATTGGTTCTACTTCACTTTAGCATCTACAAAATTATAAATTAGTTCATACTTTCTAAGACTGGGATGTAGTGTGATACCAAATAAATAATTTGTAATTTTCTAAAACTTTTTATAAAAAACAGAAAGAAATATGCTGGTAAATGTCATGAAGCACTAATTTAAATTTAACGCCTATTGAATGATATGCAGTTGAATAGTTACTATCTAAATCTATGTTTTATTGCGCTGGCAAAATGGAAAATTTTAATTTGTTAGAATTTGTTTTTTGTTTTTTAAATATGTTCAACATAAGTTTTATTCTAAATTTTGAAAATGGGTCTTTTATATGTTCTACGAATTGGTGCAGATAGAATATTTATTGATGACAAAAATTCAAAAATTATACTATCCGATTAAAGATAAATATGAAAAAACTACATTGAAACAATTCTTATATTATGTAATAAAATCAATTAATATATTATAACATTTCTTTCTATTTAAAAAAGAAAAACAGTGCCAAAAGTTGACGGAATGCAGTATCAGAAAGAGAACAATGAACGTTTTTTCTACATGCAAAAATTATTATTAAAATATTTGTTAGCTGTTAGCTTAGTTAGTTAGTTTGTTAGCAGGTTAATGAGCTTTTCAACCATTTTTCCGCATCACAGCAACGTGCCAACTGCGATTTCTGCATAAAATTTTAGCTGCATAAAAGTTTTAATTAACATAAATATTAAAATTGAAATATTCTATGTTTCATATTTTGCAATTTACTTTGAAGCAATGATTAGTTTCAGAAATTTTCATTATTCGAAATTATTTTTGCATTATGTATACTAATTTCGTATATAAGTTTATATAATCTTTTTTTTTGTCATCATAATTTTAATTTGCAGAGGAAACCTAGTTACTGGTTTAAGTGTATTGCAAAGTAGCAAAAGAAGAACCGTGTCTTGGTCAAAAGATCCCATATCAAAGGTAAAACTTCAGTGGAAGACCATCGAAGCAACTGCGATTCCCACCAGATGGACGGGCATAAACATCTAAGACAGTCCACTAACACTGTCCGCAAGCGTGGACGTTAGACCACATCAGTCAACGGTCAAAATGCTCCGCAGAGACAGCCTTTCAGGATGAACCGAAGGCCTATAAATAAGTGACCTTAATTCCCATCACATACAAGGGAAACCCCTGAAAAACCATGTAAGAGAACCTCGTGTGAAGTACACCAAGGCAGTGGACTTGGATTTCTCGTGTAGCAAAAAAACGAGATGAAACAGCATTTTAGTACTTGAAAAACTCTTAGTCCAAAAGCCAACAGCACAAAACCCTAAAGTATCACGTACAATAAAAAATCTTTATTATATGGAAGAGTAAAAATAGGGAAATCTAATTATCCATGTCTGCGCATAAGGAAAAAAACGAATACCACTTCATACGTTTATGAGTGTATTTGTTCAAGAAGCAAAAAAATGTAAAAATGGATACTGGTAGCAAAAAAACACAATGATAAACGTACGGAGCAGCATCGGGTGGTATTAATTTTTGGCTTATGCAGCTACTTCATGCAGACATGGATAATTAGATTCCTTTATTTCCATCCTTACATAAAATAAAGATTTTTGGAAGACGAAAAAATTTATATGAATTAATTTCTTTTTTCAAAAGAAAAAATTAAAATTAAAATGTTGTTTTAAGATATTTTGAAGGATTCTCTGTTAATATTGTAAATTTATATTAATTATCCTCTTTAAATTTTCTTATACAGAACACAGAGACAGGTAGATAGACAGCTAAAAGAGGAAAGGAGAGGGGGAAGAAACTTTACTATATAATTGTTCAATTTTTAAATATGTTTAACATTATTGAGAAACACCGAAAAAACTGGCGATAAATATATATTCAATAAATATAAAAACTTTGTTAAATCACCATAAAAGAAAAATTATACAGGACGCGTTTCGAGCTGCAAAATTACCGCTCGTCTTCAGCTGGTCCAAACACGTGTCACAACGGACAGAGTGGAAATAACAGTGAAATAAAGAGGGAGGAGATTACTCAGAGTGCGACAGGTGGCGCTGCTTGTCAGAGCCAAAGGGAAAGAGAAAAGTAAAGATAAACTCAAAGAAGGAGGGAGGAGATTACAAAGACATTTTAAAGTTATCTTTAAACCTATGAATAAAATTAAATTCTCATCTTTGAAAGATCCTATTCCTGTTGAGAACCGGTGGGGTGTTTATTTTATTCCTTGCTCTTGCAATTTGGGTTATATTGGTCAGACCAGAAGAGCGTTGAAGAAAAGATTGGATGAACATCAGAGATACATTAAAAATCAGGAATTATTTAGGTCTTCCATTGCTTCTCACTGTTGGTCTTCCGGTCATTTTTTCAATTTTTCCATGGAAAGAATTATTTCTAATCCTGCCTCTCCTTCTCATTTAGATACTCACGAAGCTTATTTTATTTATAAAAATTGTAATACTCTTGTCAACGATCTCTCTTCATCCCCCTCCCTTTCTCCTGCATGGAAATTACTTTTGTAGTTTATTATTATTACTATAATTATTTTTAGTTTTTATTAAATTATTTTTATTTATTTATTTATTTATTTTTATTTTATTTCATTTTTATTTATTTATTTATTTTTATTTTATTTTATTTTATTTTATTTATTTTTCAATTGTTTTCTTTATCTTTCATTAGTTTTTCTCTGCCACCTGGTTTTTTAGCCAGCGCCACCTGGGGCACTCTTTGTAATCTCCTCCCTCCTTCTTTGAGTTTATCTTTACTTTTCTCTTTCCCTTTGGCTCTGACAAGCAGCGCCACCTGTCGCACTCTGAGTAATCTCCTCCCTCTTTATTTCACTGTTATTTCCACTCTGTCCGTTGTGACACGTGTTTGGACCAGCTGAAGACGAGCGGTAATTTTGCAGCTCGAAACGCGTCCTGTATAATTTTTCTTTTATGGTGATTTAACAAAGTTTTTATATTTATTGAATATGTTTAACATTAACTTAACTGCAAATATAAATACTATATTTCTTGGGAATTTAAATCTTATTGCTACATATGGGTTAATCCTGGATGAAAATGCAAAAATAGAAAGATCGACATTGTTTGATAAAAAATTAACAAGAAAAGGCTGCTCTGCGAAAATCATTCGCTAAAGTGTAATTGTAGATGTGTGTATTGAAATAAAAAAGATTGAGAAGATTTAAATCTTGATTTTAAAATTGTTAAATTCATCAGTATGACAATCTATGTTTCTATCAATATGACATTTATCAGTGTGAATTGTCATTTATATTTAATTACCTTGTATATGAATGTTTCGGATTTAAAATATTATGAATTTCAAAAGGTATGAGGGATCAGTGACAATATTAGTCAAAACTCTTGATACTGACATTTCCATTTATCCCTTGAAAGATAATCAAGGTTTCAGCCACATTTCTCTTTCTTTCTCGTTTTAGCTCTTTCGCCCTCTAATATAAATATTTAAGCTTTCCATTCCTTTCCAAATTAATGATTTTATTTTTAGTGCACTTGTAACATCGCTTAAGTGAATATTTATTACTTTGCACAACAATCAATGATACATGCAGACACGTATAAATTTATTTTAGTATTATGTCTAACCGTAATAAAAATGGACTCATTTCTCACAGAATTCATTATTTTCATACACTTATAATAACATTTTCTTTCTCTTTATCGATATCCAAAATCTTCATTGATTACTGACAAAATCTGCGATGCTTTCATATGTCAGATGCTTCCATATGGACAGACTTTGAAATACTATTTAAAGAAATTTCTGTCTTAGTTTTAAGTGCAGAATGTGTCTATGAAAATGTGTGGTTTAAGATGAATTTATTTCTGTAACGGAAAACTTTTCTGATATATCTGTTATGCGTGATAAATTATCATTCAATATGCAGTTGTTTGTTTAAAAAATTTTGTGTTTGATTATGTCTTTTTTCTAAAAATGCTTTTTTAAAAATCTCTAGTGTCTAAGCGAGTAAATCCGTCATTTTTTCGATTTTAAAGACTATTACAAGATTCTCCCTACACTACGTATGATGGGTAAGTAAAAAGAGCCACTGAAAACGGATAGTTTTAGCTTATAATATTCCCATAATGTAAAACATTTGGGATAAGTTTCTTATGTTTGATTAGTTATAACCTGAGTATGTAAATACAGAGATAAGCACATTGCTCTGGTGGTCATTTTATAATATTTCTAGATTGATCCAGATATCTGTAAAAATAACCTGCCATAATTATATTCCTCATCTTGTTAAAGTATTTGTAATATCATGTTACTTTCAACCAGGTTCGAATCCTTGTCACGGCACCAATTTATATGAAGAATTGTTTACGTTTATACTTTAAAAGGAAAGTTAATTAAAGTTCAATAGTTGCTTTAGTTATATAAAATCTTCCGTATCAACTGAAATTACATGCGTATGTGCAAAATCTCAGGTAAGAAAAACTGAATAAATATAGATAAAATTATGTATGTGGCATTTATTAATGAGAAGAGAGTATTACATTCTCGCGGGGTTACCCCCTGTATAAAAGAAAAGACAGCTGCTCTACATCCTTACACGAGGGCGGTCAGAGACATAATGATCATTCACCGTCAGTTTTGACTGCCAATGCGTCGGTCGAACCAAAATCTTGGCACCCTGCACTATTATAACCCCAAATGAAAGTTTAATGAAAGTTTGTTCACTTAATGAAAGTTTGAATTAGAAACAAGTCAATATCACTGTTAATTGGCCTTTAAAATATATGTAAAAGGCGTCTTAAAAATATAAATTAAATTTTAAACTGGAGAATTTAGTTTTAAAAAGGGAATAAAAATAATATGTGTTATCATGTTACGTTCAACGTCACAGTATTGGTTCATACTCTTAAAAGATTTCATCAGTGTATTTGGATTCCGTTTTCAATTTTTACTTCCAAAACAGAGTAATAGAGACATATAATCACAGAGAGATAATATCTTGTGATCTCACGTGCAAAATCGACTTTCAGTTTAATATTTGCTCAAAATTGATTAATTTACACTTGTTAGCACTGTAATGGTGTATCGAAAAGAAAAACGATGTAAATTGGGGTGATTAAGTTTTAAATTTCATCACTTATAACCTCACTTATATCCTAAATTTCTATGTTGTCTATAGAACAATCCATATTTTCAGAAATAAATGTTATTAGTGACCCCTTATCTATTATCATCTGTTATATGTTGGTAGCCTCACATCATAGTCTAAATTCTCCAGACTTCTGGTGGTTTACTAATAACTGTCACAATTCTAGTTTTCAACATTCTATCTTTCTGTGTTTTCCAATAAATATTTCAATATGTGTCTATATATATGAATAAAATGATGTGATTATTGTTCTAAAATTGCCACACTCGAAAACAAGTAAAGATATTGGAAATTAAGTGTTGTGTTTTATCGCTACTTCCATGTTTTAAATTTAATCGTTTTTATTTTTCGCCTTGCGCAAACGATAATTTTATTCGTTGACCGTATTTTATCACACGAAAGATGACCTTAGGTAAACCAAATACATTCATATGCTCTAGTTATATATTTTAACTTTGAAATGAATATTGATAATTAAATATGAATTCAAATAATATTGAAGGGAAAATTTTAAAATAAGGGGCAGATTTGAAAGTAAGAATAACCATTTTCTTGTTTCATTTCCCAAATAATATATTTTTAAGAAAATCATCGAACACTTTCATTTATTCGAAAGCAAAAATCACTTACATTAACACAGCTTCAAGCATACATGGAGATATTAATTAATTTATTTTATTCTTAATCATTATTTTCATATACCTTAACCACTTCCAGTCTTTCTACCTTTACAATTACGCTAGTCCGGTGATGTTTGTAACTGCCGTTATTCAGACAGAAATTTAAAATGCTGTTTAAAACAAATTCCGCTTTAGTTTTAAATACTTAACGAGTCTGGGAATATGGATGTTTCAAGTTACTTTCGCATTATTTCGTAATGCAAAAGTTTTGAACACTTCGCTTCGACGTGATGATTTATCATTTGTTTATGTAGATTCAGAGACGCAATGCGTGTGCTTGTCCATTTTACGGGATTTCGTGTTTCGTCTAGGCGTCTCTATAAATAGTCTCTCATAAATGTGCCTGTTTCATCTTTGAAATTAAAGCATCTAGAAAGATTTCTTGGCCGTATTAAGAATCCTATTTATTGCACCGTGTTAGTATTTTGTATGTATAAAACTGAGAGTGATGAGTTAGTGAGAGTAAGAGATATATAATGATAAAAAATTTGAAGGAGCAACTATCATCTGAAATTTTAAATAAATTCCTGTATCCTTTAATATTTATAAAAAACATGCACATTAAATCATTCATTTTTAGGCTGCGGTGTAGTATGTTGGCAAAATGTAAAATGTTATATGATAAAATTCCATTTTTATGAAATTGAAACTGTGTTTTACAAATCTTAAACACTTTTCTCTCAATCAATTAATAATTCGTATTGAAACCCTATTTTGAAAAAAAAAAGTGACGGAGACAGAAAGAGTGAGACAGAATATGCTGTGAACAATCACGGAATCCACTGTTTTTATTTAATATTTATAAAAAATATGTAATTATATTAGCGCTTTCTAAATTTGTAATTAATGTGTTTTGGCAAAATGTAAAAATATACATGTTGTTAACTACGGTAAATCATTTTTTGTCAAATGATGTTTTATTCTGTCACATTTTCAGGGAAATTAAAAACAACTGGTATAGATTGATTAATCATTTGTAGATATTCAAAGACAGATGTTTTTTGATCAAAGAGAACTAAAGAAAAGTGTGTTTAAAAATCCTGAAGGTTTTTTTCTCTTTTTTTCTTTTTTCCTTTTTAAAAACAAGTAGTTGGATGTGGGAATCTCAACATTTTCTATTTTATGTTACTGTTAAGATTTTAAAAACTTGTGCTACTTTAGTAAGTTGCTACTTAAGTGTTATAACTTCAATACTACACCAACTTCCATTTTCATCTGATATTTCTCTTTCATTTTACTAATAGGTGTAAAAAGGAGTATAGCTCTATCATAATATTAAATGAAATCAATATTTATCATTATTATTTTGCGCATCAGATGTTTTAGAAACACCGAGCTTGCTAAACGCGAATTGTCCGTCGCTACATGAATTGCGGACGTATCACATAACTACGAAAAATTGAAAAAAATCATTATCGCAGCGCTGCTACCAAGGGAAAAAGCCCCGAACTAAGACCTAAAATTTATCGTCAAACTCACATTCAACTCAATGTCTATGAGTAAATTTATACACTTTTTGATGGTACAATCATGAAAATTACGCAAAAAGTTGTTATTACACAAAAATTGAAGCTTTCTGCATGCGGGATTTTCTGAATTTTATGAGGATCCTTCTCATTATAACCAAAAACATAAATCTGGAATTTGATTCAGTTTTATGCATAACTTTATATATTTTTCGATGATACAAAATAAATGCATGGAACAGACAGAAATTTGGTAAAAATAAGTTTTTTTTTTTTATCTCTGTAAATCTGTTGGAAAACGGAAGTTTCGAAAAGTGCCATTTGGAAAACTTTCTTAAATACAGAGAAGAAAGTTAAACGAAGATAGTTTATAGGCATCAGTTTAGTAAATAACAGAAAATCCACATTATTTTAGTTCTTTAACTCATAAGAAATCGTATATAGTATATGTATATTTTTTCACATTTTTAAGTTGTATTTTTTTTTTTTTAATAAAAAAGAAAAAATGAAAAAGAAATTAAATGAAAAAGTACATGTAGGGCTGATAATTTGGTCTAACATTTATGAGTCATATATATAAATTCAATATCGCATCACAGCAACAAAAATTAATGAAACATTCAAATTACTACAAATGTTAACAGAACGTTTAGTTAACTTTAGAATTCCGGCCAAAGAAAGTGAAAAAAAAAATTAAAAATTAAAAAAAGACAACAAACAGGTTTTTTTTAACATTTTTATTTTCAAAAAGAAAAACCATCACCAGATTTGCTTGTTTCGAGCAATTGCAATGTTTTAAAAGATCTTAAGTCACTCCACCCCTAGACCATAAACACTTCCCAACCCAAGTGAACTACAAACTAATTCAAATTGGAACTGCTACATGTTCTCAGCTAGCTCATAAAGATTTACATCAATTCTAGCAGTGCCACCTTTCTGTTGGTAATGTTATCTCTAGTCAGTATAAATATTATCATAAAGCATTTTAACATAAGAAATTTACTATCAATTTTAATGTATGAAAAATTAATAGAAAACTTCATTGAAAATACAAATGAAAATGTGTATTTTTTGCTATAATATTGCATAGCATTGCTTAAATTAATGTTAAACTCTTTGAAAAATATTACGCAGACACTTACAAAATATTAACAAAAACGTTTTATGTTATGTTGGTTTTGTTGGTAAGGCTATTTTGATCAGAAATCTAATTCGTTTAACACGTTCGCTGCCGCTTACGTAAGGATGGCATGATAGTTAACGCCGCACTGTAGAAGTGGGTTTTCCCAGAAGCCGATTTACTTTTGTTAACAAAGAATCAGTGAAAGATTTTCTCGCACCAGCGCGTAACTGGTTATTGGATATCACCGCACATCACGCGCTGGCGCGTGAGTGGCCCCTTAACGTTGGCGCCATATCACATGCTGGCGCGTGATCGGCAGCGAATGTGTTAATGCATTACGTCACCGTAAATGGAGTTAATGACATTTTTATTCATACATCCATCAAACGATCTCTGTTTAGAAACATATTCTCTCTGAGTTTTGTTTTGTTTAATGGGCGGGTCATGCGATAATAAATTAACCACTTAGAATCGTGGCCTGTGCTTATTGATAAATGACACTATATTAATTTAGCTTGATTTTTATTCACATAGGAGTATTATTTATTGATATAAATAATACAATCACGGAAAAAATCCGAGTTATATAACACTTCGTAATATAAACTTTCTCAGATACCAATAAAGGATCCTTGGTACATACATCAGACTGGAAATCATTTAAAAAAAGTTGGACCTAGAAGTGATGATGGATGTTGGCGTTTTAAAGTTATTTTCAAAACATTTGTTTGTTCAGTAAGTGTATTAGTTTATATAGAATGTCTACTCTCAACGGTGGCCAATGTCTAATTTCTAAACTGTTAGTTATAGACATATAGCTCCAATTGCAAAAATGTTTTAAAAAAGGTAAAAAAAGTTTTTTAAGCGATTTAGGTCGAAAAAGAGTTTTAGTAAAAAATTACGAAAATTAAATTTTAATACCATTCCCCAGTTCTATAAGTGATATTTAGTAAATTTTTACCTCTATTTTAACAAGTAAGACAAAAAAAAAGCCCCATTCATTTAACACTAAAATTGTACGAGTTATGAAACTTTAAATGTCATGATTTAAACCACTTTTCTGTAACTGAAAACGGATGAGTTGCACTAAGCTTTAAGGCAACGTACGCTAAATGCTTAAAGTATTATAAAGGTCGTCCATTTCTAACGCTGTCTAATGGCTAATTCCTAAAGCATATGTCACACACATACCGGGTTTCCCAAAAATGACTGATGGATTTTAAAATTCAATAACTTGCAAACGGTGACAGCTATTTAAATTTTTTTGCAGCAGGGTTATGTACAATGTCACGAGTTTTTTTACCGTAATTTTTTTATTTTAGTTCGCATATCAAACAATAGCTGGCGCTGATGGCGATTGAAGGCCAGGTCGACGCTTCACTCAGCACTGATCACCTGGCCTTCAATCGCCGTCAGCGCCACCTATTGTTTGATATGCGAACTAAAATAAAAAAAATTACGGTAAAAAAAACTCGTGACATTGTACATAACCCTGCTGCAAAATTTTTTTAAATAGCTATCATCGTTTGCAAGTTATTGAATTTTAAAATCCATCAGTCATTTTTGGTACATCCGGTATAATTCCAATTACAAAAATGTTTTAAATGAGGTAAAGAAATATTTTTAAAGCCATTTAACTAACGTTGCGGCCATCATATAAGTTTTACGGTATCATTAATTTTACAGAATTAACTTCTAGATTGGTTAAAATAATTGAATACATCAGTTACGAAAGTCTCTTTATCGAGAAAATCAAAATTTTAGGAAATCGTGAAAAATATTTAAATGCATCCATTGGTTTTAATTTTAAATTTGGATATTGTAGAGTTACATTTGTGCAGATTTGTATAAAGTGATAGAGAAGACAAAAACGATAAGGCAAATTTTGAAATTAACATCTTGTATTTTTACATATGTTATATTTTGTAAGGAAATGAAGATTTCTTTTTCAAAATGTTATTTTATAAAGGTTTTTTTTATAAGCTTTTATTTTACTTATGATTTTCTTATGTATGTTTTCCTCATTCAAAATTTGTATTCAAATTTTATCTCACATCAAAATATCTGATCGAGGTCCAATTCGCAAACTTATTTATATCCAATGACAATGCAATATTAGTACGATTTTAGGTGAGTATCATTTATTTATTTTATAGGAGTACGACAAATTATATTAGGTTAAGTAATCTTAAAGTATTTTAAATACGCATCATTTTGTAACGAATTGTGACTGTTGCTTTTCATAATTTAATTTAACAAAATATCTGTTATTTTTTTTATTATATGTTTAGTACAAGTTGTATATTTTGCTTTAATGTGTAAAAACCAACATAAATTTAAAAATAATATTGTAAAAATTATTTTACACCCAATGCTAATGTTAAATCTTATACCTGATGTTTATTTTTATTTCCAGTAAATTTGTGACTGACCCCTATTTTGCAGCAAAAAAGATGCTTCAACTTTAAACAGCTATTACTCAGTCAGTTTTAATCGCAGAAGAATGGGACTTTTTTTTGTCTAACTTGTTAGAGTAGTGGTAAAAATTTACTAAATATCACTTATAGGACCAGGGGAACGTATACAAATTTAATTATCGTAATTTATTATTATTTTTTTACATAAATAACTTAAAAAACAATTCTTTAAATTTTTAAAAGAATTTTTGCAATTGGAATTATATGTCTATAACTAACAGTTTAGAAATTAGCCATTGGCCACCGTTGAAAGTGGACACCCTGTATATTTGGTTTTGACACCTATAAATCTCTTTAAGTGTCGATCATTGTGATATTTGTCAATGTTGATTGTGGTTTCATTGATGGATCTTCGATTATTTAGTATATTTAAGTTTTCAAATTTGAAACACTTGATTATCAAAATAAAGCAGTGATGTAGCAGTAACATTATTAATTAAAACTCTATTTTTTTGACAGCTCCAATTTTTCCTAATACAATGGTGACATTCGGATTATTACATTGAAGAAAATAAATTCCAAAAAATAAATTTTCATAGATCAATTTCTAAAAGATACTCATCACCTTCTTTATATCGATTCGAAAATTAGTATTAATTACTTTGCGGAAACAAAAACCTTGCACGCAGAACCTTGTAAATTTATTTTAATTTTATATCTACCTGAATCATTCTCCCATTTCTCATTAAATTCCTTATTTCCCTTTACTTATGACAACCATTTTCAATCTCTTTATTTTAAAGCAAAATAATCAGCGAATATATCTACAATCTAGTGATGATTTCATATGTCAGAAAACTGACCGATTTTGTAGTGTTATTCAAAATAAGTTTTGCCTTAGTTTTAAGTACAAAAGGAGTCTATAGAAATGGACAATTTTTAGTTGTGATTATTTCTATAATGGAGAACTTTTGAATGTGAACTCTATGCGTGATGGATTATCATTTTTGTATGCAAATTTACAGGCATGAGTACACTTTTTCCATGATTTCGTATTCTATCTAGACATCTGTATAAATGGTCTGCCATAAATATACCAGTTCTCATACTTTTAAATTAAAGTATCTAAAAAGATTTGTCTGGCATATTTCGTATTTGTATTTAATGCAACATTTAAATGTTTCATATGTTTCAATGTGAGTATGGTATAGTGAATAAGAGAAAAGATTATATGTAGTGCAACAAAGAGATATTAATAGAAGGAGAAATATAGAGAGAGAAAAGGAGAGAGCACGAGAACTTATACGTCTGGATTGTTATACAAATGATAATTTGGCTTTTTTATTTGTCGAAATATTGATTCATTTTTATTTTTAAAAAATGTATATGAAAAAATTTCTTTTTTGGTAAACATTTTTCTAATTAAAAAAGTATTTCACGAAATTAAGAATATTTTTTCGGATTTAATTAAGATTTAGAATATATATACCCTATTTTAAAATTTCTTAAACATAATTGAGTGATACATATCGATAGATAGATCGACGTACAGAGAAATACAGGGAATAAAGAAAGACGTTGTCAGCTGCCATGCAAACTTCAGTATAAAGTTAGATTTGTCAAACATCTGTTGTTTAATAGATACATGTATTGGTATAATGCAGTGTTACGGCAAAATGCAAAATTTTATATTTTGTAAATTAAAAATAAATAAATGACGTACTTTTTATTAAATTGTGATGAATATGTAAGTACATAAAAACACTGTTTGATAAAAAGTAAATAAGTAACACTGTCTTGAAAAAAAAAAAATCAGCATTAATTAATTGCTTGCTTTTTGTTTATTTTCAAAGCTGAGTTACATTTTTTAAATAGAAGAATAGTTGACGGTTCGCTTTGTGAACGTGTAAATGAGCTTGTTATTTTGAGGCTTAAAAAATCTCAAAATATTTGGTTTAATTTTAATCAATTGTTGAGCGTGTATGAAGCCCTCATTAAAAAGGGATATTTGGCAACTTTCATAGTCTTTGTTTAAGTTTATAACTACGTTAAATCTCTATGTAAATTGATATTTTCATTCATGTGAAATTTTGTAACGTTCGCGAAAACGCGTTTTTAATTATCAGGTATTAACTTGTAACTCTGGAATTTATATTTTGTTATCATGATTTTGGCGTTACAGTGTTTAATAAATTATAAAACTACTTGGAAATGTTTTTTGAAAATATGTAACAATAGAAGAAATTTTGTTTTTTTAAATGAATATTTAAATCTCGAAAAGTAGTTTGTGAGATTTCTATAGATAAAGACTGTTTTTGGAAAAATGAATAACTCAAAAAAGGTCATATTATAAATTTTGGGCAGAGGTTGCATTTTATTTTAACACTAAGAAAGATTTGCCTTTCATTATATTTTTATTTTACTACTTCTTGGAAATTTTTTGCATGGTCGAGAAGAAAGTTTAGCATTTATAATTTGATTGAATTAAAAAATATTAGAAATATTTAAAACAGTGCGCAAAAGAAGTAAATTGTATTATTCTACATACTTTTGTTATCTTGCTTCAATGGATTGCACGTTATTCAATATTTATTTTCAGTTAACACAAATTGTTTTTAATGCCACAAATTGCTTTTAATGAGGGGTCAATTTTTACACGTTTTAATTAAAACTGGTTGATGTATTTACAGATGAAATTTTGTAATCGATGTCTAATACATTTTCTCATTGGCTAGAATCACAAAATTTACGCTCACCGGTGGGTTTTCGATGACAATACAAAATGTTTAATTAGGTACCAATAAACGCTTATAAAAATATGTGAATGGTTGTAAAATAGCAACAATGAAATATTTTCAAGTAAAACAAAAATATGCATAAATATTGAGTTTAATTTAAGAAAGAAAATAATAAATTCATGATTATACGTGGAGAAATCAATTTAGAAATCTTAAAAAAGTTAAACCGCACTTCATTATTTTTCTTTCCTGTTACTCTGTCTTAAAAAAGAAAACAGAGTAAAAAGTATCTGTATTTTAATAAATTCACTTGCTTGCGCTTTCTACTAAACTTAAAAAAAAAAAAAAGAATTTTACTCAGTCGGGTTTGTTATTCATGACTAATTAATGTACAGTAACAAAAAAGTTTGGTGAAAAGCATGAATCGTTTAAACTTGATTTTTTCATTGAACATTGATTTCTTTTAATCCGTTATGTTCCAATTTAATAATCCATAAAAATTTCATCGTCTAAAAAACTTTTTGTGTACCTTTTCAACTTAGTTAAAAAATTAGACAATTATTTAATAAATTAATTTTAGCAAGATTTTGCTAAATAAAATTAGTTTATTAAATTTGAATTTATAGGAAATTTTGCGTAATATTTGTAAATTTACCCAATTTTTTCAATTAAAAGAGTTTTATAGCATTTGATAAAGTAATGAAATGTACAAATACAATTCTCTCAGAATATAAATATAGGAATATTTCCGAACTGAAACATTTTCTTACAATTTTTCAACGTAAAAGTATCTGAACAGTTGAAAATAAAAAAGAAATAATCCTTTAAAGATATTTTTGTTTTGTGTAATCAATAATACTTTTGGATCAAGATTGAGTATATAAACCTCACTCTAAATTTTATTACCACTAACTGATGTGTTGAACAAATTTTATGTAAGAAAGTATTTTAATGGTACTTTAAAAAACTCTCGAGGTATGAAGATTAAAATAGTGTAGTTGAAAAAGTTATTTTTATATTTATATTGACTAAATTTTTTCTTCAACCCATATCTTGGTTTGTTTATTTGCGCACAGAGATCTGGCAGGGCTAATGAAAGTTTAAAGAATAAATGCCTGCAATATTTCATACTAGTGCATAAGCTAAGGCGTCTCTTATATTATCGAATCCATTTTCGACAGTTGGTGACGACAGGTAGATTTATCAGTTTCGTCGAATGACTACTGGAGCGTAAATTTGACAGCTTTTGAGCTATGCAAGTGAAAATATATAGTCCAAACTGTCTGTTTTTTAGTTCCTTTTCTTTTCTAACTTTTCATCTTTATTTCTTTTCTTATGTAATAAATCCCATTGATGCAACTGTAAAATGAAATAAAATGTTTGAATTATTTTCTTTTCTTAAACATATTCTCACCATATTCGCGAAAATCAATTCTTATTGAACAAATATGTTGTTTACAATTATTGTTTGGTTACAAAGTTTTTCTCTCACAATTTTTTTTTTGCCTCATTTAATTGCTAAAATTTTAAGATTAGGTAAGGCAAAATTTTCTATAAAAAAATACTGGTGTCCAATTTGAAACAACACCTTTGAAGAATAAGTACTGGTTGACGTAAATGTGGTGAAATTATTTCGTTAAGGAACAAATAATATTTTTAAGTATTAAAAATATGACTCAAGCACTTACAGATTGAGAAAAAAAAGACTGTTACAGGATGAAACCCTTATAGTAGTTGACATCTAGCCATTAACTGACACTTCGGCTGAAGTCTAACTCGAATATACATTTTCTTGTAAAATTCTCCAAAGTAATCCCATTTAGTGGTAACTGAGATATATATTTTTATTTTGGAGCCAATTTATTTATCACTTGTAGACTAAGAATAAATTCTACAATAAAGACATTTTTGCGAACACACACAAAAAAAAAAAAACACCATTTTACGGCAACTATATCATTTCTAAAATTAAGGTAATGTACTTTTCTTAACCATTTGTAATAGAACCTAAACATTTATTTAAAAATTATGCCTTTAACATCTTTTAAAGATAACTATTATTTATTAGGGTCATGATTTACACTTTCAGTTATTTTATTTCTTTTAACAGGGTTATCAGTTATTGTTCACAGAAATTTCATTTATGTAGTCTGCGACAATCCCTTAATTAAACAGGTTAATAAATAAATAAATAAATGGAATTTACTTAACAGTAAACAGTATTAAAATCACATTATGGGTTCAGATTTTGGATATCATCATTAATAATAATTAAAAACAAGAAAAATAGACACATGCATCTGTAGCATGAAATCATTTATAAATAAATTTTCAGTGTTATTTTATAATAAAGCTTAAAGTATTTTTAAAGTATAAATTCTTTTAAAAACATTTTATTATATATTTGCAAATGAACTGTCAGATACTGATTCACATTGTGCCAATTATTGGTTTTTAAATATATTTAAACACCAATTTCTTTTCAAATAGTTAAAATAGAAAAATACAATTATCTTTAATAGAACTAAATACTTGATTCCTCTTTTAGAGACTGGAAAAATGAAACTACTGTAACCAAAGACAGAATTGTTTTTCTGTTACTCGTGTTATTGACCATTTTTAATAATACAATTCAGATTTATTCTAAATTTCCATAGCAATAATTTTTAATTAGTCTTTTCTATTCTCTCAAATATGAAGATAGGTATAAATATATTAAAAATTGTATTAGGGAATTGAACAGGGTAAAATCGTTAAGACGTAAATCACTCAGAGTTTCACACTATATAAATTTCTTCATTTCATTTCGTGGACTAAATCATGAACTTTAAATAAGAGTGAAATAGAAGACGACAAAATATTAAAAATACAAGGAAACAAATGGCAATTATAAAAATGTACGAAGTAATCTTTTGATTCTAAAGCAGCTGCTTTTTTATTTAGAATTAAAATTTTCCATTTTAACTATCACGCTTAAATACTATTTTTAAATTTTCATGTTCAATATTTTTACAGAAATATTTATTCTTATGTATGTATAAAGATGGTGCAATACAAAGAAACCTATTTTAATAAAATTAGAATTGAAATTTATATTTATAAAACATTTCGGTTTACATATTTTTCACAAAAGTTAGTTTGTAAGCATCTTTTGATTCACTGAGCATGTGTATAATTTACGATACGACATAATTCAAAATCACCTCATTTGCATGTAAATGAATCTCAAAATTAAAAGCTCTGTTTGGGATTCTTTTTCGAAATTAATTTCGTTAGCTATAAACTAACATTTTGTTTACAAACTTAGTAGAAAGTCATTAAAAATAAATTTGGACAATGGCTTGTATTCAGAAAAAAAAAAAATGCACGCATAGTTAAATATTGAATGCAATTTTGACAATAAATAAAGGTATATTTATTTTATATATAAATTGCAAGAGTATTATAATTTTTGTGAAACTAGATATATTTTCATATTAACAATAAACATTCACATCTTAATTTTGATTTGTCTTTCTTCTGTAAAATGAATTATTCTGTAAAATGATTTATAAAAAATAAACTTTTCAGAAACTAATTGAGTAAATATTAAACTACTGTAAAATTAAACTTTTCAGTGTGTCACTTGCTAAATAAGTTATCCTGGAGAAATAACGCCGGAGTGGGTAATAGTGCTAAGTGCTAATATTATGCGTAGTTATGAAGTCATCCGGTACATGGTACTACGGGCTTTACGCAGAAGAGCTCTGTAATACCTGAATAACAAATAACAGCAAAATGTTAATTTATTTTATTTGCGGAACAAGTATACCGGGATAATAACACCATCATCTGGCATAAATACCCTGATTGGATCTTTTCAGGGACGGTACCACATCCAAAGAGAGTTTTTTATTTATTTTATGCGTGAGATTGCTTTATTGCCGCCATTGTTGAAAACAAAAAGTATAAAGAGTATTTTGTATGGCCTAATATTTGCTAATTTTTTCATGTCATATGAATAAAATATCAAATGATTATTACTGCATGCTGATATCGCAATTAATGGTAAGTTGATGGGTATTTTGTCCATTGAATAAGCAATTCGTCAATTCGCTGAGGAGTTTGTATCACTAAAATTTTACAACTTACATGACATTATTCCATCTTATTTTATAGTTTTGCTTGAATGGCGTTATTACCCACTTAGGTAATGCATGGAGATGGGCGTTATAAGCAAATAGAAATCGTGAAGAAATCGTGTCAAGAAATCGTGTCACTGAATTTTATGAATATATATTTTCTAAATTATTCTTTCTTGCACAACGTAGTCAATAAGTTCATGTATCAAATTAAGTATTTCTTAAAAAAAATAAAAATAAACCTAAGCTGCAATATTTAGTAGACACTTAATGTAGCATTATTACTTCAAGACATCTTATTTAAATGATACTAAGTTCTTTGAAGGTGTGATTTCTAGCAACAGTTCTGTTCACAAATTAGTAAATAATAGTAAAATAGTATTTTCTTGGTTTCGGCATACGAAAATAGCGCCTTGCTCAAAAACTGAATGTATACAAACCGATATTTGTTTTCAAGATTCGCTCACATCTTTAACAAATGTTGTGACTTATATACTTTTGCGTACATCCATAGATTTCTGTGAATATTGGATAAGTTCCACTTTATTAAATTTACATAGCATTGCTCTTATGAAAAGAAAAATTTGCGAATTGTCAGCGATGCTAAAAAAAATCAACGAGTTTGCGTCCATCGTTTAATGAAATTACTTTTATTCTTTCCAAGTTTTCTCTGTACTGTATATTTATTTTAATCGTTCTGCTTTCACTTACAAACTACGCTTAACTGGGATTAGTGATCCTGCTTCCTACCTAATTTTGATTCATCGTAATCTCGAAACCTAGATTTGCACTTGGCGCGAAGCTGTGTTTGTCTAACGAAAAAGATGCTATAGATTATATATACAGTGGACTCTCTCTATCTGAATACTTTCTAATGTGAACACCCCGGTATTATGAACCCATTTTGACGGTCCCAGAAAAACTCCATAGATTTAACAAAAGATGAAATCTCTATATTCTGAACATCCCCTAATCTGAACACCTCACTATTATGAACACTATTTTTGGTCCCAATACCTATTCTACCTCTCTGTAAACTGAACATGTGTTTAAAATCTGAATTTGAATTCCCATCATAGAAGTTTGGAGAACTGTTATAGAAAAATAAAAATATTCAGCGAACTTGATTAAAGGTACAAGGGACCTTTAAAATCATTTTTTTTTATTTTTTTTAAATTGCACTTAAAATATTATTGAAGGGTATATTGTATGCATTGTAGCATATAATCACAAAAAATGTAAAAAAAAATTTTTTTTGAGAAAAATAGGGAAATTTTTGTAATATTTTAGATTTACCAAGAACTTTTCAAAATGCTCCATGCTCATTTTTTTCCCTTGATTGCTTTGAATTTTTTTGTATTTATTTATCATAATATATGTCATAAAACTGTGCATGTTTTTTTTTAAATAAAAATAATTTTAAAATTTATAGGTAGTTATTTGTAAAAATAGGTTCAAAAATGCTCAAAATTTCAAAAAATATTTAGAAAATATTTTTTCTTATCTTTATATTCAAATATATAAAATTCAATGCACAGTTTTATTTTTATATGTAAATCAAACTTATATAAATACATTTACAAACTTATGTAAATACAAACGTATATAAATACATATATATCAAACTTATATTGGAGATTTTCATTGATATGGAATGCGTATGGGACATTTTGAAATGTTCTCGTTAAATCTAAAATATTACACATTTTTCTCTATTTTTTTCAAAAAAAATTTTTTTTTACATTTTTTTTTGTCATAAATGTATGTCATAATGCATATAATGTACCCTTGAACGGTGTTTAAAGTGCAATTTTAAAAAAATAAAAAAAAATATTTCAGAAGTACCTTGTCCCCTTAAAAGATAAACAGATAAAATCACGGCTAGATTTTAAGTATGTATTTTAAGTTACAATTAGTTGGGATACTTCTGATAAAATCTTCAGTTAAACGTTGGAGCACCTGTTCTCAGCTGGTTGTTGTGAAAAAAAAATAAATTAGAAAACATAAAAATTTAGTTTTTCATTAGTTAGAGACAATTACCACAAGATAAAACAATCCATTTGCATCGTACTTATTTCAAATAATTTTATGTAAATTATTGTTAATTACAGTTTAATATAATATTTTATTTAAAGAATAATTTTGGAATTTTCGACTAATCGGTGGATCAACTACTGGGAAAATGGTATTTAAAAAACTATTTGCTTGTAATTTTTTTTTATTTAGTTTTGGCAGATTTCTTTTTGCCCACGAGAGGACATTCATTAAGGTTTGTAGAAATCGTGTTATTTTACTTTTAAAACTTAAAAAGAAGGAAATTCAATAAAAACCCCGCAGCACAACGTTTTTGGATCAACTCCTGGCTCGGTTACCCTACATAGCAGTAGTAGTAATGCATTTCCATTCTCTCTCTATAATGAACACCCCCATAATCTGAACATTTTTGGTCGGTCCCTTGAGTGTTCAGAATAGAGAGAGACCACTATATTAATATAGCACTATTTACAAATATTGCTATATATTTATTTTTCCTAACATTTATCCAGGTGTTTGACGCGCTTGATTACAGAAGTTTTGTTAATTAAACTTTTATTGTATTTTGGCTTGAAACAAAGATAAATATATCCTAAATAAATTAATTAACGTAATTTTCATAATTTGTAAAGAAAATTCTTTTTCCAATCTGTTTATTGTTATCTCTATCGGAAATTTGAAAACGATTCTCTCTATTAAAGTATAATACATTTGAAGTTTTTAATTATTAAAATGAATATTTAATTCAATTGAAGAAGTCAGTATTTCCTAGCGTCTTACCTCGAAAAATCTTTTTCATAAATAGGATTCTTTGTATGTTCTTGACGCGCTGGATTACAGAAGTTTTGTTAATTAAACTTTTACTGTATTTTGGCTTGAAACAAAGATAAATACATCCTAAATAAATTAATTAACGTAATTTTCACAATTTGTAAGGAAATTTCTTTTTCCAATCTGTTTATTGTTATCTCTATCGGAAATTTGAAAACGATTCTCTCTATTAAAGTATAATATGTTTTTCTTGCAACAGATATGTTTTGAGGAGAATTTCAATCAATAAGAATGATAAAATATTCATTAGTTAAAAGATACATTTAGGAATTGCCCAAAGAGAAAATTAAAATCCATTGAAAAGAAATTATAATGAATTTACATTTTTGCTTTTTTTAACAAAGTATTTAATGAAATAATAAATAAATAAATAAATAAATAAAAACATTCACAACTGTTTCATCAGATGAGTTTTGCATATTTTAAAAAATATATCAATTATAATGTATCTAGATAAAAATATTTGTATTTGTTGATTTATATAAATGTGTTTTTTTTTTAATTTCTCTCTTTATTAAAAATAATATTTTAAGTGCATGCATAAACGTATGTACAAGTTGTATTTTGAGATTGTTTTAACATGAAAGTTCTGAACATTGTAATAATTTTTAACGCCTTATACATAGAAACACGACAAGCTGAAAGAGCTGATACTCAGTTATGCAGTTGTAATAAATAAGTAAATAAATGTTAAATGTATACGCTATAGAGACCATACACTGGATAGTGTATGCTATAATCATTGTTAAATTTAAAAATTTTCTCCGTGAGGGTTTTTGAAGTTGCGTCAAAGAGGGAAGGGGGTTCGATTGAATTCCGGGTGTGGGGAGAGTTGTACTTCTAATCTACATTCTTCATAAATATAAATCCCGAAATATTTCTTCGGGGAGGGGGGGGGGCTAATTTCACTGTTTCGGAGAGGAATGTCCTTCACCCTGGCCATTCTTGGATTCAACACTGACTTTGTTTCACTTGAGAAACAGTAGATATAGGGAGCTTGTTTTTTTAATCACAATGTATACGGAGTATACAATCCCATACCCTCCAATATAATATTCGTGACATTTCGAAACAAACTTTGTATGTGAAAACTAATTTCACAATTCACTTATTTTATCAATAATATGTGGCACCTCATACCAGATTAAGTTCGGAAATTTTTATATATTTAAGTAAAACCCTTTTAATTTTTTTATTTAAGTTGAATAATAGCGCATGCGTTTTAACTACCTTTAAAAAACGAATTTTGAATTTTCCAGAATCTAACATCATCATCATAAAAAAGCAAAAGGTGGGTACCATTCTTAATACAGTCAATCAGGATAACTTTGCGCTAAATTAGGGTATTTTTGCTTTACCTTTAAGAAACTTTGATCCAGTCTGCCTTGGTGTAATCTTGAAAAAAATATTTCCAGTGAGTTGCCAAACTTACACAAGTTCTACTATCTATATTTTGAGACCAAAACGTTGCCGTTAACTCAAGCGATGTAGCAGACTTAATCTTTTTCTCTCTTGGTCCAAAGTTACCCTGATTGATTTTACTAAATGCAAGCATTCGAATCCGCCATATATCGAAATGTCGATTAAAATACAACCGGCCGGCGCTTCTAACCGTTGCTAAGAAAATTCTATAGAGTTTTGCAATGTTACACCGTTGCATAGAAAACCTATTTGCACTGCATTGCATTTGAAATTAAATTTATTTATATAGTCGAAAAAATGTAAATGTGGGAGTTTTAAAAATAAAAAATAACAAAAAAAAAAGAGAAAATCAATTGTCTGCTTGCTACCAAAGTCAATATAACGCCACATGGACACATTTGCTTTGTATAATACAAATAGCTTTATTTTTAATTAAACTGGTGTCACTAGGATTTTCATTCCCATCTTCAATCCACTTTAACTTACACATACATTTTGTATGATTAATTTGGGTTGTGAATATAAAACGTTATCATTTTAGGAGGAAGAGGGTGTTTGTCACTTGTTATCGAAAGATATCTCTGGGAGGAAGGAGGGGCTTGCTTTTTAACACGTTTGATGCCACTCACGCGATAGCGCGTGATATTGCGCCAACGTTAAATGGCCACTCACGCGGCAGCTCGTGATGTGGGGTGATGTCCAATAGCCAGTCACGCGCTGGCTAGGAAAAATCTTCCAGGAAAATGTGGAAAAAGCCCACTTCTAAAATGCGACATTAACTATCATCACATCTTCATGTAAGCGGCAGCGAACGTGGAGATATAGTTGTCATTTTTGATCCAACCGAACTTTTCTTTTTTCAATAACTTTTTATTTACTCCCAAATTGTCGGTTACTTTTTAAATATTATTATTTGTATATGTTTTTTATGAAAACACAAAGCTATAATTAATGCAATTAAATGCTTATAAAATCATTTCGTTCCAAAATTTGCAATACCCGACGTTTGCAATACCTGTTCTTCTGTCATGTAGCGCGTAATCGCTATTAAAGAAATCAAAAGCATAATATGTAGGGAGTGACACTTCCCTTTACCAATAAAGAGACACAAAGTATGTTGTTTACTGTTTTGTCAATAAATTCTACTTTTTAATCTCTTTGGCAAAAGGGTAAGTACAAGAAGACAATATTAATGATGAATAGATTCTGCTGCAAAAAGTTATTTTTAGATATTCTGGAATAGTAATTAACTTTTTTAGATTTTTTTAGCATACATTTATCTCATGTATTAATATTTCATTGACTTTTAGAATTCGTAAATTATGCACCCTTTATTTTGCAACTGATAAATATATAATCATATTGTCGCCCTAGTGGCGTGATCAGTAACCGCAGCTACGGTCAAGCTGAGGGGTTGGGGTTCGAATCCTGTGTAAGAAAGGAATGTAACTGTAAATGTCTTATATTGTTACAAAAAATATGTAACAGATACAATTCTGATTGTATAATATGAAAAATATATAATGAATTAAAGTTCTGATTAGTCGTATAATATACTTTGTTTTTATGATGTTCATGCAGCACTGTAAATGGATTCGTCTGTAGTATGCATTTCAGTAACTAAATATGTGTATATGAATTCAAATATATAAAAAGAAAAAATGTAAAAATAAAATAATTTTACGACTTTGATAGCGATATCATCGAGCAGGTGGGGGGGGAGGGGGCGACAAAAGATAACGGATAATATCGCAAGGGGTGGGGTAAAGGGGTCCAAAATTAGCAAAATGTTGATAACGTCACATATATATAGACCTTTTGCAAAATTGTTAATTTTCGCACAAACAATTACCCTTGGCACGAAGTGATGTTTGTCTATTAAGAAAGAACCAAAAATTATTATATATTAATTGCGTTAACATTCATCCGAATATTTCGTGATCCGAAAGATTAGAGTTTATTAATTAAAGTTTTGCTGCATTTTGACTCAAAACAGAGATAAATATATTTTGTATAGATTAACTAAATAGAATATACATATAATAAAATACTTATAACACAAAAGGTATTTTTCCAACATGTTTATTATTATCTCAGTCGGAAATTTAAAAGCTATTCTTTTTATCAAAGTATATAATCCTTTTGAAGTCTTTAATTCGTAAAATGAATATTTAATTAAAGCGGAGTATGTTTAAATCCCAACATTTTATCTCAAAAGATCTTTTTCAAAAAGAGGATTCTTTGTATATTCTTATTCAAGATGCTTTTGTAGCAACAGAAATGTTTTGAGAGAATTTCAATCAATAAGAATGATAAAATATTCAAGAGTTAAAAGATTCATTTAAATTGATCTGAAGGGAATATTGAAAGCGGCTGAAAAGAAATTATAACGAATTTACATTTTTGTTTTAATTCTCAAAGAGTTTAATGAAATAATAAACAAACAAAAGCATTGCCGAATGATTCATGAGATAAGTTTAGTATATTTTTTAAAAATTCCGTTATTATGATAGATATAGATAACAATATATTTTTTTATTAATTTAACTAAAGAAATTATTTATTAATACAATATAATATGTATATATAAACGTATTTATAAATTGTATTATCAGATTGTCTTACATGAACATTCGGGAAATTCTAGTACTACTAACTAACCAACACCTGTGAAGTTTCCTTTTTCATTATTTTTGAGTTATGATCGACAATATTAGGTCGAAATAAGCAGACTGCGAACTTATTTTTTTATTTTTCTTAAATACAAAAAATGATTGTTTTTACGTATAATATTACCTCAATCACACCGAAAAAAATGTTTCTTATTCTTACAAAAGTATAATGTAACCATGATTGAAAAAATGTGATAATCTATTATAATTTACATATAATTCCTAAAAACGTTATTAAGCAATTTCATAAAAGAAACATATTATCAAGTTTTATAAAAACGTTTATATAAGTAAGTTTTCTCAAATCCGAATACCAGTTTTTAGGACAACGATTTCATCTGTGTAACTGTTTATAAACATGGGAGAGTAATAAAGTAACATTGACTTTAATGACAATATTAATGCTGTTATTTTATTATATTTCTCTGTAAAATATAATTGTTGATGTTGAAAACATTTATTTAGTGAATAGAAAAAATCCGAAAACGATCTAAATTCTGCTTTGAGAAAACGGATTAACACGTTGAATGCCAAGTTTTTTTTAATTTTTAATTTTTTAATATTTTTTTTAACTATTTGGGAAAATAATTGTTGTCCTCGGTAGAGAATTAGAAAATCTAAAGTATATATCAATCTTTTTATTGGTTGAATTCCGCAAGAATATTGGTTTGTTTTATTTGTTTTCTGATTGGTCTATGCTTAATCTCTAGAAATAAAATACTTCTGTTTTTAGCTCACAGGCTATCATAGCCTGAGAGCTTATGTGCCCGCCCGTTCTGTATGTACGTTCGCACGTGCGTATCACGATAACTCATGATAAAAATATCGGATGACCTTCAAATTTTGTATATAGGATCATCCTGATGAGGCGATTCCGTGACTGTTATTAGGTGTTCATTGAATAAGTATAAACAGGGGGAACGGGGGGCTCATGCTCCTCCCCTTAATTGATTTAATGGGTTTTTCATACAGAATTAACAGTTTTCGTTCGAAATTTAGATATACGATCATTTTGATGTGGCAATTTCGTGACTGTTATTAGGTGTTCATTGAAGAAGTATAAACAGGGGGAACGGGAGTTTTAATGCCTCTCCCCTTAATTGATATAAAGGGGTTTTTCAAGCAGAATTGTCAGATTTAGTTCAAACCTCTGAATAGTTTTGGAAGTTTAATGGTTAAGTATAAAAGAGGCGGATAGCTCCTCTTAAATTATATAAATGTTAAATGGGTTTTTATTAAAAATTATCCGATTTGCTCTGAATTTTGGATATAGATTTTTTATATGATAAAGCATGTCTTTGATAGTTTAGGAGGTTCAATTATTAAGTATAAAAAAGAGGAAAGGGGAGAGCTGTTTCCCTTTCTTAATTTTTTTTCCAACGGAATTAACCCTTGGAAATATAAGCTGTAATGTACAATTAGTATGCGTAGCCTGTGAGCTCAATCCCATCAGTTTAACTGGGCAATATTATTTTTATTTATTTTATTCATTGTCTGATTAGTCCACGTTTAATGTCCAAAAATGGAATATTACTGTTGCCACAATGTCTAAAAAAAGTATTAAAAACTGCAAAAAAATTAATTACTTAAAAACAGATTAAGATACAGCTTTTAAACAAATTGCATTTAGAAGTGCATTTGTTTCCCTATACGTAAAAATTGTAAATGTGCAATGTTTATAAGCTTGAAAATTTGCAATACCGAAAATTGTAAAGTTAAAATTTCATTTAAAATTTGTATAAGATTGGAAAAGGAATATTATTTTTTAAATCATGGCGTACGTAATGTAGGACTGCGTTATTACGTAAACCACGTTTTCATCATAATAAAAAGAAGTTTATTATTATTATTTAAATATAGAATTTATTTATAAGTCTAAAATTTTTGTCTTTGAAAATATATTTTTCCAAATAGTCGTTGTTGTTTAGTAAATTCCTTTTTTTTTTTTTTTTTGTCTTTTTATCTAAACCGCGAAATGATTCCCATGGTAAAATCTGGTTAAAAAAAAGCACTAAAAAGGAAAAAAGTATAAATGTTACAATATAGCGAAGGATTTTATTTAAACAATTAAGAATTAAATATAAATAGGACAGTTGCACCATAAAATTTAACTAATAATAACACATTGCTCAGTGGTGCACAAAACAGGAATTTTAATATACATTTGTACACATTAAAATAAAATAAAACTTTCAACGTTTCGCGCCGTCTTCTGCGGGTAGTCTTCAGGAAAATATGATAATGGAAGGACTACGTTTGCATCTTGATCGAGAGATAATATTTCTACTTAATTAAAATCTAAATGAATTAAAATTTAAAAAAAATGTTGCCATTTACACGTGAGTAAAAATTAAAATATTGCAAGGAAATAAAAATTTTAAGATTTTATGATGTTATGCCAAATTTTTGGTATATTGTAGGATAAATTATTATTACATGGTTTATTTTCTCGTGCTATGATTTCGATGGATTCTCTTATTTTACCTTGAACTAGGTTATTGCATGGAACTATGATTTTGGCTTCCTCAAAATTAATATGGCAACCCTTGTTCGCCAAGTAGAAGCAAGAAAGAGCAGTATTCTGTTTATATTTCATAAACAGAATTTCATAGTTATATTTCATATTCATAGTCATATTTCATAGTTAATATTTCATAAATACTTCAGGACAATGTTTTTTAAACAAAAGCGCTATTATGGTTTACTAGTTTTATTTTATTTTAATATGTACTAATGCATATTAAAATTCCTGTTTTGTGCACCACTGAGCAATGTGTTATTATTAGTTCAATTAAGAATTGTTTCGAATTTGCACACGAAATTTGAAAGACACCAATGCTGATTACAAACTGCTATAGTAAAGATTATCTCGAAATCTCAAATATTAATTTATTATGGCTGTTTTCTTTTAAATAAACAATAACAAAAAAATATTTTTAAATGTGCGAATCTAAAGTGCGAAGGTATTGTAACCGATGCTTCGAAGAAAATGCATCACATTTTGGTGAAGGAAAGGAATGGCCAGAAAATTAAATAAGCAATTTTCATATTTTGTAAAAGACAACCGTGTTATTCTTACTGTGTTTTAATAACACCCATTAAATTTTTTTTGGCAAGAAATATTTAGTGCCTTCATGAAAAACACTGAAATTATATAACTTTTTTTTTTTTTTTTTTTTTTTTTTTTTGGAATGTAACATTTTAAATTTTATACCGTATTTTATACTGTCAGTCACCGATGAATGACGCGGTCTACACGGAAATTTTAGTGTCAATGACCGGTGAATGACGTGGCATTCAACGTGTTAATACACGCGAAAAACTACTCAAAAATGTTATCGAAAATAAGTGGCATCATAAGAAACTCTGTTTTTGTAAATGCTTTCATTTATTTCGATAATATCATTATTTCTGAGGTTGTTTAGTATACAGAATGCTTTATCGAAATGTGATAACTTGGAAAAAGCATTGAACATTTTCGTCTGTGGTTATTAACTGTTTGGAAATTCTTTGTTGTTTTCAGTTGAGAATAGAGCTTGTGGTGTTTGCATTTTATGTTTTTTATCTATATATATATATTTGCTCCAGGAACATTAATGTTTTATCCATGGCGTACGTAATATATGACTCTGTTATTACGTAAGCCACGTTTTGATCATCATAAAAATGATGTTTTTATTGATTTTTATTATTATTATTTGTCCAATGAATGTCCACATTTTATTTTATTTTTACAAAATTGTTTATATTTAAAAGAATTTTTATTTGAATAGGAAATCGAAATGTAGTTGTTAATAAAGAAAAAAGTAAAAAAAAAAAGTTACAAAATAGGTAGACGCAAATTATCAAATGTGGTAAAAAAAACGAATCCAAAGAAAGACGTCGTATGAAAGATCGTCTTTTAAAGTAAAAAAAAAAATCTGTTTTTCGACCCCACCGAATAAAAAATGTGCGACGATCACGAAATAGGAAACAATTTAATATTGAACCGTTTAATCGTAAAAAAAAAAAAAAAAAAAAAAAATATGTATATATTTTTATTAATATAGGATTTATTTATGTACTAATTTTTATTCTTTGAAGAAATCATTTTGTAAATGGTTATTGTAATTTGTTAAATTATTTTATTATATTTCTGTCGATTAAAGAACATTTCTTTTTTGTAACAGTTAAAATTATTCACCACAGTAAAAACCTGTATTTTTAAAAATCAAAAATAGGAATTATTTTTTCAATGGTTTAATTTGCCAGTAAATATTCTAAGTAACATGACATTTTGCCTGGGAATTTCGATTCTTTGACTTAGTCTCAAAATAGTTTCTTTTGAAATCTAGAATATGGAAATTATTTAGGCTAACAATGCATGGATTATTCTTCTGAAACATTAAAGATTACTTATCTACATTTCACATAAGCGAATGTTGACTTGTGATCCAGAAGGATTGTTGAAAGATTGTTTTAAAGGATCTTTCTATGTACAGATTATTTTGAAGTAGATTTACACATTTCATTTTTAGGTGCACTCGTAATTATGCAAATGCCTAGTACCTATAGTCAATGCATGGAATCACATATCTGCCAGACTGACCACATATAACAGCACAAAAACTATAAGACCGAATAATTTCAAATTTAATACACATAATCATTATAGAATTTTGTCGAGTCACTTCAACATTATAAAAAATGAATCACAACTGAAATATGTATTAATAAAAAATTTCTTCATTCTGATAACTCCTGTAGCACGTAACGATTACAATAATATCTCATGATAGATAATGATTCTTCGTTACCTTGACGATGTCGTTCTATTTACGATAGAATCCTAATATTTCAGTATTAATAAATTTGATATATTTGATCGAAGTATTTTTTTTTTTTTTTTTTTTTTGTCCATGCATACTTGCATAAAAGTGCAGCAACTACTGTATTAAAATCTGAATAGTTAGAAATTTAGTTATAGTACGAATGCCCCTATTGGCCACGTTTGACATACAGTTTACGACTTGTATTCATTGCAGTAGAAGATACTTTGTTTGAAGTCTCGACCTTTTCATGCCTGATATAAAATTATCAATTCTCCAGTTATTAATCTTTGTTTAATAGTACAACAGTAGTTTTATAACCGTATATTGCTGTTATAGCCAAAATCCATTAATTTTAATTTAGCATGATAAGATCTTTGGCAGGTTAACAAATTAGGGGGAACGTCCTTTCTTGGTTTTTTGATAAAAGTAAAACTAACACCATTTTGTTGCTTTCGTTTTTCCTCTTTTGTCAGTCGAAATGATTTATTTTCGTCTCATTGATTGCTTCTTCGAAAGCTATACATTTTCCCTTTGAACTTTATTTATTTAATGGTTAGTCTCATAAGTATGAGGTAATTCTGGAAATAACACCCCTCATAGCATGCATGGTCACAGTGACGTCACAATGACGTCACTGTGAGTCACTTTGGTCACATCACATCTGTAACGAAAATACCACCACTCAGTGACGTCACATTGTGACTGAGATGTGACTTTCTTAAATTTTTTTAGAAAATTACAAATATTTTTCAAACGTGTTATTTACTTTAAAAAACATGTTTCTGTCAACTTAAATATCGTCGCTTTTGTCACAGTTTCGTCACAATGTTAATGTCAAAGTAGTCACAAATGACACACTTTTCACAAATTAGTTACATTGTGACGTCACAAAAAAGATCTAAAAAGGCCATAACGACTTCACAGTCACTGTGACTTCACATCGACGTCACTTGACGTCACATCGAAAGTCGATGGTCACAAAGTCACAATGTGACTTCACAACGACGTTGCAGTGACGTCACCATGTCTTATGGGATCTTGAAACCATGAATCCAGATGCGTAATCGCTTCTTTACTTTTGACGGCGGTTCAGATAAACATGAAATGCGGTATATATATTGAGCATTTTATCAACTATAATGCAATAATGTTACAATGTTTCTTTAAATATGCCATGCAACAATACAAAAAAGAAAAAGAAAATAAAACTTTTAATTACGCAGCATCATTATTTGAAGTTAGTTTAAACTTAAACTTAAAAAGATTTTAGTTTACCCATTAGGTAACCCATTTCAGCGTCGACGATTCCTCTGTAAATGACACATTAGATCAATGATTCCCAAATTTTCTGATTCTCGAATTCTTTTTTAGAGTGAATTTCTATCACTATAAATTTTGACTCTTCACTGCTCCACGTGCACATCTGGCATGTACCGAAAAAATTACTATTTTCAGTATGTGCGATGATAAGAGCATTGAGAAATCACAGTAAATGATTTAGAATTATCTATAGAACGTAGTGAGTCTTATTTTGTCCATTACAGATGGCTGCATTCAACAAAGCGTTAAAATTTGTTGTTTGGAGAAAAGTAATTGAAACTATAGCCCACAAACTAAAATATTAAATTTTGCTGGAAATTTAATTTTTTTTTCTTTTTTTGCTATCTTTTTTATTAGTTGGCAGATATAAAGAAAAAACGTGGAGTGAAGAGATAAAAGTCTATCTAATCACGTAAAGAAACTGTCAAGCCGGTGTTAAGCCTAATGAAGTATTCTTTTGAAATTTCACGACCACATTACTATTTTTTACATTGTTTTCTAAACTTAATAATTTAACTAATATTAATTTCCAATTTTTTTAACGCATCTTAACACTTTTATTTTTCTAGCCTTGTTTTCTGAATTTAACAACTTAACTAATATTAAACTATTTATATTTAGGTTTAACATGGCTTGACAGTTTCTTTCCATGACTAGTATGGTCTTTTAATTAATAAATGTGTGCTTTTAGAAGAAAATGTATATATTTATTTCTTATTTACATTTTATTTTCCACTTTGATTTTTGTTGAAGTTTTACAACCAGTAGTAGCATTTTAGCGAGTGTGGTTTGATGTGACATTGTTCTTGAAACTCGCATGCAAAACATTAAAAACATTTAGCGTACTTCTCGATAAAATGAATATCTTAAATTTAGTTTATTAATTTAAAATTGAGTTATAAAAATATGCAAATGTTGTATGTCAACTGAAACACGCCTATATTTTTTTCAATTCTTATCTATCTGGAAGAGAGGGAAAATTCGATTACAAAGTTCTACGGTGAATTTTCGATAAAGAATGGACATAATTTTATATACCATTATAACCTCACTCATCGCCTAAATTTTAATTGTACTCTTCAAATTAGTTCCTATTCAATGCAATGTATTTGTCCCAAAAATTTTCATAATTCAAAGAAATGCTGGGAAACCTCTTTTCTTAAGTATGTCCCTCAAAATAGCTAGCGCCGTCTTCAGAAATGTCTCCAATGGTGAAAGATAATTTTCACAAATGTGACTCTTTACATTAAGAGGCTACTTCATTCAAATGAAAAGACCCGGTCGCTAATACTAATTCTAGAAGAAATTTAAAAAGACATCTCGGTTGCATTTCAATATTTTAAAGTAAATTTTTTGCATTGGATAGCTGGGATCGATCTGCATGCAGGACTTTTTTTACTTTTTTGATTTGTTTACAGATATATTTTTATAAAGAAACGTTCATTTTCGGAACCAGTTTGGAAAACGGAAGAACCCTCATGAAAAATACCTGCAACCAAAATCGAAAAAGTAAAAAATAGCCTGAATTCAGATCCATCTCAGCTATCCAATGTAAAAAATTCACTTTAAAATATTCAAATGCAACCGAGATATCTTTTTTAATTTCTTCCATAGGATTAGCATTAGCGAACGGGTCTTTTCGTTTGACTGAATTAGCCCCTTAAGTAATTCGTATCACCACCTTCAATTTTCCACGAATGTCCTGTTATTCTTGCTGTCGCGGAACTCACTGCGTACAATTACGCCTCATGTTCATTTTTTCTGTTATTAACATGCGAGTAGCACGCAATTATGATTCCAATATTTTTATCATTTCACATAGTTAACAATCTCCTCTGTCAATAATAGCAACGGTATTAATATTGACTTATGTGAAAGTACACTGTTAAAAATTTCTGTAAAGTCTCAGAAAAAAAGTGAAATATTTCTCGGTAAAATTTATTCGATTAAGATTCTTGATCATTATTTTACACTTATTTCCCTTATATAATTCTCCTCCTTTATCTTATCCTCTTCTTATCTTATCTCTTCTTTCTTATCTGACTCCCAGTAGGGATATTTATGTTTTTATTTAAAGATATTTATATCTTTGTTAACTTTTGTAATTCAAAATACAAACTTTTAAAATTCATTTGTAATTTATCAGCAATATTAAAAAATAAAATTTAAGATCTGTCTTTTTTTCTTTTCTTAGAATAATTTAGAAAGGGAAAAATCATCTCATCAGATTTAGTGGGAAATTTTCCCCACTGAATCATGAAAGACATACTTTGTACACAGTGCCTATAGCTGTTATAGTTCAGTCAGTAGCTCTTTCACTGCCAAAAGATCTCGGGTTCAAATATTCTAGACGAATACGGTTAGAAAGAAATTGTGTTGATATTTAATGATACAGTAGTTCAAAGGGGGTAGCGGGTTAAGGGGGGTCTGGCGGCCCCCACCGAATCTGGTAAAATCGTTCCAAAAATCTTGAAGAGGGTCGAAAAACAAGCAGTATAAGCTTTTTACCGACATTACAACCCCAAAGGAAAACACAATAATGGCGAAAAATATGATTTTTTGCGATTTTTATTTTTTAACCAGTTTAATTTATTTTTAAATGGTTTAAACGCAATTAAAAATTTGTTTTGGATGTGTGGAAGTCCCCTGAATTTTTTCAGATTTTTTGGTCAAGTAAAAACATGTGAATTTTAGGTTTAAATGCGAAAAAATCGTGAAAAACGCGTCATTTTCAAGATTCAACCCTCTAATTTTGAGGGTTGTTTTCATTTTCCCGAGGGGTGCTGTATAGTATAGATAGCAGCAATTGTCCTCTTTCGAATGCAGGCAACTGGACTCAATTTGGTCAATTTTGGTGAGCGGGGCGATTTTTTGAAAAAAAACTCGAATTTTCAACTTTCGGTAAATTACGGCGCGTACTTGGTATAATGCGTCTTTGCTATAAAAAATACATCTCTATAGGGGTTTTTGAGGTCGCTGATCACGAATTTGATGTCAAAAAAATTTTTTGACAACAAATTCACCCATAAATATTTATTAATACAGGTTTGATAATGTCAAAATATTAATGAAAGATTTTTTTAATTTCTCTCAATTAACTGTTTTTTAGTTTTTATTCCAGAAAAAGTTAATTAATAATATTAATAGTAATATTAATAGTATTAATAATATTATTATTAATATTAACATTAATTAAAAAAAAAATATGTGTCGTTGAATTTTCATCGTTATTTTATTTAGTCAAAAATATAATAATTACCGATAGCGTAATTTGAATTTTAACTGCATTGATAATGGTAATTTGAAATTCAAATGAGTTGACTGAACCGCCATCTGGTAAAAGACTACACTACTAGGCCCACGGCTCGAGGCATTAGGCCCAACCCGAAGTCATGCTACTGCGCACGCGCCATAGCGCTGTGGCGTCGTCATACTATCATCAGTTCTTAATATGCATTACTTGTTGGAAGATAAATCAATTTTGAAATGCGAAGTTCAATCGAGGCACATACGTCGGGAAAAGTACAGGTGTTACTTAAAATACGTTCCTAAAGCTATTGGAAGAAGTGGTATAGAAGAATACGTATGCGATTGTGCGAATGGCCTCAGAACTGTTGGTTGTTGTGCACATGTGGCCACTATCATTTATTTCTTAGGGCATGCGAGATATTTGTCGCGAATTATTCGTCCAGCACAGATTCTCACAAATCATTTCTCTGTTCAAAGCGTTGAACCTGTTATTGAAGAAGATAGTGACGAGGATTAAAACTGTAAAATTGTTAACTTAGCTCTGTAAAAAAGTATTATGCTATTTTATCTTACTGTGTGACTATTACGTAAGCTTGAATAAAATATGATTTATACCAGAAAATTTAGTTTCATTGATTATATTAGTTGAACACGATATTAAAATTGTTTAAATGCTGTGATTCAATGATATTTTTTACATTATCAAACCTGTGTTAATAAATATTTATGGGTGAATTTGTTGTCAAAAAAAATATTTTGACATCAAATTCGTGATCAGCGACCTCAAAAACCCCTATAGAGATGTATTTTTTATAGCAAAGTCGCATTATACCAAGTACGCGCCGTAATTTACCGAAAGTTGAAAATTCGAGTTTTTTTCAAAAAATCGCCCCGCTCACCAAAATTGACCAAATTGAGTCCAGTTGCCTGCAATCGAAAGAAGACGATTGCCGCTATCTATACTATACAGCACCCCTCGGGAAAATGAAAACAACCCTCAAAATTAGAGGGTTGAATCTTGAAAATGACGCGTTTTTCACGATTTTTTCGCATTTAAACCTAAAATTCACATGTTTTTACTTGACCAAAAAATCTGAAAAAATTCAGGGGACTTCCACACATCCAAAACAAATTTTTAATTGAGTTTAAACCATTTAAAAATAAATTAAACTGGTTGAATAAAATAAAAGAGACAAAAAATCATATTTTTCGCCATTACTGTGTTTTCGTTTGGGGTTGTAATGTCGGTAAAAAGCTTATACTGCTTGTTTTTTGACCCTCTTCAAGATTTTTGGAACGATTTTACCAGATTCGGTGGGGGCCGCCAGACACCCCTTAACCCGCTACCCCCTTGCTCGGAAAATTCAAATTGTTTGGTGCTTACTGAAGATTGCGCGATTTCACTAATTTTAAAAATTGAACTAAATTATTATCATTAAAAGTATATTTACAGAGTCTTGTGTACTTTTAACTTTTTTTTATGTCAATTTTCAGAGTCTATTCTACAATTAACGAATAATTTCTCTGTTCTTTGTCGGTTTTTCTAATCTCTGTAATTTTACATAAGACTTAAGATAGTGATCATTCTTTGTTGAACAACCCACGCAATTTTAAATACATTAACCAAAAATAGTTAAATGAAAGAATAGGAATGCTGAAACATTTAGAAACGTAATTAGATATAAGCTTTAACATAAATTAGACCATTAATTTTTTAGTTTTTAGTTTATATTGTTGATTAAAATAAGCGATATCAAATATTTCATAAAAAAATGAATTTAAAATTAAATCCATTTATTTCCCTATAACAAAATGCAGGATTATTTCAATTATTTATATTATTTTCTTGAGAAAATTATGAGGAGAGAAAAAAAGATAGATGGAAACCACCATTTCTTACTTTTTCACATCTTCTATTCCAATTCCATTAAGGATATTACCGTAAGAATCTTTTTATAAAAGTTAAAAAACTATAGAAATTTAGAGAACTAATTTATTCGATTAAAAATAGCTTAAAAGTATTAACTAGAAAATATTATTCGTTTTTATCGTGACTATATTCCATTTCCTTTCAGAATCAAAAAGTTTGTTTTATTATTTAATCAAAGCTTAAAATGAATTAACTTTATTTAATTAGCTTAGAAGAAGGCCGATTTATCCATTAAAATATCATTAGGATTCCAGCTCGCTGCAGAAGTAAAAACTCGTGCACGCAAAGTGTTAATGCGTATATTCTTTGTGAAAAAATTGATTATCCTTTCATCTGTAGTTCTAAATCTAGTATAAATTTTCTGAAATTTTAAATTAATTTTAATTACTCAACTTATTTTATTGGAGAAAAAGTTTCTATTTTGATTTTTAGCACTTCTTGTTAATAAATATGAGTGGATTATGATAAGGATGTGTAAATAAACTTATTATACATGGTGTCTCATAAATAGCGCCCAGCCTCTGTATAGGCATACTATCCGTTGGGAGTAGAAAAAATGTTCCAAGAACTGTATTTATACGATCCATAGTTTACGAGTAAAATACGACAAACAAAGACTTACGTCACTATTAGCGAAAGCATAAAAGCTTTATTTTGTATTATTTTCAACCTCCCTTGCTAGAAGTCTGTTAATAAAATACATACAAAAAGAAAATAAGTCTTTTTGCACTTCTTCATTTTGGTTCTAGAGACAGGTCCATCAATTTACCTTTATTTAAATCATAATAATAATTAATTTTTACTCAAGCATACTTTTTGTTATTCAAACGAAGCCTTTCAGACTAAATTCAGCTGGCTCATCATTATATTTATAGGACTTCAAACAAAACCTTTAAAAACATAAAAGAATGCTCGTTAAATATGTGAATAATTCTATTTATAAGTTTATTTTGAAAAAGATTTATAATGAGCACCACTATATGAAATTAAGAAGTGTAGTTTTCTTCATTATTTAAACTATTCGGAAAATAATGAGGTATTTTTATTCTCAAGATCGTTTCAAATATTTCTTTTATGTCACTGTTACACAAATTACGAATAAGCTGTATTAGGTAGGAAAGAAAACTAATGCGCTAAAATCGAGGAAGCTTAAACATTTCAAATTATTTTTCAGTATTTTGATAAATTCTTGTTGAATTCTTAATTAGAAATGTAAGGAAAACGTACCAAAAGCATACTGGAAAAACGGGCGTAACTGATATTTATTACTATGGATGTAATTACGCCAAAAATTTTAATGAAAATATTTTGTAAATTTTAAAATATATACACAAGTACTTAAAAAGCGTTGAAAAATAAATATTATTTATTTAGTATATACATTAGATCTTTCCAATACTCCCTCAACCATTTTCAAAGGACAAAAAAGGTAATCGATTAGAATAGAAAGTGTAACATTTTTTGAAATTATGTATATGTTTTAAGATTTACATTAATAACAAGGTGTAAATTCCATCAAGACACAAGTATTAATACAGTGATTTGACTCATTGAAAATATTTTGTACAAATGAAAAATTTCTACTGGATCTCAGTAAACTGTACTTACAAAATAAAATAATCGATACAAAGGTGCCAATAGTTTACAGACTTTTAGTAATTGTAACATTTTTTTAATAATAAGTGTTTGATACAAACGTCATAATTATTTAGACATTATAATGTTTGGATAAAAAAAGTCTATTTTTCAGTATAACAGGTTGATTGTCACAGTCTGTGTGGAAGTGGCCTTTCTGGTTTCGAGAAGGAAAAAAGAATAATGCACAAAAACTGGGGACGTTTAACCATTTCAAGTTATTCTTCAGTATTTTAAGAAATGCAAGTTGCATTATTAATTACACTCTAAAAAATTTTAGAAAATTACAACAAGTTTTCTAGTAGAATTATATTTCAAGAACTTTTAATGCAAAGGCAACATAAAAAAATCATGTAACAAATACAGATTTGCAATTTGAATTTAAAAAAAAAATTAAGGTTACTAAGAATTTTTTTGGAAAATTGGAATCCCGGAGCATTTTAAGTAACGGTAACGAGGATTAAAGATAAAATTTTAGTAAAACTAACATTTTAGTAATTTTTTTTTTTTTGTAAAGTTACAGATGTCTTTAGTTTTGCTTACAAGTTTTGTGGATTGACATCTTTTCTTGTACAGTGTACACATAAAATTTTAGTAAGCATAACAGATTTCGGTAAATTTAGATAACTAACATTACAGATTTTTTTTACAATGTAGATATGTAAAGAGAACTTAAAAGATTATTAGACAAACAGAGATAACTGACATTTATAACTGCACATATAATGATGCCAAAAGTTTTAAAGCAAAAAAATTTGCACAAATTAAAATTTCTTACAAGATCTTAATAAACTATATTTACAAAATAAGAGAGGCTATCAGAGATGTCAATAGTTTACAGATTTTTAGTGTTTGTAACATTTTAAATCCTAAATGATTAGATAAAGACGTTATAAATGTTGAAATTCCACAATGGTTAAATGCATAGGTTGTTTTTTATTTTTTTTATTTACAGTATTAACAAATTTATTGCCACAGATTGTGAGAAGTGATTTTTCTGGAGGACTATTAAAAAGCACTCTTCTTTGTGTTTAAGGAATCTGTTTACAATTTCCAGTTGGGAGTGTGTTAATTTTATACCTTTTTAATTCAAAAATATGTTGTATGAAGTTTTAGTTAATTTTACTTAAGATTTCTGCTTAGTCTATTTTTTGTGTCATGTTTTTTTTAAAATTTATTATGATTTAATTATTATTTTTATTAATTTGTTTTCATTTAACATAGAAACACGTAATCCCGAATTTTGAGTATATCAGTTTTTAGAAGAGTACCTAATGATGTAAATACGTAGCTTTATTGTTGTCCAGTCCTTCCGCCTGTCTGTCTGTCAACGTATAACAGCCTAAAAACTACCCAGCCGAATATCTTAAAGTGTAATATATATAACCCTTGCGGAATGTTTTTGAATAATTTCAAATCTTTTGAAAATAGAATCAAAATTTGAAAAGATAATAATAAAAAATTTCTTCGTTTCTTTTTAAAATCCTATAATATGTAATTAATTCAATGACGTTCCATGATAGGTAATGATTCTGTGTTGCGATGGAAATTACTTTCTATTTAAGATGGACACCTATTATTTCCATATTACCGAATCTAATCTGTCGAATCATAATAAATTTTGCAATAATGGATTGTAGCATAAAAGAACAACTATTGCACCAAGATCTGCCTATTTATATTCATAAAACGAGTTATAGTACGAAAGCCCAACATTTGCCATGATTGACATACATTTTCTAACTTCTTTATATCTTTTTTTATTTTCTTCTGAATATAATCTCATAAAACAGCATTAATTACGTTCTAGAATAACTATTTTCGGCGAGCAATAATTTCTATATATAACCCATAATAATCAAAATTTTTTATACAATAAAGTTTTTCAGACTGAATTCAGCTGACTCATTATATTTACAGGACACCAAACACAACTTTATAACCTTTAAAAAGATAAAAGAACTTTTTTAAGTTATGTGAATGATTCTATTTATAAGTTTATTTTGAAAAAGACGTATAATGAGCGTAGCTATTTTTATTTAAGAACTATAGTATTATTCTTTCTTTAAACTATTCGGAAAATAATGAGGTATTTTTATTCGCAAGATTGATTCAAATACTTCTTTTATGTCACTATTACACAAATTACGAATAAAATATATTGGGTAAGAAAAAAAAATAACGCACAAAAAATTGCGGAAGTTTAAACATTTCAAATTATGTATTTCTCAATATTTTAAGAAATGCTAGTTGCATTCTTAACTAGAAATGTAAGAACTTAACAAAAGATTATTAGACAAACAGAGCGTAACTGACATGTATTACCGCAAATGTAATGATGCCAAAAGTTTTAAAGAAAAGATTTTATTCGGATAAAAGTTTTCCACAGAATCTTTCTTAACTGTAATTTAAAAAAATATGGGAGTATAATAAATATAATATAATTAAAAAAATAATTAAAAAATGCTAATAATTTAGGATTTTAAGAATGGGAATAAAAGAAAATTAGGATTACTTTTTGTTAATTTGAACCTTTACATTTACTTTTCAGAAAAAGAAGTGTAATACATACTACGGTTATGCATAATTTTACACAGATCGTAGTTGTCTCTGGAAATGTGCAAAGAATTATTTTGAAAGTGCCATATTACCTTGAACAAATATATTTTTCTAAATTACCTCTTTGATTTACCTCTCCCCACGCATTGCGATAATTACGATCAAGGATATTTTCTTTCATGCCTTACAAAATAAATGTCCTGGGTAAATGGGATTCAAAGATTTCGGTATGGGCTTTACAGCAAGATATTTTTGTTTTAATACTACAAATATTATCATTTTTTTAAGTTTTACGAGTTTCAGTATTGACAATTTTTCTTTCCTACCATGATAATATCTCGGTGGGAAAACTCCATTCAGATGGCCTCGCTTTAGTTTCTTTTCGTCTTTCACCTTTGTTCGATATGTTTGTGTTTGAACACTCATTTTTTAGACATTTTTGCTCATTTTAGTGTTATTTTGACTTTTATCTCTTTTGAAGTTAGTCTCGAAGTGGTAATCAAGGCAATTAAGGTAAACAAAAATACCCAAAAAATTAAATGCTTAAAAATATGTTAAACAACACTGAATGATAAAAATAAACTAAAGCTATGTTATTTGATTGTTTTTTTTTTTTTTTCATTCAGGTATTGTCATAGTAGGAAGTGAAAATTGCCAATGATGAAAATAGCAAAACTTGAAAATATGAGCTATTAAGATATTTAGTAACTGTCTTTGTAATAAAAGCATGCATATTTTAAGAATGTAATGAATGCAGCATGGGGTGTTTCATCAATGATAATTTCTAGTGCATAAAATAAAGAATTAAAATAAATTCTATACAAGTATTTTAAGCCTGGCTTGTCAGTTAAAAGATTAGAAATATTGAGGAGCGTAAAAGGATAATGAAGGTGCATAGACTCTTCTCACAGAAGTTAAAGATTTTTATCATTGATAGAAATTCTCAAATATACAATTCAGTAATGAATTAACAGCACATTAGTTTTCCTTAGTTAACATATTGAGTGCCATGTCAGTCATTGGGGACTGACACTGAACTTTCCGTTTACGCCAGAAAGTCAGCGGTGACTGACAGTTTAAAATATGATATAAAACCAAAAAAAAAACATTTTTTTAAATAATTACTGAAAAATTATTTAAAATTTATTAAACTTTTAATTACTGCAAGATTATACTTTCTTAATTACTTAAAAATATTTTTGTTTTCAATCATTCAGTGTCAGTTATCGTAGCACGTAACATGTTCACTCTTCAATTCCCAGTGTCACTTGCAGGTGACAAAAGTGCTATTATTTTCTACCACACGGAAATTTTATTTTCGAATTTTACCACTAATGTAGCAAAGCCGATTAGTAAGACTTTCAATTATTTTTACTCTCGCAACACTAGTCATGCGTCATTTGTCAAATTCTTTCAGATGTTTTTCGCGAAATTGGAGCAGTTCTTCCAAGTGACACTGAGAATTGAAGAGTTAAATAAAAAGGTGACTAATAGATATCGATGGAAACTTGTCTCATGGATATCGTAAAAGTAAAAGCGGAATCTTTGGAACAGATCGCTGGTACTTCTGCAAGGGTGTCCCAGAAGTAATGGGACAAACTTTAAGGAGAAGTGGGGGACATTACAAGGGTTCAGATTTGTATAGCAAGCCATGGTCGGAAACGTTTTCTTGGCACGGTAGTGATGACACAAAACGCAAGAAGGACAAGACACGTCTAAGAAAAGAAAATATTTTTATTATCCTTAGTACAGTGGAAAAGTTAGAAAAAATAACATGAAAAAAAAAACAACGATCGTCATCAAAGTAGGTATTCGAAATTACGACCCCGGGTCTTTATGTATATATAGGGCACCTCTGGTACATTGAAGATCTAATGTTCTCCAGAAAACACTGGGAATGTTCCGAACTTACCCAGTAACTTCAATGATGCGTGTAACAAGTTCCTCAGAACTTTCCAATGTTATCCCGGTATTTTTTGCAGCACTTAGAATAATAAACATATTTTCTCTCCTGTACGTGCCTTTTCTTTCATATGTTTCTTGTCGTCACTACAGTGCCAGGTAAATGTTTCCGACCATGGGTTGCTATGTAAATCTGAATCCTTGTGATGTCCCGTACCTCGTCTTAAAGTTCGTCTCATTACTTCTGGGACACCCTGTATATTCGTAGATCCGTTTACAAACATATGAACAGTGACTATTCGACAAAGAATGTAAGAGCCTGAAGCCGCATCTCTGCATCTCTTCACTTCTTCTATTTTTTTCAGAAGGAACATGTATTGTCAGTTGCAGTTTTTTAATATTCAACGGCAATGAACTGTTTTTGGTCCGCCCTTGGTCTTCTACCATTCAGTGTAAAAAAAAGAAAAACGTTTCTTGATCAACGACAATGTAATGTGATCACAAAAAAAATAAATAATAGTTTCTCTTTCGAGTTATTCATGATTACAAAAATTGTTTTTTAGATTTAGAAACTTCAAAAATCAGTCTGTTTTCGGAATTTAAGAATTTATCTTTTACTGCCCCACATATAGGAAACACAACGTCTGTGAGTGGTTTTAGTATGTATCAATCAGTTTTATTAACCAGAAATACATAAATATATTTTTTTCAAAAGCTACCGATTTTTAAGTAAATATTTTGCTGATCAATAAACGTGTTCAAACCTGATCAAAAACGACAAAACCGATAAATTAATAGAAACGTTATTACCATTAAAATTAATATTATTTTGTTTGTATTAACAACGAGGGAGACTTCAGACAGAATTTTATTATTAATTTTTATTTGTTAATCCTAAGTATCTGGAAATGTTACAGAATAATCACCAGACATGTGATAAATTTACCCCAGTGTAGAATTCAGACACTTTTCTGTAGTTCCGAGTGGGGGACATTATCCGGGGGATTGCAATTTTTGACCATTGAAAACATAAAATCTCAAAATTTCCGGGGGGGAGGGTGAAATGTACTTTCCGATCTACCCCTTGAAATCAACACTGGTTTACTTAGTTTCAAAAATTAACCATAAATGCACTACCTGGCCATTCAATATCGTTCATTTGCGATTTTAAACATTTTGTTAAATATCTAGAAAAATACATGAGGAATCTTCTCGAAACTCTTAGTGTATAAATATAATAGTACACTGGTGTCCAATAGTTAAGCATAATTGGTAATTAAGTAATTATTTTTAAGTAATGAAAGAAATATAAATCGAAATGTGGTGAAACTCCAGGTGTGTAAACAAAATAGTACGCGTCATATATTTTCGCGAAGAGTTTTCCCCGAAATCGAACAGGGGACCGTCAACAAATTGAAAAAGAACGAAGATCGTTTGGATGACCCTGTCAAAAGTAATGTACCAAAAGCGTTCAAACTGCACATTATGATTAATTGGCTTATTGTAATGTTCTGTGTTTATTTTTATAAGGATAGCATGTATACTCGTAGAGAAATTAAGGTTTTTATAAAAACAGTCCTAAGTTTTTTGCTTATAATTTGCAGAGTTCTTAATGTAAAATAATGTTCTTCTCTGAAAATATGACAAACATCATTATACACAATGCCCTGTCATCAAAATTTAAGAATAAAAAAAATTGTATGAAAAAGGAGTAGGTTTAGTAAATAATTTTTCATTGCGCATGCGTCAAAGATATCAAAATTTCATTTGCATATTGTGTTAGCTAAATGTATAGAGTAAAAGTATAGAGTCTTCTGTAAAAGTTTCAAAAACATAGCTTAAAAATTCTGAAAATGATCGTCTATAAAATCAACTCAAAATTTGTTATTCCTAAAGGAAGCAAAAAAATCAGAGGTTTTACCTAAATATAGTTGTACGTGCAATATTGTGTAGGCACTAAACTATGGAATAAGGATACAGCCCCTCATCTTTTTGCTTCATTTAGGGAATAAAGGATTTTGATCTCATTCTATCAACGATAATTTTCAGAATTTTTAATCTATGTTTTTGAGACTTTCACAAAAGTTGTTCTATACATTTAAGTAACATAATATGCAAATGAAATTTTAATGGAGTTCACGCATGCGCAGTAAAAAATTATTTAGTAAACCTACTCATTTGTCATACAATTTTTGTTATATTTTAATTCTGATGACAGGGTATTGTGTACAATGATGTTTGTCATATTTTCAGAAAAGAACATTATTTTATATTAAGAACTCTGCAAATTATAAGCAAAAAAACTTAGGACTGTTTTTACAAAAACCTTAATTTTTCTACGCGTATACATGCTATCCTTGTAAAAATAAACACAGTACATTACAATAAGCCAATTAATCATAATGTGCAGTTCGAACGCTTTTGCTACATTAGTTTTGACAGGGTTATTCAAAAGATCTTCGTTTTTTTTTTCAATTTGTTGACGGTCTCCTGTTCGATTTCGGGGAAATCTCTTCGCGAAAATATATGACGCGTACTATTTTGCTTACACACCTGGAGTTTCACCACATTTCGATTCATATTTCTTTCATTACTAACTTAATTACCAGTTATGCTTTACTTTTGGACACCAGTGTATAAGTCATACATCTCCGTGAAGATTTTTTCCCGAAACTCCATAGGGGACCGTCAACAAATTAAAAAAGAATAAATATCTTTTGAATAACCCTGTCAAAACTAATGTAGTAAAAGCGCTCAAACTCTAGATTATGATTGAGTGCTTTATTGTTATATACTGTGTTCATTTGTATGCAAATAGCATGCATACTCGCAGGGAAATTAAGGTTTTTATAAAAATGGTCCCAAATTTTTCCAAGTTTTTTCCTTATAATTTTCAGAGTTCTTAATATAAAATAATATTTTCTTTCTGAAAATATGAGAAACAACTTTGCACACAATACCCTGTAATCAGAATTAAAAAAATAATAAAAATTTTATGAAAAATGAGTAAATCTACTAAATAATTTTTCACTGCCCATGCGTCAACGATATTAAAATTTCATTTGCATATTAAGTTAGCTAAATGCATAGAACAACTTTTGTGAAAATGGCAAAATTATAACTTGAAAATTATCAAAATAATCGTCAATTGAATAAGTTGAAAATCCGTCATTCACAAAATGAAGTAAAAACAAGAGGGATTGTAGCCATATATTCATTGATTATTGTCAATATAGAATACACAATACGGGACGTACTACTACATTTGGAGAAAATCCCTCATTTTTTTTTTTTGCTTTATTTTGAAAACAACGGATTTTGTCCTTTTTCTATAGACAATTACTTTCAGAATTTTCAAGCTATGGTTTTGAGACTTTTACAAAAGTTGCTCTATATACTTAGCTAACATAATATGCAAATAAATTTTGATATCTTTGACGCATGCGCAGTGAAAAATCATTTAGTAAACCTACTCATTTTTCATACAATTTTTATTATTTTTTATATCTGATTACAGGGTATTGTGTGCAATGTTGTTTGTCATTTTTTCAGAAAAACATATTATTTTATATTAAGAACTCTGAAAATTATAAGCAAAAAACTTGGAAAAATTTGGGACCATTTTTATAAAAACCTTAATTACTCTGCGGGTATGCATGCTATTTGCATAAAAATGAACACAGTGTATTACAATAAGGCACTCAATCATAATCTAGAGTTTGAGAGCATTTGCTACATTAGTTTTGACAGGGTTAGTCAAAAGATATTCATTCTTTTTTAATTTGTTGACGGTCCCCATAGAGATTTTGCCTGACGATTATGCCTGACGATATTATTGCCTGACGATATGATTTTGCCTGACGATTAGCAAAGTTTAATTTACATAGATCGTGCAGTATTAGAATATTCTAATTTGTAATGATAACTGCTTCGATGGTGTCGAAAAATGTAAATAATGTAATAATTTTTTTCCGTTTATTTAAAGTTTTTATTTTACACTTTTTAGCAATTAAAAGAAGTGAATTTATTCTATTAATGCAAATATCATTTAATGACCATTCAATAAAGAGCTTTATGTCTTTTATGCATGATCCTTAATGTTTTTAGATAGTCATCAATAGCAATTAAGAAGGGTTAAAAGTTTCTTCGAAAAAGGGCCAATAAGAAAACTGTCCGTGAGGGGAGTGACTTCCGTCGAATAACGAGTGTTTTGTCTCTGATGTCCTTTAGTGATTTACTGACAAAGCTGATGCCGACGAACTGTCTCCTCTTTCTTTTCTATTTGGTTTGTTTACAGAGAACTGATAAGTTTTTAACGACCTAACTTTATTTCAATTTATTTACCTATTCATTATTACAAATTATTTAAGATTGGATTAAGATAATTCAAAATTTTGCTACGTAAAAATGAAACACTTTTATTTTTAATAGCTTGTTTTCTATATAAAGATATAGGATGGCAGCAAAGGAAATTAATTTAATTATTAAATGCTGGATTTATGATATTTTGATTTCAGGAAAAAGAAAATTAATGATATTGGTAAAATAGAAAAAAAAATGCCAAAATTTTCAAGTGACATTCTAAATAAATATTTATATAAGGTTTTTCCAATTACAAGAATATATTACGAATTTTTGTCTTTATTTACATTTTAAAAACATATAAAAAATTAAACCAACACTAAGAAATTTAAACTTCAGGAAAAGTTACAGAATAAACAATACACGAATTTAAACAGTTTGTCGTTTAAGTCGCATACGAATATAATGCAATCTAATTGTGGATATCGATGGTGAAGAATACAAAATAAGCAATTTTAATCAACGCAAAAGGTTTTTTGAACTTGTTTTTATGTGTGCGGAATAAAAAACCAAAGTGATGTTTCAGAGAATGATTGAATAACGAAAATGTGGCATAGTCGTATGATCTCATAATTGCATTGATGAAAACAAAGATTTAGCTAAAAAATTGTTCTAACAGAATAAATATGGCGCCGATACATAAAAACAGGGATATAGCGGAGGGCATACGGGGATATACGCCGTATACCTACTGAATTTTTTAAAGGAACACTGGAGACCCTCTGTTTCTCAAGAAAGCTATAGTATACACACTTTAGGGTATATCCTCTAATTTGAACGTATACCCTCTGCTTAGAGTATATATCCTCAGTTATTTTTACGACTACACCCCTGGATAATAATTCTTTAGGCGTGATTTGAGGTAAGATTTATTAGTAATTTTAAGATTTTAAATATTTTTTTCAGATTAGAGTCCTACATCCGGTGCTATAACCCAATTATACAAGAACCCTCTTTGAATCGAACTGACATTAATTATCTCTTCATTACGAGTCGGGTTCAAGGGAGCCTTGCAGGTCATGTTTGGGTTGACCCCAATTTTCAAAAGAAAATTCCGAATACTTTTCAGATGTAAAAATCTATGTATTTGAAGAAGAATGAGAATATATTTATTTTTGACATTAAAGATAAAATTTATATTAAACACATAACTGTAGGACTTTCCTTGATAGTATATTAAAGAAACCCAGTAGCAACATTGTCAGCAAATCGTTCTACCACCCACAAGTCCACAGCTCGACTCCAGACTGGACAATCATCACCTTACATTTTATCTCTACTGTTTCGATAATTTAAGTATCTACCTTGCTTGCGGACAAAATATTGAGAGTCTATTTTTAGGTTAACCACTTGACCTGGACATATGCTGCATAACACCTTAAGGCCCAGAGTCAAGAAGAAAAGGCCTGGAGACTGTAAATCTCTGATCATTAACGGATTGTTGCACCGCAATTTTTAATAATTGTATTAAGACAGGGATTAATTTTCTTTCACTTCGGGTTCGAGTTAAAATTCGCGAATAGTCTGATTAAGCAAAATTGTTTTTGTCGATTTCAGGTCTGGTTTTGAGTTGATTATAAACATAATTTCCCAGTGCAAAAATTATCCAAACTAGTGACTTGAAAGTTAATACAAATATTCTTTTAAAAAAATGGCGAGTCATTTAAAATTTTATGAAATTCGATCCAGAACTTAAAAAGATATTAATAAAAGTTTTTTTCATTGTATTAAATCCCAGAATACGTCATTAATTCAAAGATATCCATTGACAGGTAATGATTCTACGTTACCTTGATGATGGCATCCTATTTAAGATGGAGTCCTATTATTTCCGTATTGTTGAATTTAATATATACAATCGTAACAAATTTTGTATTCATGCATTTTACAGTCAAACAGCATTTCCTCAAAGATCTGAATATTTATAAAACTAGTTTTAATACGAACGCACTTAATTTGCCACGTTTGATGTACAAGTTTCAACTTGTTTTTTGTATTCAAAGTAGAATAAATAATAAAAAAAAGCAATATGAGAAAACGTCTCCTATCAGAAGCTTCGTAGAAAAACTACTGTAAGTAATATCTTCTAATAACATTATTTTCTTCCCTATGTCAAGCACGATCTCATAAATCAAACAAATGCCAATTCAGGAGACAAATATAGCATTTCTATAGTAGAAAAACCATGCCATTAATTTGGAGAAAACAAACAAAAGCTATATCTGATTACGTGTTAGCAACACCGCAAAAGATAAATCCTATTAAGGAAAACATACCAATATATCAAATGCTTATTTTCGTCAGAATAAGGCATAAATCTAAAAATATCTGCTATATCAAAATTATCACTAAAAAGTGTGATTTTCTTTAAGATGAAATAGGATGAAATAGGAAAAAACATGATTATATAGAAAATGTCTTTTATCGCAAAATAGGTTTTTTTTTATATTTATTATTAGATATCCATTTTTCTATATCACGAAATGTTTCTTGTTTTATAGCAATTTGTTTTTATTTTTATTTTTTAAGCATTGCGCAATTTGATAATTTGCACTTTTTCGAATAAGAAAAAGATGCAACTTTCAAACACATTTCTTTGATAATGTACCGATTTTGCATGGTTTTAAAAACAATTTTCAAGCATAAATTACATTTAATCTACACTGCTCAAAACAATTAAAGGATATTGCAGTTTTAGGTGGATTTTGTATATGGGAAACTTTTTAGCTGATTGATACATGGTCGACAGACATAGTAGGTTATATGAGAATAAATTACACATGTTTGGCAGAAAAAAATGCATTTTATTGCGCATTTGTGTACAAAAGGAAAAAAACACAATTTGTGCATATGAGAAAAAAAGAATAAGAAAAGGTGTTTTCTTCAAAGAAAATCATTTTCAGTAGGGGGTATGGTTTACACGGGCGGCCACCAACGTTGAACACCTTTGAGGCATGGACTCAATGAGGCTATTAATGACGAGTTGGGATATTCTGCCCCACTCTTCCAGAAGAGCTCTTTCCAGTTCTTGGAGAGTTTGTGGGGGTTGTTGGCGGCCAGAAACTCGTCTTCCTAGAGCGTCCCAAACGTGCTCGATTGGATTCATGTCTGGAGAACACGCTGGCCATTCCATTCGAACGATTCCTTCCTCGAAAAGGAAATCCTCCACCAGATTTGCACGATGTGGCCTGCAGTTATCGTCCATTAAAATGAAGTTATCTCCGATTGCTGCAGTGTAAGTAGCTACAATAGGTCTGAGGATCTCATCAGAGCTCCATCTCGAATGATGTATAGGTCAGTGCGCCAGTCAATGAAGATGCCACCATACACCAACACTCCTCCACCGCCAAATCTGACACTTTCGTGCACGAACGCAGGATTATTCCTACTGCTACGGTCCCTCCAGATGAAAATACGCCTATTATCCGGATGCACAGAAAAACGGGACTCGTCAGAAAACAGAATATTGCTCCATTTATTTCTCCTCCAGTTGACATGCTCGGTTGCCCACTCCCTGCGGTCGCAACGATGCCTTGATGTTAATCTAACACATACCATCGGTCGGCGAGCATACATACCTACAGCATGGAGCCGGTTTCGGACAGTCTGAGTTGAAATCGTGGTGCCTGTAGCCGAGGGAAAGTGTTGTTGGAGAAGAGTAGCGTTCATGTTTCGGTGTCTCCGAGCTGTTAACGCTAAATACCGATCTTCATTGGGCGTTGTTGCCCGTCTACGACCTTGCCTGGTCTTCGGCCTGCACATCCACTCTCCAAAAACGGTTCCAGATCCTGGAAATAACACTTTGTGACACTCCAATGGCTTGCGCTACTTTGGCTTGAGTTTGGCCCCCTTCTAACCTACCAACAATTCTCCAAGCTTCTGAATCTGTCAAATGACTTCACTGAGACATCGTACTCATCGAAACAAAGCAATCACTGAATGCCGATCATCCTTGTCTGGGTGATTCTCAAAATAGGCGACTATTTCAAAAATGAAATCTTAAAAAAAATACTGTTAGCAAAATTTCTGAAAAAAAATAGGTGTTGTTAATACAGTATTAGGTATACTTTCCATGTAGTCAGCAGAGCTAAATATTTAAAAATTAACTTAAAAAAAATAATTAGTATTTTTTGAGCCATGCTAATGACAAAACAAATTGCATGGAATAAATATATTATGAAATTTTTATTTTCTTCCTGTTTAAATATTTTTTTCTATATTTATTAGCCTTCCTTTTCAGCAAATGGTTTCCATTTTTACATATATACATATAAGGAGAATAAAAACATTACCAAAGAGCAAACTTTGTTACATGGAGCAACATTCTGACACTAACAATGTAAGAAGCTGTCTTAGTGATTTTCCTACAGATTTATTGCATACTTTAGGGATAATAAATGTAATACCTAAATTTATACGTAAAATTAAACTTTATAAAGGATACAATATAAGCACTAATTACATTTATGCTCATAGGAGTCTTTAGCATGGACAGAAAAACCATGCTAATGCAATAGTCCTTTCTGGGGCTTTCTAAAACACAAAAGTTCTATGCAAATAAATAAAATAAAAATTTTAACTATAAAATAAACATGAAAATTATTATCCATTCTAATGACATACAATTGATGTACGCCCCTAATATTCAACTTCTATTCTTAAAATGCAATACAATGCTTCTATTTTCAGGCTGGGATAAAATGGCTACTTGTTGCCATGGACAAACTTTATATTTTCAAACTATTGTCATAAGTGAAAATGAAATTTTGATTAATAACCAGCTGTTATAGTATGACCTTGTTTTGAAAATCGAATATGGAGGACAAACTTTAATTCTTTTTTTATATACTATAATTTTATTTTTAAAAAGAAATTTATTGGATAAATCTTCTCCTTGATTAATATAAAGAAAGAATAACATTTGTTTATTTTATAAACATGATATTAACTATTGAAAAATGGTAGTATACACAAGGCACAGCTGCTGTAGACATCCATGCTAATGACATTTTGAATCTTTATTCTGTTATTTTAAGGTGTTTTTAACTAAAAAGTGAGTAATTCTTGAGTGCAAATAATGAATAATATTAAGAAAAACATATCTAAATATAAAAACATGACAGAAAAACTCTCAATTTTTTTTTGTATGCAGAAAAACATAAATTGTCCCCTATTTTAAGAATCACCCGTCTTCATTTTCTTTTATCCAGTTTAAAGTCAAATTTCATTCGCTGCCGCTGAAGCGACGTTTTTGACGTCGAACTCAAAATTTGCATACTCCACAGTTTGAAAACCAGAAAAATTTGCATTTGTGATTCTCTTCTTCTATTTTCGGCAAAAAAAATTTTGTTTATATCTTTATTTTATATAAAACTTCAAATATCCTCTAATTGTTTTGAGCAGTGTATTTTAAAAACATATCTGACACAATCGTATGGAAGTATCTTATTCTTACCAGTTCATCTTAAAAAGACATAAGTAATTCAGCATTTTAGGTAGATTTCGTATGAAATACTACCTATTGCATTGTCTCCCATGTTGGAATTTCTGAAAAATTTTTGCGGATCTACACAAATCATGACTCCTAGACCCCAAAACCACCATCAGTAAAAAAGTTTATATATCTATCTATCTATCTATCTATCTATCTATCTATCTATCTATCGGTGTATATCACTTTCTTCTAGACACGATAACTTCCATAATTATGCTCAGATCTTCTTCAAACTTTTACATAAAATCAAGGAGCCTAAAATCTCGGTCGAGTTCGTTAATGGGCAAAATCGGACCAAGGAGGTGGAAATAGGAAGGGTTTTTGTGAAAACAGAAAAAACGCGATAACTTCTTAGTTAAAATAGATATCGAATCAGTTTAAAGTTTATATTACTTCTAAACAATGGGCAAAAAGTTTATGCATGACAGATTTTTGATAAAGTTAAAAATGGGCTCAAGGGGCGAAAAAAACAAGGTTTTTGGGAGAAAAAAATTCATAACTTCGTCAATTCTCAAGATATCAAATCCAACTAAATTTTATATAAATGTACTCAATATTATCTAAAACTTTTGTATTTACAAGTTTTTGATAGGACCAATTTTTACCGACGAAAAAAATTAAAAACAAAAGAATAAGGGGGGAGGAAAAAGAAAAAACCCATAACTTACTCAATTCTTAAGCAATCAAATCTAATTAAATTTATTTTACATCTTCACAATAAGATTTACAACTTTTATATTGACAAGTTTTTCATAGAACCAATTCTTATAGCAAAAATAAATTAAACAAAAATAGGAGTTGGAGTAAAAACTTTAAATCCAAACTGCTTATATTCTGACTCATTTTAAAATTCATTTTTGATTTTAAACGCATCCAAATGACAGATCCTCTTATTTAGGAACTATATAATGCGACGTTTTGGCCAATTTTTTGATAAAGGCAGAATATATTTTTAAAAAGGCTGCCAAAAAAGGTATTTTGAACAGATTTCCCGAAATTATCGTCATTAAAAATCGATTAAGTATAACAAATTGCGTTTTTTCTGAGTCATTTTTAAATTCATTTTTGTTCTCAAACCCATCCAATTTACAGGTCCTATTATTTAGGAACTATATAATGCGACGTATTGGCCAGTTTTTTGATAAAGGCAGAATATATTTTTTAAAAGGCTGCCAAAAAGGGTATTTTGAACAGAATTTCACGAAATTATCATGATTGAAATTTGAGGAAATTAAAAAAATTGCGTTTTTACCGAGTCATTTTTAAATCTTTTTTTGTTCTCAAACGCATCCAATTTACAGGTTCTCTTATTTAGGAACTATATTATGTGACGGAATGGCCAGTTTTTTGATAAAGGCAGAATATATTTCAAAAAAAGGCTGCCAAAATGGGCATTTCGCACAAAATTTCCCAAAGCGATCATGATTAATGAACTGTGGGTATGCAAATAACAAATTGGTTATTTTATGACTCATTTTTAAATCCAATTTTGCTCGGAAACGCATTCAAATGACAGTTTTTTGTTACTTAGGAACTGTATAATGTGCGTATTCTTTGATTTTTTGATAAAGGGTGAATATACATATTTTTAAATGCTGTCAAAGTAAGCACTTCGCAAAAAAAATTCCCAAAGCGATCATGATAAAAGAATTGAGGTTGTATTCAAATAACAAATTGTTTATTTTATGACTCATTTTTAAATTCAATTTTGCTCTCAAACGCATTCAATTGACAGTTTTTCGTTATTTAGGAACTGTGTAATGTGCTGTATTGGTCAGATTTTTGATAAAGGCTAAATATATATTTAAAAAAATCTGTCAAAGTGGGCACTTCGTACAAAATTTCTCAAAGCAATCTTGATTAAAGAATTGTGGATGTATTAAAATAATAAATTGGTTATTTTATTACTCATTTTTAAATTCAATTTTGCTGTCAAACGAATTTAATTAACAGTTTTTTGTTATTTAGGAACTATATAATGAGCATATTGGTCAATTTTTTTAATAAAGTAAGAATATAATTCAAAATATGTTGCCAAAATGGGCATTTGAGTAGAATTTCGTTTAAGAGGATTTTGATAAAACCAGTTCTTACAGAAAAAGGAAATTAAAAATTTTTTAAAAGCGGTTGAATAAAGTAGTTAAACTGGTTTTTTTTTTTTTTTTTTTTTGAATGAAAACTTTTCGAAATCTACCTCCACCTATAGGCCATGCCGAAAGGGATTTTTTTCTTTTTTATTTGTAAAAGTAATTATACAAATTAAACATTTAAAAAACTAATTGAGTAAATATTAAACTCTTACAAAATAAAAATTTTCAATGCGTCACTTGCTAGATAAGGTGACCTGGTGAAATAACGCCGGAATGGGTTATAATGCTAAATGCTAATATAATTGGTAGTTTTGAAGAAATCCAGGAAATGGTCCTACGGGCTTAACGCAGAAGGGCTCTGCAATACCTGAATCACAAATAACAGCTAAAAAAATTATTTTATTTGTAGAACAGCAAGTATACCGGGCTAATAACGCCATCCTCTGGCGTAATAACCTTGGCTGAATCTTTTCAGGGGTGGAACTACATGCAAAGAGGATTTTTATTTAAATATTTATTTTATACGCGAGAGAACATTATTGTCATTGTTGGAAACAAAAAGAATAAAGAGAATTTTGTATGACCTAATTGCTACTATTTTTTTCATATCAGATAAATAAAATATCAACTTATTATTACTGCATCCTGATATTGCAATTAATGGTAAGTTAGAGCAATTTATCAATTTAGAAGGTTGAAGAGCTTATATCATTGGAATTTGTCAATTTACATGCCATTATTCCATCTTATTTCATAATTTTGTTTGCATGTCGTTATTACCAGTATTCTCGCTGTCGCTCGCCATTGCGCCAAATTGCGACTAAATTCTTCATTTGGCGAATAAACAAGCGATTAGATTCGCCAAATTGCTAGTGCTCAATTTTTGTTTTTTTTTCTTTTCTTTTTAGGTAGATTTCGTATTAAATACTACCTATTGCAATCGCACCAGTTTATATATTTATCTATCTATCTATCTATGTATATATATATATATATATCACTTTTTTATGGACACGATAACTTCTATAATTCTTCACCAATCTCCCCCAAACTGGTACATAAAATCAAAGGGGATAAAATCTCGGCTAAGTTCGTTAATGGGCAAAATCGGACCAAGGGGGTCGGAATAGGGGGCGTTTTTGTGAAAACAGAAAAAACGCCATAACTTCTTTATTAAAGTAGATATCGAATCGGTTTAAAGTTTATATTACTTCTTAAAAATGGGGCAAAAGTTTATGTATGACAGATTTTTGATAAATTTAGAAGTGGGCTCAAGAGGAAAAAAAAAACAGGGGTTTTGAGAGAAAAAAATTCATAACTTCGTCAATTTTCAAGATATCAAGTCCAACTAAATTTTTTGTAAATGTTCTTAAAATTGTCTAAAACTTTTGTACTTACAAGTTTTTGATAGGATCAACTTTTACCCATGAAAAAAATTAAAAACGAAAAGAAAAAGGGCCGTGAAAAAAGAAAAAAATCCATAACTCCGTCAATTTTTACGATATCAAATCTGATTAAATTTATTTTACATCTTCTCAAAAATATCTACAACTTTTATATTAACAAGATTTTCATAGGACCAATTCGTATAGGAAAAAGAAATTAAACAAAAATAGGAGTTGGAGAAAAAACCTCAAATCCAAACTGCTTATATTCTGACTCATTTTTAAATTCATTTTTGATTTTAAACGCATCCAAATGGTAGATCCTCTTATTTAGAAACTGTATAAAGTGACGCACTGGTCAATTTTCTGATAAAGACAGAATATATTTCAAAAAAGGCTACCAAAAAGGGTATTTTGAACAGAATTTCCCAATGTCATCGGGACTGAAAATTTAAGTTCAAATAAGAAACTGTGTTTTTTTCTAACTCGTTTTTAAATCCATTTTTGTTCTCAAACGCATCCAATTTACAGATCCTCTTATTTAGGAACTATATAACGTGATGCGGTGGTCAGTTTTTTGATAAAGACGGAATATATTTCAAAAAAGGCTACCAAAAAGGGTATTTTGAACAGAATTTTCCGAAGTCATCGTGGTTGAAAATTTAAGGAAGTGTTCAAATAAGAAATAGCGTTTTTTTCTGACTCATTTTTAAATCCATTTTTGTTCTCAAACGCATCCAATTTACAGATCCTCTTATTTAAGAACTATATAACGTGATGCGTTGGTCAGTTTTTTGATAAAGACGGAATATATTTCAAAAAAGGCTACCAAAAAGGGTATTTTGAACAGAATTTCCCGAAGTCATCGTGATTTGAAAATTTAAGGAAGTTTTCACATAGCAAATTGCGTTCTTTATGACTCGTTTTAAAATCCATTTTCGCTCTCAAACGCATCCAATTTACAGATCCTCTTATATAGGAACTATATACTATGACGCATTGACCAGTTTTTTGATAAAGATAGAATATATTTTTAAAATGCTGTCAAAGTGAGTATTTCGCACAAAATTTTCCGAAGCAATCATGATTAAAGAATTAAGGATGTATTCAAACAACAAATCGGTTATTTTATGACTCATTTTTAAATTAAATTTTTTTTTCAAATGCATTCAACTGACAGTTTCGTGTTATTTAGGAACTGTATAATGCACTATTTTGGTCGATTTTTTGAAATAAATTCAGAATTTATCTCAAAATATGTTGTCAAAATGGACATTTGAGCTGAATTTTTCTTAAGATTATTCTGATAAAACCAGTTTTTGCAGAAAAATTAAATTAAAAATTTTTCATAAACGGCCAAATGAAGTTATTAAACTGGGTTTATCTCTAATCATACATATATATATATTTTTTTTTTGTTGAAATGAGCACTCTTCGAAATCTACCTCCGCCTATAGGCCCAGCCGACAGGGAATTTTTTAGTTTTTGTTTGATACTTCGTTACTAAATTGCGAAACAAAACTTCACAAATAAATAAATATAATACGAATTTAAACGACATGTTACTGAACTTTGCGCTTATATATTGAAGAAATGAAAATTTGTTATTTTAATTTAAAAAAAATGTTTTGCAATTATCCACTTGTACGCGGCTGATGTAAAAATATAGAAGACGGTGTTGTTAGTAGGCTCTTTTTTTTAAATTAAATTTCTTGATTGGCACCCATTTCTGAAATGATAGAATTCTTTTCTTTTTGCCTTCATTAATATTTCAGTAAATAAAGAGAATTTTGCCATTTAAAAAAAAGGGGTGTCAATCAAGAAATATGAATTTTTAAACCCAATGGCGACACTGATGGAAAATGCTTTATATTAATAATTGGTAGGAAAATAGAAATTTTCAAATTTCTTATAAATCTTGTCAATTTACAAAAATTTTAAGCATGCGAACACTCTTGGTAAAAAATATTGTTTCTAACGACTGCAGCCTATTTCATTTTACAAAATTGGCAATGCTCATTTTAGAAACAATGATGCAAATCTGTTTAAATGATAAGTAAGTTTTTGGCATGAAAAATTAACCCAGTCGCCTGTTGAGGATTTTATGAACGATTTATACTAACTGCTGTTTTCGGCGTTAGCAGCAATTAATGAAATTGTCTTTTATATTTGATTCTATAAGTAACATTTTTTGTATGTAGTAAATACAAAGTGTTAAGATAATTTTTTCAATTTAATGAGCTGAGAAAAATTCCGGTCTCAGTTTTGTTGACACATGCCTAATATAACAAATTATAATTTGATATATGAAATGAATGATACATGATGTAACATTCTATTTTACATAGCATTTAATGCCTAATTCATATGTGGCTTACTTAACACGATCGCTACCACAGACGCGCCAGAGCGTGATAAGGCGCCAAGGTTCAGGGGCCACTCACGCACCAGCGCGTGATATGAGGTGATGTCAAATAACCAGTCACGCGCTTGCGCGGGAAAATCTTTCATTGATTCTTTGTTATAAAAAGTAAATCGGCTTCTGGGAAAAACCCACTTCTACAGTGCGGCATTAACTATCATCCCAACTTCACGTAAGCGGCAGCGAACGTATTAAAGTGTGCTAACACGTGATGTATTATCAACACTAATAACTTCGTGCAGACCTTTCGATAACATGTTATGCGATTACATTTATACATAAATTCTTTGATCTCCTAATGATGTTATAAATTTATATACTAGATCTCATTTCTTCCTAAAAATGCCTACCTATGTCACCGTATTGTGCTTAATGGGGATTAACAGATGCTGCAAAAAAGGGCCTTGGCTGTAAATAAAATAAAATAAATATGATAAAAATTTAAACTATCAATTTAAATTATTATCAAATTATCATTATAAATTTAAATTATTATTTAAGTTCTTGGAATATTGATATCGTGGAAATCATAAAAAAATGTAGTGTAGCAAAATTATCTGTTGGGCTATTTCTATGAAAACTTAATCAACATCAATTTATGTCAAAGTCTAACTGAATCAGAAGTTTGATTAAGTTCTATAGGTGGGTTCTTGCAATACAACGCCTTCAAAGTTTGTGTAACATACAGATAAACAAACATAAAACAAGCAGATTCGATGACAGCCATTTTCTTAAACCAGTAAAATTTTTTTCAGAATGTTTTGAAACATTTAACTCCGTCAAAAACTAAAAGTTTGGATTTTTCACGAATTTAAAACTTTCTCTTTAAGACAGAAACAATTAAAAGTTTACATTTTAATAATAATTTATTGATAGCTTTTAAAATTGTTTTCTGTTTTTAGGTGCTATTGAGTAACTTGAACAAATAAACGTGTAACTTTTTCTTAAATATAATAAGTATAATTAAATATTATAAACATTTTTATTTTACAACAAAAGAATTCTTATTGTGCTCGCCATTCGAGAACCATTCCAAACAAACGATAAAAAACAACAAGGGTTACAATTATTACTATTGTTATCGCCAAGTGATAGTAGATACCAAAGTTGGCACCAACAAGTGCGTTCGTAATAATGTAAATACGTAACACGTCGTATCAGTCCATCTACCTACCCGTCTGTCCGTCTATCTATCCATACGCATACAACAGAGGAAAAACAACACTACCGAATCGTATATTAATACGAATGAGTTTTGATTTCGTGCAAAATATTATTTTTATTGTGTTTATAAATCATGTTCAAAAGTTATTCGCAAAAAATATAGAAATGAATTTTTTAAATTCCTTTGCCAGAAGTCTCTTAAAAAAAGGCATACAAAGAGAAAATAAGTTTTGTTACACTTCTGGTGCTAAAGACATGTCTGCCAGTTTATTTTATTTCAGCACATTATCCAAGCATAATCTGATAAAATAGTATTAATTATGTTCTAGATTATTTTTTTCTGGAACAAAAATTGCTATATTTATTAATAATGATAAGTATTTTTTATAGAATATAGCTTTTCAGACTAAATTTAGCTGACTCATCATTATATGTATAGGAAATCAAACACAACTTTATAACCTTTAAAAAGATAAAAGAACTTCTTTAAAATATGTGAATGATTCTATTTAAAAGTTTATATATAAAAAAAAAGATGTATAATTAGCGTTGCAATTTGAATTTAAGAACAATAGTATTCTTTTTTATTTAAAATGTTCGGAAAATAATGAGGTATTTTTATTTTTAAGATCGATTCATATATTCCTTTTATGTCACAGTTACGCAAATTACTAATAAAATGTATTGGGTGAAAAAAAATAACGATCAAAAAATTGCGGAAGTTTAAACATTTTAAATTATTTTTCTGTATTTTAAGAAATGCCAGTTGCATTGTTAATTAGAAAAGTAAGGAGAACTTAACTGAAGATTACTAGACAAACAGAGCATAACTGACATTTATTACTGCAGATGTAATGATGCTAAAAGTTTAAAAGAAAATACTTTATTCAAATAAAAGTTTTTTTCTTTTTTTTTACTGAATTTTCGTAAACTTTATTCATAAAGAAAGAGAGATGATTCAAAAACGTAAATAGTATGGGAGGAAATATAACTAGGATCATTTATTGACAATTTGAACCTTAACAGTTGTTTGTGAAAAAATGAAGTGGATTATATACCATTGTTACATGTAATTTTACTCGGTACGTAATTGTCTCTTGAAATGTGCAAAGAAATATTTTTTAAAGTACCATGTTATCTGGTACAGTCGTGAAAAAAATAAAGTTGCAAATCAGCCATTAGTTGCCATTATTAACACTGTTAAAAATAATCGTAGAAGAAAGTTACTAGTACCAAACGATTGAAAATAAAGTCTGCTTTTAAATAATGTATGTAAAATTTGCATAGGGGGCCATGTCCATATTAAAACGAACCCCAACTTCTTTTTTTTTTTTTTTCTATAGCAGTACCAAAATTTGATAGCATTACCCTTCCATTAGCTTAAAAACAAAATGTGATGTAATTGATGTGATAAATTTCCCAGAAGTTCATTATTTTAAGACGAACATATATTAGGGGCTGTATTCAAATTGAAGATCGGTACTCGATTGTTAATTGAAAGATTTCACTTGTTGATCAAGGCATTTTAGGCGCGTTTCAAGCAGTCATTGAAAACTGCTAGATTATAGGATAGCACAAGAGCTTTCAAAATATCTAGTCACTTCTGCATAAACTGCCCCTTAAACCAAATCGAAATTAAAATAAAACAATTGAAAAAATAACATGTTCCAAGTGTTAATTATTTATCTTAAACGGTTCTTGAGTTATAATGATTTCAATAGGAGAAATGATGAAAAAACGCATCATGAAGAAAAACGCATTTTCAAAAAGAAATCTTTTCTTTAACAACCATTTCTTCAAAGCTAAATTTTGGAAAAAATAACAAAAAAGAGATAAGAATAAATATTTTCTATTCTAATTAAAATAAAAACACGATTTAAAAACATTTTAATCAAATGCAAAAGAAAGTATTAAAACAGTAAATTAAAAAAACTGAAGATTTGTGTGTGTGCGAAACCTGTAAATAATATAATAAAACTCTTTTCAATGGTTTTAAATTTTTTATTTTACACTTTTTAACAATTAAAAGGAGTGAATTAAGTATATTAATACAAATACTATTTTACAGCCATTTAATAAAGAGCTTTATATCTTTTATGCATGAACTATGAATCCTTAATGTGTTTAGACAGTCATCAATAACAATTAACAAGTTGCAAATTGCACGTGAACGTAGGAAATGAGGTGCGTTCGTACGATAACGAAGTTTTAAAAATATTAAAATCTTGCTAATATAGTAGAGCGTACTTCGGATACAGTATAGTAGTCGAAATCTTTTTTTGTGTTCCTGGAAATATACAGAAAGTAATCTTTATTACACCTCAGAAACGTATATCTTATTCATAAAATGTGAAATAGTTGAATATAATTAAAACACGCCCCAAACAATGTTTCCCCGTATAGCATTATGTAGTGGAATACTTTTGTGTGGCCCTGTAAATTAATAATAAAAATTCTTTGCATCACAGATTGTACAGAATGCATATTTTAGTATATACTTCATAGATTCATGCCAATTCTATTGTGTTCGAATGAGTGTTGCATCATAAAAATGCATTTGAAACTTTTTTCCCATTGACCGTAATGTAATGGAATACCTTTGATTGTCCCTGTAAATGATCTATGCATCCGACTTTCATAACATTTGAAATGACTCGATAAAATTACGTAATAATTATATGTTTTAAATTTCAAACGATTAAAATGTATTTGAATTTTTTTTCCCAATTGACCGTAATGTAACGGAATCCTTTTGATTGTCCCTGTAATTGATCTATGCATCCGATTTTCATAACATTTGAAATGACTCGACAAAATTACGCAATAATTATATGTTTTAAATTTCAAACGATTAAAATATATTTGAAACTTTTTTCCCCATTGACCGTAATGTAACGGAATCCTTTTGATTCTCCCTGTAATTGCTCTATCCATCCGATTTTCATAAAATTTGAAATGACTCGATAAAATTATGTTATAATTATGCATTTTAAATTTCAAACTTTTCGGTTGGGTAGTTTTTGCGTTGTTATATGCGGACGGACAGACAGACAGACGGACAGACAGACGGACAGACAGACAGACGGACAGACGGACGGACTGAGCGACAACAATAGGTGCTACGTATTTACATAATTACGAACGCACCTAAAAAGAGTTGAATGTTTCATCGAAAAAGGGCCTTAAACAAATTAAAAATTAAAATAAAACAATTGAAAAAAACATTTTCGAAGTTTGAATTATTTATCTTATACGGTTCTTGAATTTTAATGATTTCAACTGGAAAAATGATGAAAAAACCCATCATGAAGAAAAACGCATTTTGAAAAGAAATCGTTTCTTTAAAAACCACTGCTTTAAAGTTATATTTCGAAAAAAAAACATAAAAATTAATATTTTTTGTTCTTATTAAAATAAAAACACGATTTAAAAACATTTTAAACAGAGCAAAAAAGAAAGTTTTAATGCAGTAAATTAAATAAAGAAGATTTTTGTATTTGAGTGTTTTTTGATTCTTCAACATCTACAATAAAATTATGAATCATTCTTTGATAGAACCTCCAACGGTGTATTCATTGCTTTCTCAAAGTCTGCAGGCTTTTGTGTTCGCTTACTATAGTTAGCTGTTTATAATTAATGTTCTAATGCCTCTTTTTTAAGTTTTACGATTTTTAACACTGAAAATTTTCATTTATTATTATGATAATATCTTTGTGGGAAACCCAATCCAGATGGCCTAATTTTCTTTTGCTTTTCTTTCAATTGACAGTTGTTTGACATATTTGTGTTTGAGCACACATTTTTTTAGATTTTTTGCTTATTTTAGTGTAATTTTGCCATTTATCCCTGTGCGCAGTTTGTATTTAAAAAAGCCGTCAAGGCAATTAAGGTGAACAAAAATATCTAAAAAATTAAAAGCTTAAACAAAAAATATGTTAAGCAAGACTGAATGAAAAAGATAAACTAAAGCTGAGCTATTTGGATGGCGTTTCCCATTTAAATATCGTCATATTTGGAAATGAAAATTGTCAATTTTGAAAATAATAAACTTGAAAAACTGAGCTATTAAGACATTCAGTAACAATCTCTGAAAAGAAACCCTTGCATATTTTATGATTGTGATGAATGTAGCATGGGGTGTTTCATCAATGAGATTTTCCAATGCATGCAATGCAGAATAAATTCTATAGAAGTATTGTAAAATTGGCTAATCTTTTAGAAGGTGACGTATAATGAGTAAGGTAAAAGGACAATGGGGGTACACAGATTCCTCTTACATAAATAAAAGATGTTTAAGAGTGATTCTCAAATGTCCAATTCAGAAAAGAATTAAGTCTTTCTTGGTTAACTAAAAAGGCGATTGAGAGTTGTCGATGGAAAATTACCGCATGGATATTGTAGTAGAAAAGTGGCATTTTTGCAACAGATCAGTGGTGCTTCTGTAGCAATTTACTCGTAGATCTGATTACAAAGCATATGTTCAGTGACTATTCGACAAAGAATGGAGAAACCTGTATGTAACAGCCTACAGCTGCATCGTGTTACTTTTTTTTTTCTTGCAGAGTGCACATGACAGGTAAATTTGAGTTTTTGAATGTTCAACAGCATTCAACTTTTTCTAATGCGTCCTTCGATCTTGATCATTCATTGTAAAATAATGAAAAATGGTTCTTGATCAACGATAATGTAATATAATCACAAACGAAAATAAAGAATAACATCTCTTCCGAGTTATTTATGACTCCAAAAAGCGTTTTTTAAATTTAGAAACTTTGAAAATCAATCTGTTTTCGAGATTTTAAAAAGCATTTATCTTTTGCCACCACTCATATACGTAAACTATTTTGAGTTTATTAAGTATTAATCAGTTTTCTTAATCGAGAAATGCAATTCTTTTTTCAAATGCTATCCATTAGCAAATAAATATTTTGCTGATCAAAAACGTGTTTTATAGACAAACCCGATAAATTTATAGAAATGACATTAACGTTAAAATTAATATTATTTTGTTTCTATTAACCACGATGTAGACTTTAGACAGAATTTTTTTTCTTTAATCTTTATTATCTGAAAATGTTACAGAAGTTTACCAGTTAAAAAAAAAACATTCATGAATTTCAGAATAATTAAAAAAGAAATTGATTTTGCCTGAAAATTAGCAAAGTCTAGCTTACTTAGATCGTGCAGTTTCAGAATAATCTAATTTGAAATGACAACTGTTTCGATGGGGTCAAAATCTGTAAATAATTTAATAAAGCTTTTTTCAATGCTTTTAAAGTTTCTATTTTACAGTCTTTTAACAATTAAAAGAAGTGAATTAAGCATACTAATATAAATATTATTTTATGACCATTCAATAAAGAGCTTTTCATCTTTTACACATGAACTATGAATCCTTAATGTTTTTATATAATCATCAATAACAATTAAGAAGAGTTGAAATGTTTCTTCGAAAAAGGGCCACTAAGAAGATAATCGGTGAGGGGAGTGACCTCCGTCGAATAACGAGTGTTTTGTCTCCCATGTCCTTTGATGATTTACTGACAAAGCTGATGCCGACGAACTGTCTCCTCTTTCTTTTCTACATGGTCTGTTTACAGAGAACTAATAAGTTTTCAACGACCTAACTACGTTTCAAGTTATTTATCTATTCATTATTATACATTATTTAACTTTAGCTTAAGATAATTAAAAAATTTATAACTTACGCTTAAAACATTTTTATTTTCATATGTTTGTTTTCTATAAAAGGATATATGATAGAAGCCGAGGATTTTAATTTAATTATTAAGTGCTAAATTTGCGATATTTTGACTTTCAGAAAAGAAAAACATTGGTACAGGTAAAATAGAAAAAAACTTAAATTTTAAAATGACGCTTTAAATAAATATCCATATTTGGTTCATCCAATGACTAATACACGCAATTTCAGTTTATCGTGTGAGTCACATAGCGATATAATGCAATCTAATAGTGGATATCGATGGGGAAGAATACAAAATAAGCGATTTTAATCAGCGATAAAAGGTTTTTTGAACTTGTTTTTATGTGTGTAGAATAAAAATCCAAAGTGATGTCTAAAACGATGACTGAGTAACGAAAATGTGTTTTGACGAAAACAAAAATTTAGCTAAAAATTTGGTCTTAATGAATAAGTATGGTACCGATAGATAAAAACAGGGGTGTAATGGAGGGCATACGGTGGTATACGCCGTATACCTTCTGGATTTTTTAAAGGAACCCCGTAGATCCTCTGTTTCTCAAGAAAGCTATTGTATACACAATCTAGGGTATACCCTCTGCTTAGAGCGTATATCCAGGGTTCTCGCTGTCGCTCGCCATTGCGCCAAATTGCGGCTAAATTCTTCATTTGGCGAATAAACAAACGATTACATTCGCCAAATTGCTAGTATTTAATTTTCCCTTTTTCTTTCTTTTCTTTCTCGTTTTTCATACATTTCATACATACATTTTTTTAATGTATACATATTTTTAATATATGTGTAGCGGATAGTTAAAATTAGATTAATAACAATCGTTGTCGCAGTTATAAGTTAAAAACTTATGATATTTTAGAACATATTTAAAATAAAGGGGTACATTAAAGGATTGAAGATATATATATATATATATATTTATTTTGGTGCCACACGGCGAATCTATTTTGCTAATACTTTTTTCATTTGGCGAATGTTTTTCATTTTTAATTAGCCAAATTACTAACGTTGGTCAAATGTCAGGAAGAAAACTGCGTATATCCTCTGTTATTTTTACGACTACACCCCTGGATAAAAATTCTTTTAGGCGTGATTTGAGGTAAGATTTCTTAGTAATTTTAAGATTTCAAGTATTTTTTTCAGATCAGAGTCCATCGGGTACTATAACCCAATTATACACGAAGCCTCTTTGAACAGAACTGTCACTAATTATCTCTTCATTACGAGTCGGGTAGACGGGTGCCTAGCAAGTTCGTGTTTGGTTTGACCCCAATTTTCAAAAGAAAATTCTGAATACTTTTCGGATGTAAAAATCTATGTATTTGAAGAAGAATGAAAATGTATATTTTTTTTGACATGAAACATAAAATTTATATCAAATCTTTAAGTGTATGGCTTTCCTCGATAGTATATTAAAATAAAAAGAATACTGCCCAGTTAAACTGATGGCATTGAGCTCACAGGCTACGCATACTAATTGTACATTACAACCTTATATTTTCAAGGGTTAATTCCGTTTGAAAAAAATTAAGAAGGGAAAAAACTCCCCTTTTACCTTTTTTATACTTAATCATTGAACCTCCTAAACTATCAAGGACATGCGTTATCATGCTTTATCAAAAATCTATATCCAAAATTCAGAACAAATCGGATAATTCTTAATAAAAACCCATTTAGCATTTATATAATTTTAGAGGAGTTATCCCCCTGTTTTATACTTAACCAATAAACTTCCAAAACTATTCAGAGATTTGGACGAAATCTGACAATTCTGCTTGAAAAACCCATTTATATAAATTAAGGGAAGGGGCATTAGAACCCCCGCTTCCCTTGATTATACTTATTCAATGAACACCTAATAACCGTCACGAAATCGCCTCTTCAGAATGATCCTATATCTAAATTTTGAACAAAAACTGTTAATTCTGCATGAAAAACCCATTTATATCAATTAAGGGGAGGGGCATAAGACACCCGTTCCCCCTCTTATACTTATCGAATGAACTCCAAAAACTAATCAGGGAAGCACATTATCAGGATATACCTATATACAAAATTTCAAGTGGATTAGATATTTTTATTACGCACGAACGAACATACATACAGAACGGGCGGGTACATAAGCTCTCAGGCTATGATAGCCTGTGAGCTAAAAACGCAGTAGCAACATGGACAGCAAATCGCTCGATCTTACTACAAGTCCGCAGCTCGATTCGAGACTGCTGACTGGACAATAATCACCGTACGATTAATCTCTTCTGAGTCAATAAAATAAGTACCTACCTTGCTTGCGGACAAAATATTGAGAATATCCTTTTAGGTTAACCACTTGACTCGGACATATTCTACATATTACCTCAGGGCCCAGGGTCAAGAAAAAAGGGGCCTGGGCAATGTAACTCCCTGATCATTAACGGATTGTAGCGCCGCATTTTTAATAATTGTATTAAGACAGAAATTAATTTCCTTCATTTCAGGTTCGAGATAAAATGCGCCGATAGTCTGATTAAGAAAAATTGTTTTTATCGATTTCAGGTCTGGATTCGAGATTATTATAAACAGAATTTTCCGGTACCTATAATCAAAAATTCTCCTTTAAAGTACCAAATTTTATGTAAAAGTATGTCTAGCATCTATAGTCGTCGTTCTGGAATGTCTGTTCGTCTGTCCGCTTATAGCTGCGCAAAAATTATCCAAATTAGTGACTTAAAAGTTGATATAAATATTCTTAAAAAAATATTTTTCGAGTCATTTCAAATTTTATGAAATTCAATCCAGAACACAAAAGATATTAATAAATGTTTTCTTCATTGTATTAATTCCAAGCATACGTCATTAATTCAAAGATATCCCTTGACAGGTAATGATTCTACGTTATCGTGATGATGACATCCTATGTAAGAGTCCCATTATTTCCATATTACTGAATTTAATATATACAATCGTAAAAAAATCTTCATTCAATAATTTTTGCATAAATGTGTAACAGCTATTGCCGAAAGATCTGAATATTTATAAATCTAGTTTTATTACGAATGCACTTCATTTGCCACGTTTGATATACAATTTTCGACTTGAAGTTTAATAAAGAATAAAAGAAAGTAATATAAGAAAACTTCTCTTATCAGATGCTTCGTAGAAAAATTACTGTAAGTAATATCTTCTAATATCATTATTTTCTTCCCTTTACCAAGCACGATCTCATAACTCAAACAAATGCCAATTCAGGAGACAAATATAGCATCTCTATATTAGAAAAGCCATGCTATTAATTTGGGGAAAGCAAACAAAAGTTATATCTGATTACGTGTTAGCAACACCGCAAAAGATAAATCCTAGTACGGAAAACATTCCAGTATATCAAATACTTATTTTTGTCAGAATAAGGCATAAGTCTAAAAATATCTGCTATTTCAAAATTATCACTAAAAAGTGCGACTTACTTTAAGATGAAATATGATAAAATAGGAAAAAACAGGATTAAATAGAAAATATCTTTTGTCGCAGAAAAAAGTGATTCTTTTTTTCAAATATTTATTATTAGATATCCAATTCTTTTTTATTCCACGATTTTTTATAGCAATATTTTATTTTTAATTTTAATCATTGCGCGATTTGGAATTTTACACTTTGTCGAAAAGGAAAAAGAAAATACTTTGAAAATGTACCGATTTTGCATGGTTTTAAAAACAAATTTCAAACATAAATTACAAATCATCTACTTAAAAAACAAACGTGAGATAATCTTGTGGAAGATGAACCAGTTCAACTTGAAAAGATATAAGTAATCAATTATTTTCTTGTTTTTGTTTGATACTCCATAACTAAATTGCGAAACAAAACTTCACAAATAAACAAATATAATACGAATTTAGCCGACGTGTTATTGAACTTCGCGCTTAAAAACTGAAGAAATGAAAATCCATTATATTAATTACTGTAATATTTTGCGAATATCCACTTACACGAGGCTGATTTAAATATATGGAAGACTGTGTTGCCAGTGGGCTTCCTTTTTTTAAAATTCAAATTTCTTGATTGCCATCACTTTTTGAAATGGTAGAATTCCTTTGTTTTCGCATTGATTAATATTTTATTAAATAAATCGAATTTTATTAATTAAAAAATGTGGTGCCAATCAATAAATATGCATTTTAAAAACAAAACCCACTGGCAACACTGATGGAAAATGCTTTATATTGATAATTGGTAGGAAAATAGAAAATTCCAAATTTCTTATAAATCTTGTCGATTTTCCATTACAGAAATCTTAAGCATGCGAACATACCTGGGTAAAAAGCTTATTTTAAACGACTGCAGCCTATTCCATTTTACAAAATTAACAATGTTCATTTTAGAAACAATGATGCGAAACTTTTTAAATGATAAAAAGTCTTTGTCATGAAAAATTAACCCAGTATTGTCGCCTGTTGAGAATTCTATGAACAATTTATATTAACTGCTGTTTTCAGCGATAGTAGCAATGAATGAAATTGTCTTTTATATCTGACTCTACACATAACATCGTCTCTTGGGTATGTATTAAATTTGAAACGCGGATATACAAAGGATTAAAATATTTTTTTTCGAGGAAAACTTTAGATGAGCTGAGGAAAGTTCCAGTCTTGACATCTGCCTAATATCGCAAAATATAATTTGATACATGAATATGAGTGATATATGCTGTAACATTCTATTTTACATAGCATTTAATGCTTATTTCATATGTGACGTAGTTAAAGTGTGCTTAGTGTGTGATAAAATTAAACTTTCAAAGACTGTCTTTTGATTTCTTGCAAAATCCAATTATTTATGTTACTACAAAATCGACAGAAATGCCAAAAATTATTTCAAAACAATCTAAATATTTGATTATTCGCATGTATCCATGTAAAATAATGACAGCAAAGGAATTTAAAAGTCAGATAAAGAAACCAGCATCTGTATTCATCATACAAAGAACAATAAAAATGCCGGGAGTTCTTAAAAATGTAATTCCATGTCCATGTTCGCGCTTAATATATATTATATATATTACCGTGATATATTACCATTTCGAATGACTTTGTGCCGACTTTTGATGACATGTTGCGTGATTACATTTATACATCAATTCTTTAAGCTCCTAATGATGTTATACATATAAGTACTAGATCTCATTTCTACATAAAGATGCCTACCTATGTCATTGTATTGCGGCTTAATGGAGATTAACAGATGCTTCAAAAAATAAGTTGGTTGTAAATAAAATAAAATAAACAATGATAAAAGTTTAAACTATCAGAGAGTCTGTAGAAATTGTGTCAATAAAGTATGTAACGACAGTTTGTAACGACACACTGCCATACAATATCCCGAATATATAGTTAGTTACACTGCAAAAAATAATTGTTAGTTTTATGGTATAATAGTAGCGCCCCAGCTGCCAGTATTATACAGTAAACTCTATAGTTATAAACTTTAAAAATGCAGTAACATACCATTAAGCAATAATATGCGAATATTACTGCTACTGTATTTATAAAATGGCATACTGCTGCTTAATTTAGGTTTATTACTGCTAATTTTATATTGTAATACTGGCAGCAGTGGAGGTATTATCTTTGGAGAAAATATTTATCAATATACACAAACTTTCGTTTGTGAACATATTTTGTTTTTACAGCATGCTCATAAATCGCAGAAAGATTGTTTTGTAAATGATGTATAATGAAAATGTACACCGCAGTGGTTACTAACTTTGGAACATCGCAGCTGTGTGTGTGGTTTGGACATATGACATGGAGTAAACTAAGCTGGACTCTCTAAACTAAACTAAACCTCAACTTTCCCCTAGAGGAAAGTTGAGGGAATCCTTTCTCCCGGTCTAACTTTAGATACTTGCTTCTGCCGACAGTAATCGCCGTATTATCCGAAGTTTTGGATCGTACTACTTAGGTATAGTGGAAATGATCAATGTTAGTACAACAGCTTCGCATGTTGGTGATTCTCGATGAAATCTAAACAAAGCTTTTTAAATCAAGGTCTAAAAAAATATGATGTTTGATGGAATTCCACTTTAGGTTTGAAATAACTAATACATCACGAAAACCGTAATACGAAAATGCATTGTAGCAGAGATATTTGGTGGGCTATATATAATAAATTAATGAAACTAATTTGCTTATATGAAAACTTAATCAATATTAGTTTACGTCAAATCCTAACTAAATATGAAGTTAGATTAAGTTCCATGCATTTATTCGTAGAGCACCTACAAAATTTGTGTAACATACAGAGAAACAGACATAAAACAGACAGATTCGCGTACAGACATTATTTAAAGTAGTCCAGAAAGCCAGTTTTGCAGAATGTTTTCAAACATCTAAATCCGTCGAAAACCATAAGTCTAAATTTTTCACGAATCTAATACTTTCTCTTAAAGATAGATTGTTTTGATAAAAATCGTCTGCTTTCATTTATGTGAAAAAGCTCCAGTAAGAAATTGTATTATTCGTTACCATGGTAATTTATTTTTTTTATAATTTTATGTTTTTGGCAGCATTCTATGTTTTGTTTTTAAGTTTGTGTTTATTCGAATGAAAAAAGATGATGGAATGTTGATAGCCGACCAATGGCTCGCATGTTTCAGTGTTAAATAAAACGCATCTACAGTCCACATTTGTTGTGTTTAAGAACCAGCGTGTGTTGTTTTTATTAGTGTAAATTCCGCTAAGACCATTTTTGGTACTACGAACATTTTTGGTCCGTCGAGCCGGAGCTAGTGAAAATTATCAGTGTAAAAAAAGAACATTTTTCCGAAACCCTTTTCAATGTTGACATTCATAGCAAGGGAAAAAAGAGAAGGTGAGTTAATTTGGCATTGGATTTTATGTGTAAAAAAGAATTAGTACAATTTAGAATTACTTTATTGGTTTAATGTAATAAAAATGACTGACTTGAACACTTTTACACATGAAACACTGAACGCTAAACGCTGACCAGAACACTAAACGAGCTGCTTTACGTAGAACTATTACAAATTATATTAAGGAAATTGAAAATATTATATGCGGTAGTATAAATAGTATTGAAATTAATGTGAATGATTTAGAAGAAAACATTGAGTTGTTAAAACAGAAGGAAACTGAGTTAAAAAAGATTGATAGAGAAATAGAAATTTTAATTAAAGATCCTAAACAGTTAGCGAAATAGACGGTGCTCAAGAAATTTCAGATAAAATTGATTTATGGAAATTTAAAGATGAAAAAATATTAAAAATTCAAAATGCTCGGTTAAATAAAAGTGAAAATAAATCTAGTGTAGTTACAGAGCAAGTTTTTGAAAATGTTAAACTGCCAAAATTATCCTTACCTACTTTTGGAGGTAATATAACAGAATGGATAGGATTTAAGGATCTTTTCAATGCTTGCGTAAATAGCAATAAAAATATTTCAAATGCCCCAAAACTGCAATATTTGAAGGCTTCATTAAAAGGTGAAGAATATCGCCTTATCCATTCTATTCAAATTTCGGATTCTAATTTTCAATTAGCATGGAATTTGCTAGATGAAAGATATTCAAATAAGAGAGAGCAAATTTTTGCGTATATTACACGATTTCTGAGTTTACCTACACTTCAAACAGAATCAGCTATTGCTATTTTAAATTTAGTTGACAATGTTAATGAAATAATTCGCTCGTTAGAAATATTGGACCAACGCATTGATAAATTTGGGGATACATTAATGACGTATTTAGTTTTGCAAAAATTGGATACTTCTACAAAATTATGGTGGGAACGCCAGCTTAAAAGCAATGAGATTCCGAAACTTAGTGATTTAATTGAATTTCTTAAAAATTACGCAAGAACTCTTCAGAATAGCAAACTAGCTGTAAATAAGGTATCTAAAACTACATTTCCGAATAAGAATAATACTTTTGTAGCTATCTCGGTTTGTGGTTATTGTAAAGAAGATCATAGTTTAGCTAAGTGCTCAAAATTTCTTAATTTACCTGTGCAACAAAGAATAGAATTTGTAAAGCGAAATCATTATTGTTTCAACTGTTTATCTAACATGCATTTACTCAACAAATGTAAGAGTATTAATATGTGGCACCATTGTTTTAAGTAACATCACAGTATTTTGCATATGGTAGATTATTCAAGGAATAAGAGTCGTTCAAATAGTAGTATGTCACCACATGCACAAGAATTTGTCCCTCAAAAAGTTGAGTCAGCAAATGAGAATGTGTCGTCTACAGTGTGTGCTTCCCATTATGAGTCAAACGCAAAGAGTAATCAAAAGACTCATATTTTGTTATGTACCGCATTAATAAAAGTTCAAATTTATAAACAAGAGTTTGTAAAATGTAGATGTTTGTTGGATACAGGTTCTCAAAGATCATTCATTTCTCGAGAATGTATAAACAAATTAGGATTAAAAGTGAATGACAGTTCTATTTCTGTCTCATGTTTAGGAACATTTAATACTGTAAGTGATGGAGAAGTCGATTTATTATTCACTTCTCACTTCAAAAGTGATCTCAGAGTATCCACATCAGCGTTCGTAGTGGACAAAATCACAGATAACATTCCCTATGTGTCTTTGCCTTCAAACATTTTCGATAACTTTAGTGATTTAATGTTAGCTGATTTATTATTTTATAAATCGCAAAAAATTGATATTCTTTTTGGTGTAAATGTATTTATGCATTTAATGACTGGAGAACTTGTTAAACGTGAACCTAACCTTCCATTTGCCTTAAATTCGAGACTTGGGTGAATAATCTCAGGTATTACAAATTTTGAAACGCTAGGAAAGGATCCAGTACATGTAAATCATTTAAGTACAAAAACTGATGAGCTAATAAATTCATTTTGGGAATTAGAAAAAATTCCAAATGTGCCACTTTTAACACTTGAAGAAAAACTTTGTGAAAAACATTTTGAGAATTCTCATTTTAGAGAAAAATCAGGTCGTTATTCAATCGCATTACCATTTAAACATGATCGAGATAGTCTAGGTGATTCTCGTCAAATGGCGTATAGAAGATTTCTTTATCTTGAGAAAAGATTAATACCCATGCCAGAAATTTATGATAAATATGTTCAATTTATGAAAGAATATTTAAATTTGGGGCATATGGATCTTATTTCAAACAGAGATCATGGATTGGAGAATAAACATAATTACATCCCACACCATTTTGTCTTGAATAATTCTAGTTTACCTACCAAATTAAGAGTCGTTTTCGATGCGAGTGCTAAACCCACAACAGGTGTTTCTTTAAATGACACTCTAATGATAGGTCCTAAAACACAAGATGATTTAATTTGCATTTTATTGAGATTTAGATTTCATAATATTGCAATAACAGCTGATATAAGAATGATGTATAGACAGGTAAAAATTCATGAAAAGGATAGGGATTTTCAGAGAATTTTATGGAGAGATAGTCCTGAAAAACCAAGAGAAACTTATCGCTTAAATACAGTAACATACGAAACTGCGGCTGCACCATATCTTGCAACAAAATGTTTGAATCAGTTAGCAATGGATGAGGGTCTTAATTTTCCAAAAGCGAAGACTATAGTTTTGAGAGATTTTTATGTTGATGATGTGTTAACCGGTGTTAAGAGTAGTCAAGAAGGTACGGAATTGATAAATGAATTGCAGAATATGCTAGGAAAAGGTGGTTTTGAGCTACATAAATGGTGCACAAATGAATTATCACTGTTGAAAAACGCTGAGTTTACAAACATAAGTAATGATAATATACATAATATAGTGGGCAATAAAGCCATAAAAGTTCTAGGAGTTGAATGGCATCCTCATAATGATATGTTCAAATGCAATTTCAGTGATATAGATTATCAAACTGTCCCTACTAAAAGAATTATTTTGTCATATGTATCAACGCTTTTTGATCCACTAGGGTGGATTGCACTTTTTGTAATTTTAACTAAAATTATTCTTCAGCAGCTGTGGAAATTACAATTATCATGGGATGATCCAGTACCAGAAATTATTAACCAAAAGTGGAAAATTTTGTGCCATGAAGTCAAACTCTTAAATTCCATATATATACCCAGACAAGTCGTCTTGCCCAATTATTTTCGATGTGAACTTCATGGATTCTGCGACGCTTCAGAAAAGGGTTATTCCGTCGTTATTTATGTTAAAACTTGTAATAACTCGAACATTGATGTGAAACTTTTAGCAGCAAAGACTCGAGTTTCGCCCTTAAAGTCCATCACGATTCCAAGGCTCGAATTATGTTCCGCAGTATTACTGACATATTTACTGACAGATTTAGTGCGCGCATGGCGTGATTCAAAAATTGTGTTGTTATGGTTAACATCAGATCCTAAAAGATGGCAAGTACATGTAGCCAATAGAATTGCAGAAATTAGTCCATATTACCAGCTGAAAATTGAGCCATGTAAATGGAAAGGAAAATCCTGCTGATTGTGCATTTCGTGGATTATTTCCAGCAGAATTACTGTCTCATGAATTGTGGTGGAATGGACCACCATGGTTAAGAAGCAGTGAGGTTCCAGTGAAAAAACCTATTCCCATAAATGAAGAAGATTTACCAGAAGCACGGAAAACATCATCACTTGTAATTTCTGAAACTGCAAAGGAACTTGATATTATATCGAAAATATCCTCGTTTCCAATGTTGCAACGCATATTTGCATGGATATTGAGATTCATCTCCAACTCTAAGGTAACACGTCCAGAAAGAAATACATCCTTTTTATCAAGCAAAGAAATTCAAGCCGCAACACGTTGCATTATTAGAATAGTTCAACAGATGAACTTTAGTAAAGAAATCCACTGTTTAGAAACCAGAAAGGAATTACCTGGAATTAGCAGTCTCATTTGTTTGTGCCCTATTTTAGATGATGACAAAATATTGAGAGTCGTAGGAAGATTGAAAAATGCACAGCTGTCAGAGAATGAAAAACATCCAATCTTACTATCATCAAAGCATCATGTGACTAAGATCATAATTCAACATTTTAACGAAAAATATTTACATGCAGCTTCAGAACTTCTTCTTTCTTTAATTAGGCAGAAATTTTGGATCATTGCTGCCAGATCTACTATTCGTAAAATAGTGAGAACTTGTGTTACGTGTTGTAGATACAGAGCTCAATCTGCAAAACAAATAATGGCTGATCTTCCAGTATCCAGAGTAACACAATCACGACCATTTAATCGAGTTGGAACAGATTTCTCAGGACCATACATGATTAAATATCGTGCTGGACGTGGATCAAAATGATTTAAATCATATGTCTGTGTATTTGTCTGCTTCGTGATCAAAGCAGTCCATCTTGAAGTCGTAGAAGATCTTTCAACAAATGCATTCTTAAGTGCATTAAAACGATTTATTGCAAGAAGAGGTAAACCTCTTGAGATTTTTAGTGACTGTGGAAGCAACTTCAAAGGTGCAAAAAAGGAAATCAACAAGTATCTATTGCAGTGCAAGCAGAATGAAGACATTCACAAATTTCTGTCGTCAGAGGAAATAACTTGGACATTTAACACGCCTTCAGCTCCACACTTTGGTGGACTGTGGGAATCTGCAGTAAAATCAATGAAATCGCACCTTAAGAAAACCGTTGGTGATACTGTGTTAACTTATCCCGAATTCCAAACCCTGGTTACGCAAGTTGAAGCTTGTCTCAACTCTAGACTATTATGTCCTATATCATCTGACCCAACAAACTTAACTGCTCTAACACCTGACTGCCATACCTGAACAAGATCTGAGTCACAGTCCCTTAAATCACATTGATAGATGGCATGTGAGACAGTTCATGCTACAGCAATTTTGGAAAAGATGGAGCCGAGAATACTTGTCACAACTTCAGCAAAGAGCTAAATGGCAAAAATGCCACAAAGATTTGCAAGTTAATGACTTAGTTCTCATCAAAGATGGCAACCTTTCACCGCTAAAATGGAAACTAGGAAGAATAATAACTGTTCATCCAGGTTCAGACAACAAAGTCAGAGTTGTCACGATTAAGACTAATAGTGGTATCATAAATCGACCAATAGTGAAACTCTGTCCCCTTCCTATAAAAAACTAAAAACTATGAACTATAAACTTTCTTTTTTCATTTTTTATATTTTGAATTAATTTTATTTGTGTTGTTAATTGTTTTTTTCATTATAGTAAAACTGTAAGAAGACCACTTAGCCACTTGTTGAAATCCTAAGGGATTTCAACGGGGGGCAGGATGTTTCGGTAAAAATCTTCTGCTTTCATTTATGTGAAAAAGCTCCAGTAAGAAATTGCATTATTCGTTACCATGGTAATTTATTCTTTTTATTTTATGTTTTTGGCAGCATTCTATGTTTTGTTTTTAAGTTTGTGTTTATTCGAATGAAAAAAGATGATGGAATGTTGATAGCCGACCAATGGCTCGCATATTTCAGTGTTAAATAAAACGCATCTACAGTCCACATTTGTTGTGTTTAAGTACCAGCGTGTGTTGTTTTTATTAGTGTAAAATCCGCTAAGACCATTTTTGGTACTACGAACATAGATATAATAAAAAAATGTACATTTTAATGATTTTAATAATTTAAAATTAAATAATTTAACTATTAAATATTTTTATAAAAGTTTTTTTTAATTGTTTTCTGTTTTTTCCCCCTTCTTTTTCCAAAGAAAGAAAAAAAAAGCGAAAATTAGCTTTCTTGTTATTTCATTCCAAATTACTAGTCAATTTCATAACGAAAACACATTATGCACATTGCATCAAATTAAGCATTTATTCTACTTATTGAATTATTAGTGAATCTTATTTGTAATTACTTTCTGATGACATTTCTTCGAAGGACATCAAACTAAATGCTATAATTTCTCATAATTGTCTTCGGACTACTTCATAGTATTAATTCATTACGCTATTTTCTATAGTTTGTTGTTGATTGGTACAAAATTAAAATTGCTAAAAAAATTTATGAAAATTACTCGAGATTTTGGAAAAGGCTTGTATAAAGCATTAAAAATGAACATTTTTAATTCGATGTTTATTATTTTTCAATTGATCAAGCTGAATCGACCAATCCTGAAAGGAGAGCCATAAGGAGTCAAAATCCAGCCCGAAATCTTTAGAGCACATCCAAGAAATCTGACGAGAAATAATAATAAAAAAGAAAAGAAAAAAAATTCGGTTAAAATCGGGTAATACACAAATGAAAAAAAATCCGGTAAAAATCGGGTAATACACAAGTGAAAAAACAATCGGTTAAAATCGGGTTATACACAAATGAAGAAAAAATCGGTTAAAATCGAGTTATGCACAAATGAAAAAAAATCGATTAAAATCGGGTTATAGACAAATGAAAAAATTCGGTTAAATTCGGAAAGAGTTTGTTATGGTAAAAGAGAGGGAGATTGCTAACAATTGATGATGTGCGGTGAATTAGACTAATTACACTTGAAAACAATTGGTTCTTTCACAGAACTGAAATTAATTGATTCTAGATCAATTTTTTGCGCTAATTCTGAATACCGTTTCCGTTTTTCTTTAGATGATTCAGTTTTTGAGAAATTTGCATACTTTAATTTATGAAAAATTAAGAATTTCGTGCTATTTTACGGAAATTTTAGATACAATAAATGTCAGATTTAATTATCTTTTCTAGATAGTGGTTACTGGACTATTTGCTTCAGATAAATGTCATGATCTGCATATTTTTAATATTTAGCTTTCAGTTATTAAGCATAATTTTCATACACTATATAGCCAAAGGTGACCTGACACTTGCGATTTTAGACATTTTGTTAAATATCTAAAAAAGAAAAAAAACATGAGGAATTATCTTGAAACTCCAGAGGGAACGTCAACAAATTGAAAAAGAACGAATATCTTTTAAATAACCCTTTCAAAACTAAAATAGCAAAAGCATTAAAACTACAGATTATGATTAAGTGGCTTACAGTTATAAATTGTTTTAATATTATGCATGTATACTCGTAGATAAATTAAGGTTTTTATAAAAACTGTCGCAAATTTTTCCAAGTTTTTTGTTATAATTTGCATAATTCTTGATATAAAGTAATGTTCTTTTCCGAAAATATGAAAAACAACATTGTACACAATAACCTGTAATCAAAGTAAAAAAAAAAAAAAAAAAAATGAAAAAAGAGAAGTTTACTAAATAATCTTTAATTGCGCATTCGTAAATGCTATCAAAATTTCATTTGCATATTTTGCTAGCTAAATGTAAAGAGCAACTTTTGTGAAAGTCTCAAAAACATAGCTTGAAAATTCTGAAAGGGGTCGTCAATAGAACATCCTCAAAATCTGTTGTTCTCAAAATGAAGGAGCAAAATGAGGATTTGAATAAATATACTAGTACGATCCAAATAAGTGTAATCCAAATAATTATTTCGCTGCATTGACAAATTACTTTTATTTGTATGAAAACTGGAAAATTCTTATCTCAATCATTCATAACTTTACTGAAAAAGAGATTTATAATTCAAAAACATGTCATGCTGGAATTTTTTGTACACCGTAAAACAAGGCAAATCATTCTTTCCCCCGGAATTTTCGAGAAAAATTGCCAATAGCAATTTCTTAAGCGCGGGATCAATAAAGAAATCCTACATATAGATTCAGAAACATAATGTCTATTACTAGAGAAAAAAAAATGAAAAAGACACGTGACCTATTCATCTATTTCATCATCATAACTTACTTTTTTTATAAATATATATGACCATGGAATGGGATAACGAAACGTGATCACAATGGATATATAGAAATTCCAGATAAAGATAGACCATTTCATTAATGGCCTTAGACACATAGTTCCGTAAAAAAGAGAAAATTGTTTCGGACTGCAACGAATGCTATGAATGTCCACTTACAAATAAAGTAGATTGATCTTAGTGGACATTTGTAGCATGACATAAGAAAGGATTTGAAATAAATAAAGTAAAACTCGCCAGAACAATGCAAAAACAAACGTTTCTTTTAAAATGTCACGTTTATACTTGTTCTATACGTGTTTGTAATACCTTATTTTTTTATATTAAAAAGAAAGAAAGAATGAACAGATAATGCTATTTCATTGAATAACACACATTTATGTTAATTTATTGAGTTGCTAAGCAAATTTTGATTTCTAGCTATTTTAATCATATTCGTTTAGCTGTTTAGTTTTTTTTTTAACCATTCCAATCGAGTTTTTTACTTTCTTTGTTTTATGAAAGAAGAGAGTATTGGATTCGTGAAAATTCCAGTTTCCAACGGATTTACACATTTTAAAGTTCAGGGATTTCAAAAAACATGTTTTTACAAAATGTCGGTCCGTGAGTCTGTTTACCTGCATGCGACATAAATTTTATTGGTGCTCTGTTTCAAGAACTAATGCGCGGAATATAATAAACAATTATATTCATGTAGTCCTTGATATAAATTGGTGCTGTTTACATTTTAATGTAAATAACTGATTAGATCGGACTACTAACCTGCCTTGGTATCTACAGTGTCAGCAAAAAAAAAAAAAAAAAAAAAAAAAAATCTTGACACTTGCGGTCTCAGACAAATTGTTAAATATCTAGAAATATACATAAGGAAACTCCAGATGTGTAAACAAAATGGGTCAGGTTATATATTTTCGACAAGTTTTTTTCCGAAATCCTATAGGGGACCTGCAACAAGTAGAAGAAGGACGAAGATCTTTTGGATAACCCTGTCAAAACTAATGTAGCAAAAGCGTTCAAACTGCAGATTACGATTAAGTGGTTTATTGTAATAAACTTTGTTTATTATATTTATGAATATAGTCATGTATACTTGAATAAAAATTAAGGTTTTTATTGAAACGGTCCTAAATTTTCCATGTTTTTTGCTTATAATTTGCAGAGTTCTTATTAAAAAACAATTTTCTTTTAAGAATTTATGACAAAAAACATTTTACTTAACACTCTGTAACCAAAATTAAAAAAATATTAATAATTGTATGAAAAATGAATAGATTTACTTAATAAGGTTTACATAAATCAGTGCGTATGCGTGAAGTCAATCAAAATATAATTTACATAATGCGTTAGTTAAATGAATACAGCAACTTTTATGACAGTCTCAAAAGCATAGCTTGAAAATTCTGAAAATTATCGTTGATAGAATAAGATCAAAATCCGTTATTCTCAAAATGAAGCAAAAAGATGAGGGGCTGTATCAATATTCTATTGATTAATGTCTACACAATACTGCACGTTCTAGAATATTTGAATCCAGAAAAAAAAATGAATGAACTTGTGTATGTGAAGATGTACGGACTAAAACTATTATAAACAACAACAAAATTGCAAATTTTCCTGAAATAAATTACACTTTCATTTTCTTTATTTTTATTTGACTTCCTTATACTTTTATTTACATAGTACTATTTTAAATGTAGTTGCTTATTTGAAAGCTTTCCTTATCGTGAATTTCCTAAACTACATTAAGCTAGGCAATCTTATAATACTACTTACTGTAATGTTGCACGCGTCCTCTTATAAATAGATTTTATAAGGAGAAATAGAGAAATACAAACAGAATGCGTAAGAAAAATCAGAGAAAGACATAAAGACCAAATGGACCATGTTTATCTTTTATTTATTCTTTAAGTACTGTTCTTTTGTTCCTTTGAACTTTTCTTTGCAATACAAATATCTTTCGAATGCGATAAGAAAAATACTTTTTCTTCCTAACTCTATTCGATTAATGTGATGATTGAATAAAATAACACTTTTTCTCATTTCTTACTATTTTTGTTGTCATTCATCAAATTTGCAAATTAAACATTTCCAATTATTAATGATCTAAATATTGATTTCCGAATATTAAAAAAGAATAAAGATATATTGCAAATAAATATGTTTCAAATAACGTCCTGAGAAATTGACGACAAAAAGTGAGAACGTAAGATAAAGAATTTTATTTTAATTACTTTAAAGCAATGTTTTTACGAAAATAATCGAAAATATTCAATTATTAATCAATTAATTTATTTAGATTAATCTTTGAAACCTCTCAAACAACAAATTGTTTTCAAAATTACATGAGAGTACCGTATATTTTTCATATTTTTTAGTAATTTATCGTTTAGAAGGATGTGTATAAAAGATACCACAGCGGTTTTTCTTTTTCCCTTAGTTGACACCGTTTGTGACTAGCTAACAACTCGTAGTTTGAGCGACATTTATTATTTTGTGCCCTAACAGCTGTAATTATTTTTTAGTCACTACAGAGCTCTGCCCTTATGAGCTATGCTTGCCAACGCACCCCCCCCCCTCTAATTTGGAATCTAGAAGTCTCTTAATTTGATCGGTTTTAAAAAGATTTAGCAAGATTGAATTACAAATAAAAAACAGTGGTAATTTCCCTATTAACGGCTTTTGATACACCAGTAAAACTGAGGGATTTTAAGACCAATTTAGCTGCTATTATTTGCTATTTTCATGTTTGATTAAATAAGATTAGTTAAACATCTGAAAATTAGCTAATATAGAATGAACTAAGTCAACATAGTCTCGTTATTTTATAATGCTATATGAAAATATTTTAAATGTAACGTTTTAAGTCTGACGCATCTGCCACCAAACTTTTCTTTATCTTTCTAATACTCATCTGAAAATATTTTTATTGCGAGCAAATATATATATATATTATATGCACTGTCTGAACACTGGAAACAATAGTTAAAAAAGATCTTCTAGAAATGTATGCATTATTTAAAAAAGATATATTTCATATTTTCATATGAATTTTTTTAAATAAAAATCCCACTAAATTAAAGGGGAGAGGTATTAGTCCTCCTTTCAACCCTTTCATATTTAACCAATGAACACCCAAAGTTAGTCAGGGAAACGCTTATCTGAACGAATCTATTTACAAAAGTTGAAGCAAATAGGACATATCGGTCAAGAGTTATCGCGTTACATATACAGTAAACTCTCGCTACAACGATCTGAATATTTTAAAACTTCGATATCAACGAACGCACCTCATTTGCTACGCTTTACGTGCAATTTCCAACTTGTTTCAGTTTATTTTGTTAACAGAAGACTCACTGTTGATTTTCAACATATCTCTATAATGTGAGATTGGCTATTGTTTAGATTTAGATGCTGGGGGCCATTAAAGCCTTTTTTGGAAATGAACGGGGGAAAAACATGACCCTTGTCATGGAACATGTGCCAAATCTCTTGGTTTGTCATCTTCTCATTGCTAGAGGAAGAGGTAAAGTGAGGTATTTATAAGTGCATTCTAAAAAAGAAGAGTTCGAAGCTTTTAAAAGGTGTGCAAAGTTGGATGATTTTAGAGTCTTAATAATTTTTAATTCTCAACGAAAAATTTGATTTTTGATTTTCTTTCTTTCATCAGTGTATTATCCTTTAAGATGGCAGAGCGAGAACAACTATCCTTTCGAGATGAAATGAATATTATCATGTATAACAAATTGATGAGAAAATGAAACAGGTTGATGCAGTTAAAAAATGCAAATTGTCGAAATCTACAATTAAAATGTTCCCAAAGAAGAAGAAACATATCGAAGTTATAAGTTCAAATATAATTAACGCACAGCGAAAACGACTGAAAGTTGCCACAAATGAAAACATTGATGCTGCTGTTTTAAAATGGTACCACGAGGTGAAGGTAACAAATGTTCCAATAAATGCACCCTATTATGTGCACAAGCACGTAAATTTACAGCAATGCTAAGGAACGAAAATTTTAAAAGTAGTAACAGTTGACTAATGCGTTTCAGGGTCGTCATGGAATAATTTTCCATGTCTGCCCCGATTAATGACGAATTTGAATAGTGGCAAAACAAGAGGAAATATATCTTATAAAAAATATGCTCTAGAAGAAGTTTCTTACGCAGGACCTGGCCTGTTTTTCCAATTCCTACCCAATTGGATACAGACGTTCAAAAGTGAAAAGTGTTATGGAATTAAAAAATCGAAACAGAGACTTACTGTTCTGTGTACAAAAAGCACAGGCAAAAATAATATCCAAAGTGCTTTAAGAACCTGAAAAATCTTTCTGTGGAATATAAAGCCAATAAAAAGTCTTAGAAAAATTCTAATTTTTTTTTTTTTTTTTTTTTTTTGAATGGTTACAAAAATTACACAAAGAAATGAAGAAGAGAAAGAAAAAAATCGTTTTATTAGTAGATAATTGTTGCGTTCATGCCTCATTTCCAAAATTGCAAAATGTAGAAATTATTTTTTTTCCTGCTTACTGTACTTCAATTTTACAGACACGAGATGTGGGTATGATTGAGTGTTTTAAGGGATATTACAGAAAACGGTTGGATACATTTTGACGATAAAATAGAAGACCCTTTTAAAGCTGTAAATGTGAAGAAAGCATGTAACAATATTGCTGGAAGTTGGTTTGAAGTAAAAGACAAAAATAATCGTAATTGTTGGAAAAAAGTCAGTTTTTGTCATGAAGATAAAAAATTTCATTGTTGTGAAAATTTCATTGAATGAGATCTTTCATATGATCAAAAATATGTTTTGAACATCCAAAAATCTTCATTCTAACTTGATAAAAGATGTGGCAAAAAATCTGAAATTAAACGTGGATGACGACAGATAACGACCTTATCTCTTTCACAAGAGATGCTGATGAAGACAGTCCCTTTTTGAAACTACTGACGAGATAGAAAACAACAGGATAGTGATAGGAAAGGATAATGATGATATAATGATACAGGTCTATCAAAATCCATATTGTCATCGCAGGAAGCTCTTCAATCTGTGAAGTCTTTACAGACACTTGTTTCAAGCCTTTAGTCGACAAATGAAGAGCATTTTCGTGTACTAGACTCATTACATACCTTTTACGTTGACTTAATTGTTAAAAGATATATAAACATACCAAAATATTGGATTATTTTTAATAAAAATAGTTTTCTGGTACATGAATATTTCTTTGTTTATTTTCTGAATTTAATAAATTTATTTTGCATTATTTAACTATTACTATTAACACTCTGCTGGCTATTTTCTTCTAAACATAAATATTTAAGTAGTATACATCATAAAGTAAAAAGAAATTTTTACTAAATGCCCAACATATGTAGCCCTCGATATAGCAATAATTCCTGTACAACAATATATTTATATGGTCCTTAAAATATTGTTGTAACGAGGTTTTACTGTATACATACATGCATATAAAGGGGGACCGGGGATATGCTGTAACTTTGGGAATTTAATTTTTTCAATGCTAAAAACTGTTAACTGTTAGTGGTTATATATAATATATATAATATATATATATATATACAGTATTTATATATTTTTCATTATATTTTACGATTAAAAAATGTTTATTTTTTATGAATAAAAAATCTAAAGCTGAGTTAAGGTCTTTAGTATCTTTATAAATTAAACGTAATTATAACTGTTACATAAGCTCAGCACGGATTACCAGAATACTGAAGTGATTTCGCAACTGTTTCGGGATAATTAATGGCTCTTTAATGACTTAGTGAATGCATCAGATGGATGTTAGGATATACTGAAAATCCTTTTATATATATGTATTTTTTTATGGATTTATGCCTCAAAGTTTAGATGCAGCTTTTATCACGGCTTGTTTATTTTGTATTTATTTTCCTCTCTTTAAGAGGCTGATTTTTCTAACTCCTCCTTCGTTGGACTTCCAGTTAATATTGTAATGTGGCTTTTTATTTTTTTCATTTTGCTACCTTGGCATGGTAGTGGCATTACACTTACTTAGAGGACAATAAGACGGAGATCTCCAAGCAAAGTCAAAAAGAAATAAACTTGTTTAACTCATTGCATTAAAATGTCGGCAAAAGAATGTCGATTAGGGTAATATCAATTTAAATACCTAATGTTACAGTAAAAGGTGCTTACCTCTACTCATATGAAGCTCCAAAGTAAGTAACAACTAGATAAAAACTAAATTTTTCACTAGAACAATCGAAGAGTGTGAAACAAAACCACTCTCATTCTACAGTGTTAAAACCACGGGTTGCATATGGCACTCCTAGAGGTGAAACGCTTCTCTCGTGAGCGACACCTCTAAGGGAACCAAAATTGCACTTCTAGGACACCCCCATGGCACCTCCGTTGTACCCCTAGGGCGCACCATGGCACTCCTAGGGCACCCCATGACACCCTATGGGGTGTCGTATGGTGCCCTAGGGGTGCAATTCTGGCTCCTCTAGGGGTGTTGCTCACGAGACAAGCGTTTCTAAGAGTCTCCTAGGAGTTTCATATGCAACCTGTGGTTTTATCAGTTTAGGCACTGTTTCTATTGTTGGGCTGTATAGTGCAGGTGCATCCACTATCTCAAACTGCGGTTGGTTTCAAATTAGGTAGGGTGACGGGATAACCCCGGCTGCGCCATTTCAGTAATCTCCCTTACAAACGTACTGCTATAAACTGTGGGCACATTAGCTCTCGGACTTTGATAGCCTGTAAGCTAAAAAGTCTTCATTTCACTGTGTCAACGTTATGAACTACTTTCCATTTCTTATTTTACCTTTCTTATATTATTTTGTGCAATAAAACAAACATTTTTGTATTTAGTCTTTTTCTCGACCAATTCAATGTTAACGATTTTTTCTTGTTTTCGCACAGTTCATAAATTTGGAATTAAACCGGATAATATTTGGTTTTATTGTAACAGATAATACTTTATAAAAATATATAATTATCAACATGTAAACAAGCATGAATTATTCGGTCAAATTCCGTTTATTCTTTTAAATGTGTTTACACAACCTGAAAGCGCACCGCCACTTCGTTAATTACATTTATTTCGCTTTATTAACATACTCGCACACCAAATAATGGGATAAATTATATTAATAATGAAAAATGTCTTACATTTACTCCCAAAATTTAGAAACTGCTTTCCACCCATTTTGAGTTGATTAGATTTTATTACATCCAATAAAGCAGGTACTTTAATCAGCCTTTCATTTACGAAAGACATTTATGTAACATTACACTTTCTTTAATTTAACTTCATATTATTTGTCGTTATTGAAGCAAAGTGACTGACACAGAATTAAAATGTAGTCCAAGAACAGACACTTCATTATCGATATTTTAACAATAGTGGACTATTTCGCCTGGCTGCTTTCATATTTTAAATACATTTATGATAATCTCAAAATCAGAAAATCATCTAATAAAGTAAATTTAATTATCCTTACAGAAACACATACCGATCTAGTTGTTATAGCTACTGTCAAAAGTATTACAGATGATATTCAGTTCTGATAACATTGAAACTACTCTCCGTTTCGTATTGATTAAATGTTATATTATTTACCAAACGAATATTTTAATCTGCTTTTTCGTTTCAAAACATATTTCTGTCTCATTAAAGTTACCATTAACGAAGTATTGTTGTGTTTGCAATTCGACGCATAAATTGCGAGCTATCCAATGAATTTTATTATTGGAGCATGAAACAAATTTGCATAATTTAATGATCATTTTGCTATTTAATGAACAATTTACAAGGTTGAATTATTGCAACCATTAGCATTAGCTTAATAGTTAAATGTTTGTGACTTTTACACCGTTCATTGTCGTGTGTAGAAACATATTTCAATCTGTGTGATTTTCGTGACAAAAGTGAATTAAAATCAGTAAATTCTCTAAAAATACCAGGTATATATGCGTCTTATATGCATGCCGATATTTAGATGAAATTTAAGTAAGAAAAAAATCAAATCAAACTAGTGAAATCACAATTGCAAATTTTAGCAATCATAGGTGTCCCTGTTTCTAAATTCTCATCATGATCCTATACATCATTTTACCTAAAATTATCTTAGTACATTAAAAGAAGTTCTGTGTAAAAATGCATGACTCCATTTATAAACTATCTTTAATCTATTTTCGTTCATTTCAATATCATTCACGATGTGCACAAATTTAGTTAAACATAAAAGTTTTTATCACAAATGCACCCTCAAACTGAAATACACTTACACTAAAAATACACCTCAAGCAGTCTTTCCCGATACACAATATTTCAGGTGTAGCATAATATCCGAAATCATTTCCATGTCTCAGTAAATGCTATGCACTTTCTATTATACGGATGCAACTTGCAGTAACCTCAGTAACGTATATCAATTTCTTTATATATGAACTGGTTCAATTTAGTTAAAATTCGACCAAACCAACATATTTATCAACGAATAAAGCTTATCATATAACAACACAGGTATCTACCCTTGAATTTTCCCTTTTCATTACAAGAGTCTATATTCTCTCTGGAACAATTTCACCTGCAATGCATGGTTTATCCCTAAAACCTTTACACACGAAACTTATGCCAAGACTACCAAACATTCTCTCTCAACAACTACTTCGAGAGAAAACTCGTGGTGTCATCCTCTGTAAAAGGAAAGAATAACTGCATTCTTGCTCGGTCATTCACTAGGGATTCCCAAGGACTCTCTTTCGCTCACTTTATCTAGTCTCCTTTTATGTCAGCCGTTGGGCTCGACGGGATCAGTGTGGCTCGCCTGTGCCGTATCCCTGTTCGAACTCTTGCCAAGTTGTACACTCTGTGGATCAAGTTGGGATGAGTTCCCCAACTCTTCCTAGATTCCAGGACAATCTTCCTAATAAAGGCTGAGAATACTAACTCTCCAAAGAAGTTACGTTCGATATCTATTTCATCTGCCTTCCTGAGGCAATTTTATAAAATATTAAATGATCGACTTATATATATTTTTCCAATCTCTGATCAGCAGTTTGGTTTCCGGTCAATGGATGGCATTGCCCGCTCCATTGCTCAGCTTGATTCCATTTTCCTAACTTTAAAATCTTTCATAATTCTTGCTCTGCCGCATTTATTGACCTCAGAAAAGCTTTCACTCCATCTCTTTTGATGCAATTTTCATGGCGTTGGAGCATTTTGGAGTCCCTCAGTCATTTATTAATTAAATTTGATTTGTATATAGCAATGCTCGTATTTTTTTGTTTTATAATGGGATGTTTTCCAGATCTGTTTCGCAGAAGAGGAATGTTTACCAAGGTGACCCCTTCTCGTCGACTTTATTCCTTATAGTTTTCAACTTTATTCTTCGGGCTCTCCCTGATCGCCTTGGTGCAGTCTTGCGGGAGTCTGTTAGAATTTGTCACATTTCTTATGCTTATGGCTACGGATGCCAAATGTCTTTAAGACTTGTTGAATATTCAGTTTAATCTTTTACCCACACAGGTCTATGTATAAAGAGTAATAAGTCTTTCACATTTTCATGGATTGCCTATAAGAGGCAAAAGAAAATAATTTATGATTACGATGCGAGGTTTTATGTGGGGTTTTGCTAGTTGAGACCGCTCACTTTTGATGATTGTTTTACCTACCTAGGTATCTATCTTTCACTCCGAATGGTAGGATTTTTCAAGCCAACCTCGGTTGGCTCTAATCTCAAGACGATGCAGTCTGCTTATTTAAAACCGCAGCAGAAAATCTACCTTCTTCGCCATATGCTCCTGCCGAGATATTATCAGCAGCTTGTGCTTGGTAAGCTGTATGCGGGAAACCCCAGGAAGATTGACCTGAAGGTGCGCAGGTTTACTCGGGAGATACTCCACCTTCCGCATGACGTACCATCGAGTGCTTTTCACTCTCGCGTGAAAGATGGCGGAATGGGACTGCCGTGAATGAGGTGGATTGTTCCTGTAATGGCCCTGCGACGTTTCTCCGGTGATCGGGAGAGAATCATGCGGCTCATGACTGCCCCTGATGGCAGTCGCTTAACATCTAGAGTCAGGATCGATTCCTTCATAAAGAGGGACCTGCAAAACCTATGCGATGGGGATGGCTTACAGAAATGTAGTGCCGTCCCTGCCGCATCGGCTTGGCTTTATGACGGCATTTCCATGATGTCCGGTAGGGACTGCATTGCTGCGATTCATGTCCGGTACAATTGTTTATATACAAGAGCTAGTGCGGCCCGTGGACGCGATGCTGAGATGTTTTGCTCACGTGGCTGCCACGTAACAGAAACCCCGAATCATGTTTCTCAGCAATGATTTTCAACTTATGGCCTAAGACTATAACGTCATGATGCTCTGTTAAACTACCTGGCACGTACTCTTGAACAGCGTGGCTACTCTGTCCACTGAGAGCCCCTGTTCCGTGCCAACAGTATGAGATGGAAGCCTGACCTTGTGGCCTACTGCATACGATCATGTTCTTGTGATTGATTCGCAAGTAACTAATGACCAATTTTCTCTGGCTGAGGCCCATTTCCAGAAAGTTCAGAAATACGAAGTTCTAAGGCCACAGCTTCAAAATCTTAGACCGAATTGTGTCTTTTTTGGCTTTCTGATGTTTTCTTGGCGAGGTCTCATGTCCTTAGATTCGGTCAAGTTTCTCTCAGCTTTCCATCTATTGCATCCGGTCGATATAAATATCCTGGCTAGTCGAACAATTTCGTGGACCCAGCGACTTTGGAGCGCTCACCAGAGGTTGACTTTGCAGCTGCAGAAGAGGTCCTGTGTTACCAATCGATGAGCCCCATAACTTTATGTTTGTGTTGTCGGGTTAAGCATTACCTTTAAGTGTGCGCATGTATTTTTCAATGTTTGCAGTGCGATCTTGTTCTGTATATAATGAATAAATATTTTTAGTCTATTTTTTCTCCACTTCCTTATAAACAACAACAATGCTGGAATCTCTTTTATACTGTAGATCTTTTCATATGAATACAAAATGATATGAATATACTATAAATAATAGTTCGTTCCAATCTTCATGATAAGAAAAATATCTCTTAAATCCAAATACGTAGAAAGTGATATACATAGAAAAGACAGTAAAAAAATAGAATAATAATTATTATCAGTGACATTAATTAGTCACACACTCATTAACATCAGAAACCTGACAAGAATCTTCAAAGCTCCAAAATAGGAAAAAAATAAATTGGGGCGTTTTATTAAAGTTATTCCTTGTTAGAAATATAAAGAGTAAGTAATGTTAACTATTTCTTTTAAGTTCCGATTAAAAATCGTATTTTCTTTTAACCCTTCACTGCACGATTTTTCTTTTCTTTATGGAAAAAATATTTTGATTTTTTTAGATAGCCCCAAATTAAGGAAAAATAATAAAATAAAAAGAATATTGCCCAGTTAAACTGGTGGCATAGAGCTCACAGGCTACGCATACTAATTGTACATTACAGCCTTATATTTTCAAGGATTAATTCTGTCTGAAAAAAAATTAAAGAAGAGGAAACAGCTCTCCTCTTTCCCCTTTTTTATATACTTAATCATTGAACCCCCTAACTATCAAGGACATGGTTTATCATATAAAAAATCTATATCCAAAATTCAGAGCAAATCCGATAATTCTTAATAAAAACCCATTTATATAATTTAAGAGGAGTTATCCTCCTCTTTTATACTTAACTATTCAGAATATAGAAATCTGATAATTCTGCATGAAAAACCCATTTATATAAAGTGAGAGGAAGGGCTTTAGAACCCCCGTTCCCTTGTTTATACTTATTCAATGAACACCTAATAACAGTCACGGAGTCGCCTCATCAGAATGATCCTATATCGAAATTTTAAGCAAAAACTGTTAATTCTGCATGAAAAACCCATTTATATCAATTAAGGGGAGGGGCGTGAGCCTCCCGTTTCCCCTCTTATACATATCGAATGAACTCCAAAAGCTAATCAGGGAAGCTCCTTATCAGGATATACCTACATACAAAATTTCAAGTGGATCGAATATTATTATCATGAGTTATCGCGTTACGCATGTACGAACGTACATACAGAACGGACGGGCACATTAGCTCTCAGGCTATGATAGCCTGTGAGCTAAAAATTCTGACTTCACATATATTTTTTTAATATGGATTTTTGTGGTATGTGCGATATGTGTCCCAAAGCACATAATGGGATATTTAGATTTTTGTACCAAATGTGGCATGAAGCTCACAATTCTCGTGTATTATATGTACAAAAAGAGTGCAATATCTATTAAAATTTTGTTGCAGATATTTAATCCTTTGAAGGGCAAATAACTGCGTCACTGTAATGTCGAATTCAAACCGGAATATTCGAAACAAAAATATTTTAAAATAAAGAAATCAAATATGAAACTTTTTTTTCCCAAATTTAGGAACATAAAATTTAATTAAAAGTTTCTACTTTTAATCTTGATTCAAATTAGGTGGTATATAACATATGCCACTGCCTCCAAGGGGTTAAAACCTGCAAGAAACTTAAAAAAATATTATTAAAAATTTCAAAATACATATTATAAAAAGATGTGAAAGAAAAAATTGTAGAAAATTATTTTACTGTAGAATAAAAATTATAAAAAAATGAAAAGATAAAAAGAAGAAAAATCCATGCATCAAGAATAAATTATGATGCACTTTCACACATATTCAGAATAATGTAATAAAATTGAATCGTTTAAAAAATGAAAATGTTACGTCTTATTTCACCATATGGCACACCAGCATACACCACATGACATATAACGCTTTTCGAAACCAAACTTCAGCTGTTCCCTTGGAAAATTACTTGATTTTTTTAGCAGCTAATATATAAATTTGTTCTTATTAGCAAAATACATTCCAAACTTTAGTTCATTTAAGCGATACATATACTATGTAACGTCCTCGATCATAATGTCGCCTGGAGGCGACACTAAAAATCACGCATTAAATTATTTTAATTTCTTCTAGAATTGTTAAAATTACATCTAGACTTTTTTAATAGCTGTGTGTACGTTAGAAGCATCGATATACAAATTAATGCATGTTTGGAGGTATTTTATAATAATTTTTAAACTGGTTTTTGTAGTGCCACAGAAAATTTGTCTCAGGACTGAGGAGGTTAAATTAAAATTCCCCCTTCAACAATTCCCTCTAATAAAAAGAATGCTATGCGAATATTTTTGTGCAGTGCTGTATATGTGGTACAGAATTTATACATAAAGAGTAATTTTCAAAAAGTACTAATTAAATTTAAAAGCGCATATCAAATTTTAAGACGTATTCTCCAGATATTATTACTAAAGACAGTACTATAACCAGTTTTTTGTGTGTTCCTGTAAATTAATAAAACAATGCTATGAACGAACTTTTTTAACGTGATTGTAGTGAAATTCAGTGTTTTATATCACTTTCACTACATTTGAAATAGCGTAATGACATTGAAATACTCTTAAAATGGTTTTCTTCGTATTCCATAATGTAATCGAACTCTTTTGAGTGTCTCTCTAAATGAACCATTAATCGTACGAACTTCATATGCATCATCAAAATCAAATGCAAATAATACTGCATTGATTTCATCTTGCTTTAGTACTTTGGGCAGCACTCTTCCTTAGAAGGTTTTACGTGCCTAACGCTCTATGTTCCATATCTGGCACAAACACAAAAACAAGATTTCAAGCTCATAAATTGCAATATTACTTACCCTCATACGTAGTATAGGGTAAGTCTTGCAATCGTTTTGAAAATCGAAATTTTTTTGACGGATTTACACGTTTCAGATACTGGAGATTCCGAAAAACATATTTTTTTGAAAAAAAAATGACGTCCGTCCGTCTGTCTGTCTGTCAGTAAACGCTCTATCTCCCGAACAAATTGAGATAGGGACTTGAAATTTTGTATGTACTTAGTATGTAAGAATGGGACGAAGCCTATTTAATATCAGTAACCTCGATTATCCGAAATTATTTTTTTCGGACTCTCGAAAAATTCATTCTGATGAAAGGTACATAAAAATTTTCGATTTTTTTTTATTTTAAAGAGTGGATGTAAAAGACAATAAAATAACACAAATTTTGCATAAAGAACGAAGTCGATCGAATTCTTAGTTGCCGAGATATGTGTAATCCTGTTTTCCGCATTCTTTGATTTTTCATGACCCTGTATTTTAATCAAATTTCAATTCAAAGATATATTTTAATTGGAAATGAGACGCTTCATCCGACGCAGTAAATTGTTAGTTAATACGATTATTGTTTTTAGAGTTATAAGGATGTTTTTTTTACGCAATCCGGTATTACTTGAGTATTTTGGCGTTTTATATAATTTGTCGAATTTGGTTCATCAGCAATTCATTAATAAAGCATGACTATGTATATTAAAACTATTTAAATTTGCGTTTAAATTTTATTTTGGAATTGCAGTGCATTTTATAAATATTTTACACATGTTTTATTTTCATGTTTTATATTATGCATATCCATGATGGGTAAGTATTACGGTGGCCCCCAACGACTAATTTTAGTTTTAAGCAGTCTTAATTACAAATACGGGACATACTCGAATGTTTAAAATTTTACTTTGCGATGCTTTCAATATTTTTCGACGAAAACGTTGAAGCAACGTCTACTGTTGTATACGATGCGGACTAAAAAATGTTTTTTGAAATTAAAATGTAATAGATAGTGAGCTACTGCCTTCAAATGAAAAAATAACAGGCACAAAACTGTTTGTTTAAATGTTCTAGATATGGCACAAAGCTCAGATAACTTAAATGGAAGATAATTAGGAAAATAGATGGGTTTTATTGGTATGTTCCATATATGGCACACCATGCAGTGAAGGGTTAAGTAATTTCATTCAAAAACAAATGAAAATGAATTTGATTTTTTCTGTGGAAAATTCATTCATCCATTACCTTTAGGGTTTTGCATTATTAATTCAAGATGCCTTACTCTGATAGACGTAAAACAGATAAAAATCATCATTAAATTTATTTAATAGCTTAATTATTTAATTAGAAGTACTCTTTCCTGACATTTAAAAATAGCAGAAAAAAAGTAAACACTTAATTAGTCAAGTTTAAGTAACACATCTTCTTTAAATATCAAAGACGTAGTCGTTTTAAAAATGTCTTACAGTGGAATTTCTTATGCTTTAAGCTTCTAAAATATGTTCCAAAGGTATCTGTTCAAATGTGTATTTGTAAATTTTTAAATACTGTATCATTAATTTCTTTCATAAAGATCATCTCCGGATACAAGTTACTTTGATGATCGAGTGGACGCTCAACAAGCTGGAGTGGTATTTGATGCAACACCCACCATAAAACACCCACATGGCCCCTTTGAATTTCTATCTCTTTTCACATCTTTAGCCCTATCTTGATGGCGAAATCTTTAATTCAAATGAGGAGGTCATAAATGAGATCAATCTCCTTCTACAGTCACAGCAGAAAAAATCTTGACATTTGCGATTTCAGACGTTTTGACAAACATCAGGAAATATACATGAGGAATAACTCTGAATTTCCAGATGTATAAACAAAATGCTACAGGTCATATATTTTCGAGAAGATTTTTTTCCAAAATCCAATTGAGGACCGTCAACAAATTGAAAAAGAACGAATATATTTTGAATAACCCTGTCAAAACTAATGTAGCAAAAGCGTTCAAACGGCAGGTTATGATTAAGTGGCTTATGGTAACAAACTGTGTTCGGATAGCATGTATACTCATAGACAAATTAAGATTTTTATGAAAACGGTCCAAAATTTTGCCAAGTTTTCTGCTTATAATTTGCAGAGTTCTTAATAAAAAACAATTTTCTTTTCAGAAAATATGAGAAACGATATGGTACATAATACGCTGCAATCAAAATTAAATAATAATAATTGAATGAAAATGAACTGGTTTACTAAATAAATATTCACTGCGCATGCGTGAAATCTATAAAAATTTCATTTGCATATTGTGATAGCTAAATGTATAGAGCAACGTTTGTTAAAGTTTCAAAATCATACCTTGAAAATTCTGAAAATTATCGTCGATAGAATCAGACCAAAATCCATCATTCCTAAAATGAAGCGAAAATAATGAGGAGCTGTATCCAAATATTAGTAGTACGTGCAGCATTGCGTAGACACTAGTTAATGTAATATGGATACAGCCCCTCATTTTTTTGTTTCGTTTTGGGAATATCGGATTTTAATCTTATTCTATCGACGATAATTTTCAGAATTTTTAAGCTATGATTTTGAAACTTTACCAAAAGTTGCTCTATATATTTAGCTAACACAATATGCAAATAATTTTTTTTTTATAGAGTTGACGCATGCGCAGTGAAAATATATTTAGTAAATCTGCTCATTTTTCATACAGTTATTAATATTTTTAAATTTTGATTACAGGGTATTATGTACAATGTAGTTTCTGCGGATTTCTGAAAAGAACATTGTTTTTTATTAAGAACTCTGTAAGTTATGAGCAAAAACTTGGCAAAATTTGAGACCGTTTTTATAAAAACCTTAATTTCTCCACGAGTATACATGCTATCCGCATAAAAATGAACACACTTTATTACCCTAAGCTACTTAATTATAATCTGAAGTTTGAACGCTTTTGCTACATTAGTTTTAACAGGGTTATTCAAAAGATATTCGTTCTTTTTCAATTTTTTACGGTCCCCTATTGGATTTTGGAAAAAAGTCTTTTCGAAAACATATGACCTGTACTATTTTGTTCATACATCTAACTTTTAGAGTCGATCCTTATGTATATTTCTAAACATTTAACAAAACGTCTGAAATCGCAAATGTCCAGATTTTTTTTCCGCTGTGACTTTAGAATTATGGTCGCTACAGTTTTTTGCAGAAGAGATTGCAAAGTTGCAAAAACGTTGGTAGACGAGTTTAGTTTTAATGGAGATTACTATCCTCATTAGATTTGATGTTTTCATATGTATTTAAAATTTAACAAAAACAAAAAATGGCGATTTTTTTTTTTTTTTTTTTACTCAGCGTAATATGTAGTAATTCTACCACGATAAGAAAAATATTTTTTTAATCCAAGTACCTAAAAAGTGAAATGTATACTAAATGCAATAATCAAAATAAAATAATAATTATTAAGAGTCACCTTAATTAGTTACTTGCTCATTAACATCAGAAACCTGACTAGGATCTTTAAAGCTCCAAAATATGCAAAAAAATTAAGAAATTTGGGCATTTTACCTAAGTCAATTCCTTTTTAGAGATATAAATAATAGCTAACGTTAACTGTCTCTTTTAAGTTCCGATGAAAATTCATATATGGTTTTAAGTAATTTCATTCAAAAACAAAGGAAAATGAATTGATTTTTTCCTGTGGAAAATCTATACATCCATTAATTTTAAAGTTTTGCATCATTAATTCAACATGCCCTATTCTGATAGACGTAAAACTGACAAAAAATAGCATTTAATTTATTTAATATCTTAATTAATTATTTAGAAGTACTCTTTTCTGACATTTTAAAATAGCAGAAAAAGCAAACACTTAATTTGCCAAGTTTAAGTAGTACATCTTCTTTAAATGTTAAAGGGGCAGTAGTTTTAAAAATGTCGTATAATGGAATTTCTTATGCTTTTAATATGTTTCAAAGGTTACTATTTATGCGTTCACATGTGTGCTTGTATAATTTTAAATATTATATTGTTATTTTCTTCTGCCTCTATAAGAAGCAATTATTGGAAAAAAGTCGACTTGCGATATTTGATTTATTAATACATTTTAGAAGATGTTAAGTACGATTTTACTGATTTTAGAAAATGTTTGTCTATGAGTCTATCTTTTTGTGCGTGGCACAAATTTTCTGAAAGCTCTAATTCGAGAACTAATGTTCGGAAATTTAATATAAATTTAGAATCAGTTATACCTTGTTATTGGTTCTGATTGTTGGCGATTATTTTTGGTGTAAATCTGTATTAAATTATGCTTAGTTTATAGTTTGTACTTCAAAATAAAAATTATTGATTTAATAGTATAATACTCACAGTTAGGGTACCAACATTATACTGTAAATAAGCAGTAATGTACCGTCGTATAAATGAATTAAATAGTATATAATTACTTAACGGTATATTATTTGCTTTTATTATGTCTTATTACTGTTAATTTTGCGGTTTTATACTGGGTATCCATGCAACCAGTTTTACAATGTAAAATCATTTTTTTATAACTTTTTTATCACTTTTTTTTTTAACAGTTTGATTAATTATTGTTCGTTTGGGTGATCATTATCACCACTCATATTTTATTAAAACAATTTAGGCTCACACCATACATATTCGTGTATGAAATGGGTTTTATTTCCCACTGTTATTGGGACTTAAAATGCTGCACCACTACATACACACCCATATACCGGGTGATCCAAAAGTCAGGACGAACTTTAAAAATAAACAATTCGAAAACGAATCAAGATACAAAGATACGGTTTGCACCAAATGGATGGAAAAGAAACCGGATTTTGTGTGACAACAACAAAATATTGTTCTATTGGCGACCAACGGCATCACTAGCAGCACTGAATGATGCCATCCGCCAAAAAGTGTCTGCCATAACGCAAGAAATGCTACTAAATGCTGTGAATGATGTAGTGCCTAGTCTCACAGCTGCACTTATGAATGAGGGACAGCATATGGAAAATTTTCTGTAGTACTAATTAACTGTTACTAAGCTGACTTGGAAGTTGTCAAATTTTTTCATTTGCAAATCATCTTTTGGTGAAAAAAAAAAAAAAAAAAAAAAAAAAAAAAAAAAAAAAAACTACAGTGTCATTTGTTTGACGCCAACAAATTTGTTGGGCGTCAACGCCAACAAATGCACTTATGAATGAGGGACAGCACATTGAACATTTTCTGTAGTACTAATTAACGGTAACTAAGCTGACTTGGAAGTTGTCAAAATTTTTTCATATACAAATCATCTTTTGATGCAAAAAAACACTATAGTGTTATTTGTTGGACGTCAACGCCAATTTATTTTTTTATTGTTGCACAAAACCCGATTTTTTCTCCATCCGTTCGGTGCAAACTGTATCTTTGTATCTTGATTCGTTTTCGAATTATTCATTTTTAAAGTTCGTCCTGAATTTTGGATTACCCGGTATATATATTAATGTTAATTTTATAATGGTGACTCTGTCTTTCTGCTAAGTTCTAGATCTTGGATTATTTTTCATTTCACTTGTTAATTAATTAATTAATTTCGTTCTTATGCCATTATTTTAACTGTTCTTGAACGCCAGATATGTTATCAGATGCGTAATTTTGTCTCTTTAAGTATAATGCTGACAAATTTCGACGAAATAGCACATCCTTTCTATGAATTTGCATGCACAGCGCCTCTGAAGATTCTATATGCTTTTTAATGGATTTATGGTCTCTGCATTTATGTTAACTTGTTTGCTTGTTTATCTATTTATTTATTATTATTTTATATCAGTATTTTTATATTTGTGATTTCAATGTTGTTATACATACATGTGTATGTGTAACATTCGTTACTATTTTCTATAAATTAAGTAAAAACTTTCCTTAGAATGGTTATATTTTCAAAAGATGGTATGAATGGCAAGTTTTAGAGCTTCCTTTGTTTTAAAATTTCTCAAATGTATTACCCACAAAAAATGCACAAAGTTTCTGAAACTCTCCAAAAACGTTTTATAGAACATAAAATGACAAAGACAAACAGCATTCCTGTAAAAATATCAAATTAGTCAAATGAGTCTGTGTTTACACAATATAAAAAATCTGTAATTTTAAACACGTAAATTTACAGAATGTTTTATGCTTACTAAAATTTTATCTGTGACTTTACAGTAAAATATGTAAATCTAGAAAATTAATTTTTGCAAAGCTACTCTCTCAAAAAATCTTCCGTTTTTTCACAGAAAATGTACTGGCAGCACTGCTGCCGGTAATTGTCTGTAGATTGACGAATATCCGTTTATTTTTTTCACCGTCAAAAGAGATAAAATATCCGTCATTTGAAAAAAGTTTGGAAAAGATAAATGTGGCCGGCGTGAGGATCGAACTCAAGATCCCAGCATTAGAAGGCGAGTGCTCTGCCTCAGCGCTACGGTAGTACAGAAAAAAAGCGCTTTGAAGTAGAAGCATTCATTTCATATGAGCGTGGTTTGGTCTATTTCGTTAAAAAGTTTTTAATTTTGAAGTTAATTTCGGGAAGATTCCATCTGTAATTAAACTGTGGCTGGGGTTTTTATAAGTTTATATTAATATAGTATAAAAATGTGAATTTTAACTATATTTACGTAGATTGCTAGAGGAAAAATATGGATGTTCTATTTTTATTCGATAAGATTTTTTTTAATAATATCCTTTTTTTTTCCTTTTTTAATTAAAATATTTTTTAAATGTGTTCACTTAAAGTATATTTTAAATGCAAATATTTATTATATAAATAACTGAGTAAATTCAACTTTATTCAACTTATCCAACTTTGAATAACAAATTGTGAGAATTTTTGAATGAATGAAGAATTAATTGTTATTTATTTTTAAATTCGAAAATATTTTTGTCTTTTTAAATTAAATTAGACATTTTAATCTATGGAATATTTTTGTTTTTCATTTTAAAAATAAATTCGAATTTATTACTAACAGACCCAATACGCATGCGTGCTAGATATAAACGGAATCTTTTCCTCCTTTTTCGACGTTCGAAATGAATTCACAGATCAAATACGTTATCTGGGAGAACAGAAGTTATTTGTGAAAAAAATAACGATAAATTGGTGTATATTGACGAATTTTTCTGACAGTGTGCAGAAATTTGTAGCTTTACAAAAGATTCCACTGCGTTTACAATAATATTGCTAAAATTTTATGTGCAACCCAAGTTGCAGTTATATAAGAAAGTTCTAGGCGTTTCAGCTTCCTAAAATCGTCTTACAAACCTTATAGATTTTTTAATTTACATTGCAAGTGTGTATCTGTTAAAAAAAATTTTGTTGTTACCGCTGCATAAAATGTTCTATCAATCCTAATTTTTAAAAAAAATAGGAACTTTACAGATTATTTTTTACAGTGCACTTGAAAGCTAATTAGTCTGAAAAATAAATTCTTTTTCGATTTCATAAATGAATGCTTTGCAAATTATTACCTATTCATGAGAATATGATGCAATTATTTTTTCCAATAAAACGTTTTTCAACAGATTTAAAAGAAACTAATTTCACAAGAATCTGAAGACAAATAAAATCAAGAATACATACATTAAAATGAAAAGGTTACATTTAAAGCAGATTTTTAGATAAAACTAAATTACTTGAAAGTTTTTAATTCAATGCAACCAATAAAAAAGGCATTTTGAAAAACCAGCTATGTTTATGCGCAAGTTTAAGAACTCAACAAACATAACTTCGTTTATTATTAAGAAACTTTTGTCATAACTGTTGCAGATATTCTTTCAAAATATTTTAGTGTTTTGAAAAATCTTTTACTTTCATTTTCATAAAATAGGATTTAATAATAACTAAAATTAAAAAAAAAAAAAAAAAAAAAAACTTTCTGTTCACTGTGAAGAAAAGTATTTTTACAAATATACCATAAAACGGATTAATAAAAAAATTTCTTAAAAATATGACCTAAAGAAGCGTTTCATTTTGGAAGAGGGGTTTTTTTACAGCTGTGAAGGAAAGTATTATTTTAACATTGCATATGAACACAAAATCGAAAATTTTATAAGTCTTTGAAAGAAACAAATTTTAATTAAAATTATTAAATCTTCGTTTTTTTTAAATATTTCCGAAAACAAATTTTAAATGATGCATAAAGAAAATTGCATAAATGAATTTGAAATACATTTAATCATTTTTTATTGTTGTTTTTGATAAATCAATTGAAGTGTTCTTGTTTAATTCGCTCATTCTCAAACAAATTATCAAATTATGTACATACAAAACATTTATTCGATGACAGTCTAGCAGATCGATGAACTGATCTCATGAAACAAATAAATAGCTGCAATTAAATATGATACACTGATAGTTTACTTCATTACAAAATATATTCTATGTTATTATGAAAAATCTATCTAATAATGCGAATTTAAATTTGCATCTTTCATCGCCAGCCATTAATTTTAATTAAACAAAACCTAATAATTTAAACTAAATTTTTGTTGTTCTACTTATTTTATTTTAATTAATTATGTTTTTAAAAGATATCATAAAATCTTTTCAAAGCTAAAAATTAAAATTCTTAAAACATTTCATTGGAAAAATTTTACTTATGGATTATTTTATTACACCAGTTTGTAACTCAAAGTACCTGAATATATTAAAATAAGGTACACAAAATTCCTGAGAGCATACCAAAATATTTTAAAAAATCGGTTACTGACTATCGGTACTTTTGAAAGCAAATTATTCTGACAATGAAATTATTTCCTATTTTGTAAATGAACATGTCTCAAGTTATTTCTTTTTTCTTGAAAGGGATGCACAATTATTCTTCCAATAAATTATTTTTGACTATCTCTCTACTCTAAAAAAAATAACCACCGCCGCTGTTAATGATTTTTTGTAACCTGAGTACCTTGTTTTACTGTGAATATTAAGAACTATATTGCATGCAAAAATAGGAAAATTGGTGGTATTACATAAATATCCTTGATAAACGTGCTGAAGTAGACTGTTTTTCAATCGAAGAATATTTTAAGAGATATTAAATGTCAAAGTTGATTGAAACCGTTCAATTAAAAAAGTTTTATAACAGCAAAAACTACGCAGTAGAATTGAATAATTTTTTCTAATCATATTCATCGAAAACACACAGTGTGAAAATCGCATTTATTTTTTAAATTTGACTAATTTTTTAAGTTTATTTCCATTTTAAATTCAAATTTTCAGTATTTCCAGAGATATATTTTATATATTTTAGAACAGGTTGTTATTTTATGTTATTGACAGTTGTTAAATCGTCTGAAAGAAAAATATTTCCTTTAGATTAAAAATTTATCTATGTGTGACTATCATTAAGGAAAAAATTGTAAAATTAGAATTAAATGATCACTATTAAAAGCAGGAAAATATTAAAAATTACGTCGTAAAAATTTCTTATACACGGGAATATTTAAAAAGAAAGAAACTTTTAAATAATTAATTATTTGATTTATGTTACGAGCAGTAAATGTGGGTAAAATTACGTGACCTATTTCAAATTGACTAAAAATAACATTTTCAAACAGGTTATATTGAAATATATATTTACACGCACACGAAAGAGATTTATTTCAGTTATGGAGCTGGCTTTGCCAATTCTAAAACAGCGCAAATAATAATATTTGGTTTCTAAAAAAATAAATCAGGTGACATTACAAAAAAGAAAATTTGGTAAAAATTACGTCAGACTTAAAACTTATCATTTAAAATCTTATAGCATTATGAAAAAATACGGGGAAGCAAAACGACTCTGTTTACATAATTTCGTTTATATTAGCTGATTTTCAGATGTTTAACTAATCTTACTTAATCAAACACGAAGACAGCAAGTAATAGCAAACGATTTGGCCTTAAAATCCCTCAGTAAAAGAGAAATGAATTGAAGTCTGTTTACTGGGATATCGCCATTGGTTTTTGAGTTATAATTCAATCTTCCAAAATATTTTTAAATCACATGAAATTAACTGATTTTAACAAATCTGAACAGGGGTTTGCGAGTGTAGTTCGTGCAGGACAAATCCTCATAGTATTTTAAAAAAAACCTCGTTTTATAAAAAATAAAATAAAAAGTATTATCAAGAATGTGTACATAGCAACGAAGAGTCCCTCTTAAAACTGATTCTAGGTGAAATAAAATTGTTAGTAAGCTTTTTTATAATGTATAAAAAAAGCATCTTGAAAAAAAAATCTAGTATATGCTGTTATTGTACTAATTTAACAAATAAGCAATCTTTAATAAAAAATTTTGTCATAACATTTACATGGAAAAATATATTTATAGATTTTCATCCAGATTTTAAAATATTTTAGTGTTGTGAAAAATCTTTTATAATTATTCTTAGCGCGGGATTAATTATTCGTGAAGAAATGGAATTCTACTCCATTGAGAAAAATATATTATCACAAACATAGAAAAAAAATGTATTTATGAAAATATTTCATGAAAATATGACATAACGAGAAAATGTCTGTTTCATTTAGGAAAGGTGTTTTGTTTGCATTTTGTAAAAAAGTTGCATTAACACATCCTAAATAACTTTTTTTTTTTTAAATTAACAGTTTTATGGACTTTTTTCGAAAGATAAATTTTAAATTATGTATCGAAAGTTATTATATCCTCGAATTGTTTTTAAATATTTCCAACAACAAATTTAAAATGATGAATAAAACCTTAAATATAAGATAAAAAACTTTTTTTGTAATCAAACGATTTTTATGAATGTTTTTTTTTATTCGCCTACTTTGAAACACAAATTAATTAAAAGTAAATACATAGCCATCAGTTTGGCATTTTGATAAACTAAAAAATACATGAGAAATGCATTTCTCGTGTAACAATTAAAAAAATAAAAGTCATTCAAATATAAATGCACTGAGAATTTACCTTATTACAATGTAAGTTCTGCGTTGTTAGGAAATAATACATCAAATAACTACAATTCAAAATTGTACATTTTGGAGAAGCCTAGTATTGTAAGCACTAAATCTTCAACAAAATAGAAGAATTCTACTTATATCATTTTTATCATATACCTAAAACTTCATTTTAAAAATCTCGAAGCATTTCACTGAAAAATGTTATTAAAAGATTCTTTTATTGTCTGTAGTTTAATGATATCATAAAATATTAAAGCAGACATTCTAACGACTTTAAAGAGATGATGCTTACTTTTCAAAGTTAATTAAGCTAATTATTCTGGAAATGAAATACCTTTGCAGTTTTGTAAATTAACATGTCTGAAGCTACTCCAGACATGTTAATCCCCATCCCCCTCTTCTCGAAAAGAATTGCAATCATTTTCTCAATAAAATATTATTAAATAGATAAAAAAAAACTAATTTCATAAGAATCAGAACAAAAAATATAATCATGAAGTATACAGAAGCGAATAGTTGTTAAAACAAATATCCAAATAATGTAAAATTACTTGAAATCTTTGACTTTAATGAATGCTTCGAATAAAAAAAGCATTTGTAAAGAATAATTTGGCTTATGTTATTATTATAGGAAATCAAAAAACATAATTTTCTTTATCAAGAAATGTTTGTCATAACTGTTGCAGAAAATAGAAATTAATTGCAGATTTTTTTTCTGCTTTCAAAAATTTCAGGTGATTTAAAAAATATTTTTTATTTGGGAGTTAATGAAAGTGTATAATAATGTTTAAGAAATAGATTTCTATTGTATTGAGGAAAAAAAAGTAAAATTCTGAAAACTATAGCATAAAAGTATATTTCTAAAAATATGACAAACAAAGGGTTTTTTAATCTGTTAAAAATATATGATTTTAACACCTCTAATGTAGTTTTCAAAAAAATTTCAACATTTTTAAATCTTTATAAAATTTTAAATGTAAATAATTCATCAGAACGTTTGCATTCTTAAATGAACATTCCTGAAAAAAATTATAACTAAGCCTTAGAGGTATTTCAAAAGCTTTTTTATGTTGTTTTCAAACCATATGATTTCTACTTTTGTTTAATTTGCCTTATCTTAGGCACAATTTAACTAAATATATATACAAAACCATTAGTCTGGTTCATTGATAATCTTGAAAAACGATGATAAATGCAGTTGTAATGAATCCTTTTTTAATTTGTTTTTCTTTGATGTATAATTAAAGAATTGACGCACTGAACAGTCTACTGTATTACAAAGTTTTTCTGTGTTATTACGAAGCAATCCATCGAATAACTACAATTACAAATAGTATATTTTGTAACAACATTATGATAAGACATAATAATTTTAATTAGGCAAAACTTAATAATTTAAACAGATTATTTTCAACTAGAAATAAAAACTGTACTCCCGAAATTTTGCTGCACTACATTATTATTATTATTATTTTTGATTAACTATATTTTTTTAAAGACATGATCAAACTTTTGAAAACTTCATTTTAAAACTCTATAACACTTCACTGAGAAAATTTTATTAAAGGATTCTTTTTATTATACCCAGTTTATAATTGAATAAAACAAGAAAATATTAAAGATAAAAAAAATACAAAAATATCCTGAAAAACTATTTTAAAGTGTAGGTACTTACTTTTAAACGCTAATTATTCTGAAAATGAAAATTTTTTCAGTTTTGTAAATAAAAATGCATGGAGTTACTGCTTTTTCTCAAGAATGAGATGCAATTACTTTCCCAATAAAATGTTATTAAGTAGATTTGAAAAACAAAACTTGTTTTTTATGAAGTAGAATTTATAAACAAGAATAAAGAAAGCGTTCATAATAGTTCGTTTTAAAAACAGATAATTGGATTTCTTTTAATTACAGCTTTTAGTTTTTTGCACCCAATAAAAGAACAAAAATAATCTGATTCATGTTTTAATTATAAGCAATCAACAAACGCTTACTATCCTTTATTAAGAAAATTTTATCATAACCGTTGCATAGAAAGAAAAAGAAAATTGCAGCATTTCTTTTCACTTTCAATATATTATTTTGGTATTTTGGAAAATCTTTTCTTGTCACAATTTGTAAAAAGGTTTTACTCTATATTTTCCTATATAAGTCGAAAATACGACTTTTTGGTAAAATCGAAAACCTTTTCACCGTCCGAGAGTTTTCCTGTATTTTTATAAGACTGTTTGTAAATCGAAGTTTGATGCTATAATATATTTAATGATACAGTTTTCTATATAGTTCAAACTAGGATCCTGTTTAAAATATTTTTGTCTACCGACATTTTAACATATTTTCTAGAAAAAGAAATACTTCGGCCAGGCGGCTAAAAGATTAGAAAAGATAAGAAATTCTGCGAAGGAAAACTTGACGTATTTTGTGTGCATAGCTTATAGAAAAAAAAGCGCTTGCCGAAAGTTTTAATGTTTCCAATTCTACCTTGCTGTACATGATCGGAAACTGTCATTTCCTGCATCTAAAGAAAAACTGTCTGACTGAGTGCAAGTGTCTCAGCAAAGCGGGTTTATTGTAACCCGGGCAAATGTTAGCATTAGATCCTCGAATTAGATAAAAAATCCAAATTTACTGCCATTTAAGCTAGCAAATTTTGTTCCACTCATTGGCTGATTCAGTCATTTTATTAATCGATATGTGTGTGCATCCGAACTCGCACTAAAATTAAAAAAAAATATTCTCGAAAGAACTAGAAGCGAAGTCCACTTGCTTCTAAAGCATGTCATCCAATTTTTAAATAGATATATCTTTGAACTGTCACATATAAGAACCACAGATAAAACTCCTTATGCTTTGATTTTCCGATAAATCGCAAAGTGGAGAACAACAGTGTAAAGGTTGTTTTTATTAGAACAACTAATCCTGGAAAAACGCGCATTGCAGCGCAGCTATTTTAGGATGCACTTAAAGTGCACCACACAGGAAAAGTAAGACAACTTTTCATGAGATGGGATCTTCGGTAGTTATGATACCTGTTGGACTTACTTTCAGTCTTCAACCAATAGGACTAGACTTTTGTCTAACTAATTCTTTATCTATATTAATCTATAAATAATAATTAATCTATTTGGATAGCTAATGTTAATGTTATTAAAGTAAAAGTAATTTTTTCTAAAAAAAGTGGACACATAAGGGTTAAATAAAGATGACATCGTCACTATCTCTGAATGGATGGAGAAGATAGAATTCATTTACCACAAGAAATGATCTTTAGATCTTTCAAAACTAGTCTTTGGGGGCTACCATAATACTTACCCATCATGGATATACATAATATAATATATGAAAATAAAAAATGTATTAACTATTTATAAAATTCACTGCAATTCCAAAACAAAATTTAAACGTATATTTTAATATTGTTAATATACATAGTAATGCTCTATTTATGAACTGCCCATGAACCCATTTCGAAAAATTATATAAAATGCGAAACTATTCAAGTAGTACCGAACTGCGTAAAAGAAACATCCTTATAACTCCAAAAATAATAATCCTATTAACTAACAGTTTACTGCATCAGATTAAGCGTCTCATTTCCAATTTAAATATATCTCTGAATTGAAATTTGAATGAAATACGGTGTCACGAAAAATCGAAGAATGTGAAAAACAGGATTACAAATATCTCGGCTACTAACAATTCGATTGACTTTGTTTTTTATGCAAAATTTGTGTTAATTTATTGCCTTTTAAGTCCACTTCTTAAAATACAAAATTTCGAAAATATTTATGTACCTTTCATCAGAACGAATTATTCAAGAGTCCGAAAAAAAAATAGTTCCGGATAACCGAGGTTTCTGATATTAAATAGGCTTCGTCCCATTTTTACATACTAAGTACATACAAAATTTCAAGTCTCTATCTCAATTTCTTCGTGAGATAGAGCGTTTACAGACAGACAGACGGACGGCAATTTTTTTTTTCTAAAAATATGTTTTTCGGAATCTCCACCATCTGAAACGTGTAAATCCGTCAAAAAAAATTTTCGATTTTCAAAACGATTGCAAGATTTACCCTATACTATGTATGATGGGTAAGTAAAATGGTGCATCAATAATGTAATTGATCGAACATAGCATGATGTTTTCTTTTTTTCATTTTTTATGCTGATAAATTAAACACTGGAGATATTCATCATGATGTACCAAATGAAAGAAAGCGATTTTAAAGAGCTGCTTAAAAATTCTGATAATTATTTGATTAATTATTGTGAAGGATGACTGGTGACATTTTTTACTGTAAAAGAATGCAATATTTTATAATACTTTTTGTTAATAATTTTTAGAAATATTTATGTATTTTTTATGTTTACACCCTTTTTTTTATTTTATAGTATGAATTTGGGAAATTGTTTTCAACGCGTGCATAAGCGGATCCACCACCCTACTCTTCAAAAAAAAAAAAAAAAAAAAAAATTATTGGTTTATTTATGTAAATATACGATAATAAAAATAATACTAAGAAACAGATTTCTTTGAAATTGAGAAAAAAAAATATTTTTCAAATGTAGCAAAGAAATGTATACATAAAAACATTTAATACAAATCTGACAAGACAAAATTAAAATAATAAAAATAATGATTCATTTGAGAAGGTTTTCTTTTTTTTTTCTTTTTCTTTTTCTTTTTTTTTTTTTTTTTTTTTTTTTTTTCTGAAAGACAATATTGTTTTAACACCGCGAAGTAAACTATATAAAAAGTTACAATTTTAAGAAGTTTTTGTAAAATGAAAAGTTTGTTTTAATGATGCTTCGAAAGTTTTCGAATCTTCGGTATTTTTACAAATGTTTCTAAAAACGAAAATTTAAAAAATGCACAAATCTTTAAACAATTCTGAAAAAAATGTAAATGCTGTGTATATTTATATCGATATACGAATTAATGTATACTGTTATACTTTTGCGTTTTCCCAAAGCCAAATAAATTTAATGTAAATACAAAACTACTTCTTCAATTTATTGATAATTGAGCAAATGAATGAAAAACGCCATTGTCTTGAAACTATTACAGAAATAAAAATAATTAAAGTATTAACACACTCTATGGTTATCTTCTTAATTGTTTTGATGATGAAATTCCGTTTCACTTATGTAAATGAGAATTTTTCAAGTTATTGTCTTTTCTCGGAAATGATATACAATTATTTCCACAATAAAATATTATTGAATAAATTTAAGAAAAAAAAAATCATTAGAAACAAAAGCAAAAAATACGAATTAAAATTGTACATAACAACCTGAAGTTCTTTATTTTTTCACTCAGAAAAAAGTACTGTTTTAACACTTCTTTGGTACACTTTTTCAAAGAATTTACGAGTTTTACAAGCTGCTGGATAAAATAAAATAAAAATGACAATTAAATATTACATCGAAAGTATTTCCATCTTACTACTTTTAAAATTTGCCTAAAAAATTTTTAAATGATACATTAATTTTTAAACACACTTGAAAAATCTGTACACATCATTTTTTTTTTATATCTTGACTAACAAATTACTGTATGTCGTTGTTTAATTCGCCTTTTCTTAAGAAACAAATAATTTAATGTAAATACAAAACAACTACTTTACGTTATGGTAATCTAGAAGACTGATAAAAAATACAGTTTTAACGGAACAGTTACATAATTATTTGTATTTAGAGTGTCAACGTACACACATTTTGTTCACTTATAAAGTGTATATTTTATTAAGACGATGCATTGCAATAAAAAACTGCAAATCAATTTTTTTTTCAGGATTCTAATAATTTATTGATTATCATTAAACAAAATCTAAAAATTGAAAAACATAATTTTCAACAAAATAGAAGAATTGCACCTAAAATTTTCTTGGAGTACTACATACTTTGTTTTTAATAATTATGTTCACAAAAAGACATAAAATACAGGGTGGTGATGAAAAAACTTTGCCGATATATGGAGTTTTAGCGGCCAGTCCGTTCAACCGTTGGAGGTGAAATTTCAGATATAGCTATTCAGAGGTATGTGCTCGAGATTCTGTGAACGGCAACAAAATGGCCCTCACGGTTACGGTTATAGTTATAGAAACTCGAAATTTTCCAATGGCAACACCCATTTTTTTCATCGCAAAATGCTCAGCGCATGCAAAAACCCTAAAGAGCGTTGGAACCGTAGATGTATAGCAAGAAATGGATACGTTATGCACGCACAAAAAACTGTTTTGCGAATACCACCCCCCCCCCTCATAAAAAACTCGATTGGGGTGCAAGGAGTAAATTTGCATATGACACAGAGTCAGTACACTAATCTCTGATTACAACACGGATCGGAGAAAAGAAAAATTTTATTTTGATTACACACTTTCCACATGAGTGCCATCACAGGCAATTACACATTGCATGATGGCGACTGTGGACAATACAGCCGAACGTTACATCGCATGAGGGATGTTTGCAATCTCACGTTTAAATAATCTTTCAAATCATTCAAAGTTTGCGGATTGCACACGTACACTCTAGATTTTAGATATGTCCAGAAACTGAAATCCATTGAAGTGAGGTTGGGCCATTGACGGCCATTGTTGACATTCCAGTGACTTCCAACATCTGGGCGCGCTGGTATCGGTAAGGAAACATGCGGATTACAGAGCGTAGTAATTTTAAGACCATTGATTTTGGTATATCAAGTACACGAGATGCACCTTTTGTAATTTGCATGCGTCCTCTTGTCACTATGAGATGCACTTCCATAATAGTATCCTCAGGAACAGTTGGTCGTGCGGATCGCAAACTATCACAGGTGCAGCCAGTTTCTTCGAATTTCATTGCTAAATGACGAAGAGCTTGAGAAATGCATAGGCCACGTATTTGGCGATTTTTTCGACGGTAAACATGCCAGGTTTTCGCAGTATTCATCTCATTTTGAAAATAGTTTTACCAACTCACCACTAACGAAGTCATTTTGTTGGCATCTGCGAGCTCCGACTGAAGAACTAACATTCCCACCTTACTTTTTATCCGTTTTCTACGCTGACTATCTGGCAAACGACGTTCCATGATTGATATTTTGTCTCTGTCATATTCAAATTTTCTTCGTGCGCCTTTGTCGTGTTTTTTGGGGCCGTTCTTTGAACTGATTTTGTGCGAGCATAACGCATCCGTTTATTGCAATAACCATACCGTTCCAACGCTCTTTAGGGTTTTCGCATGCGCTGAGAATTTTGCGATGAAAAATAATGGGTGTTGCCATTGGAAAATTTCGAGTTTCTGTAACTATAACAGTAACCGTGAGCACCATTTTGTTGTCGTTCACAGAATCTCGAGCTCATACCTCTGAATAGCTATATCTGAAATTTCACCTCGATCGGTTGAACGGACTAGCCGCTAGAGCTGCATATATCGGCAAAGTTTTTTTTATGACCACCATGTATTTTAAAGAGTCATTTTAAAATTCTTGAAACATTTCACTGACAAGATGTTTTTAAAGGTTCTTCTGTTATACCATTCGTTACTAGATAATACTTGAATGTATTGAAGGTATGGCATACAAAATTCATAACAGAATATCGAACTATATTAAAATGGCGGTACTTATTTATGAACTCAAATTATTCTAAAAAAAAATTCCTTTTCAGTTATGTTTTTTAAAATGTAAATATTTCAAGTTATTGCTTTTTTGAGAATGAGATAAAAGTACTTTTTTTTCAAAAAAAAAAAAAAAAAAAAAAAAAAAACGTTATTAAATATGTATAAAAATTAATATAATAAGAAACATAACTAAAAAACAGAATTAAGATTGTTTACATAAAAAAGAAAATCTCTTTAAAAAAATTTTTAAATAAAGTAAAATTGCTTGAAATCTACCAATTTAATGCACTTAAGGAAAAAGCAATGTGAAAAACCAATCATGATTATGGTTGAAACTTTCGTATAAATGTTAAGGGTAAAAATATACAAATTTCTTAACGTTTTCAAAATATTCCGGCGTCAAATATGAGATATTATAAAATGAACTTATATTATTACGAGATAATCGATCCAATAAGAACAATTCAAACTTATATTGTTTGTTACGTGTTAAAAGTTTACAACAATCCATTAAATTTCATTTAAACAATGCAAAACTCACAAGCAGATGATTTTCAAGAAAACAGAGGGATTGAAATTTTAAATTTTGTCTAAGTACTTTCTTTCTTTTGATTAATTACGCTTTCAATACATAATCCAACATTTTTTAGAGCTTTATTTTAAAATCGTTGAAACATTTCACAGACGAAATAAGTTTAAAGTAATTTACTATTAACTGCATGATTCCAGATAAGTTTTGTCTAGGAAAACACAAACACCAATGCTGCAAACATGTGGGACTATTTCAAAGGTCAAGCATTTATGTCGAGGAAATTTTGTCATAAATGTAGCGGGTAAAAACATATTTATAAAACTTCTTTGCTGTATCAAAATAGTCTGGATTCAACACAATATAATACAAATGAACTTACATTATTACGATTTAATCCATCAAATAAGAACAATTCAAACTTATATTGTTTGTTACAAGACAGTGACATACCATTAATTTTCATTCAAACAAAGCAAAACTAGCAAGTAGATGATCTTCATTAAAATAGAAGAATTGCACTCTGAAAATTTTGTCTAAGTTCTTTCTTTGTTTTGATTAATTGTGCTTTCAAAAGACAATATACTATTTTTCAGAGCTCTTAATTGTTAAGGCATTTCACTGAAGAAATAAGTTTAAAAGAATTTACTATTAATTGTATAATTCCAGGTAAGTTTTGTCGAGACAAACAGCAATACTGCAAACATAAATAAAATTTGTAAAGTAACTAAAATTTTTCTAGAAAACTGGAATTCCAAAACATTGTATGTAAGGTAATAATAATAATGCATGTGACAGATACAGATTTGCAGTTTAAATCAAAAATTTGTAACATTATTAAGAAATTTTTACGAAACTGGGATTCCTAGAACTTTGTAATGGTAACCCGGGTAACTAGTAAAAATTTAAAATTACTTTAATTTTAGTACATTCTTTTGTAAAGCTACAGATTGTTTTAATTTTGCTTACAAGTTTTATAGATTCACATCATTTTTTATACTGCTATGACAATATAATTTTAGTTAGCACACAGATTTCTATAACTTTACATCGGTGTAATTACATACTTTTATAAATAGTGATCATTGCTTATATTTGAAAGTTGATTTTTCTCAAAATGACATTCCTTTCAGGTTTTGTAAATTACATATATTAAATTACTGCATTTTCTAAAATACAAGATGAAGTTATTTTTAGAATGATAGGTTTTTCAATATATTAAAAAGAAACTAATTCCAGAAGAAATGGAATTAAACTATTAACAGTACTATTAGGGGTGTGTGCAAATATAACGTTATCATTTTTGGGGTGACGGGGGGAATTTGGCATATGATATCGTAAGATATCTCTGGGGGGGGAAGGAGGTTGTCTTTTGATATAGATGTCATTTCTGATCATATATCATTTTTTCCTCTCTTTCTATTTGTAGCATTGTCTTTGGATCAAAACCGCATGCAATCTTTTTTTAGCTGTTATCTATTTTTTTAAATACAAAGTTATTATTAAAATCAATAAATTATTGTAAAATTATTCAATTCTAAAATAATGTATACCCCAACATTTGACATTCATATTCTTCTTCATATGTCATTACATATATAATTATTTGTTGGAGAAACTATGCGTGAAGTGTATTTGAAATGAAGCTTTGTGCTTACTAATAAATAAAAGAGAAAAAATGTTGTCCACTTGTTTTGTTGATAAGAATTTCTATCTGCCGGCCTACCAATCCATCGCTCGCTGCAAGTGCACTAGGACATTATTACCATTGAATACACTATGTAACGAAAAGCTGCTACAAAATACTTTTAAGGAGCAACACTAGGCGCAGAAAAAGTCCCGGATGATAATGTAAATTCTATGGGGGCGTTCTTATCAAATGTTTGGCACATATTTTAATATTTTTTAATGATGCTTTTGCACAAGATAGCTGAGGACGATCCACAACCGGACAAGTTTTTACTTTTTAGCTCACAGGCTATCATAGCCTGAGAGCTTATGTGCCCGTCCGTTCTGTATGTACGTTCGTACGTTCGTATGTTCGTTCGTGCGTAACGCGATAACTCATGATAAAAATATCGGATCCACTTGAAATTTTGTATATAGGTATATCCTGATAAGACGCTTCCCTGATTAGTTTTTGGAGTTCATTCGATATGTATAAGAGGGGGAACGGGGGGCTCATGCCACTCCCCTTAATTGATATAAACGAGATTTTCATGCAGAATTAACAGTTTTCGTTCAAAATTTAGATGTAGGATCATTCTGATGAGGCGAGTTCGTGGCTGTTATTAGGTGTTCATTGAATAAGATAAACAGGGGGAACGGGGGGCTCATCCCCCCCTTTAATTGAATAAACGGGATTTTCATGCAGAATTAACAGTTTTCGTTCAAAATTTAGATATAGGATCATTCTGATGAAGCAATACCGTGGCTGTTATTAGGTGTTCATAGAATAAGTATAAACAGGTGGAACGGGGGGCTCATGCCCCTCCCCTTAATTGATATAAACGGGATTTTCATGCAGAATTAACAGTTTTCGTTCAAAATTTAGATATAGGATCATTCTGATGAGGCGAGTTCGTGGCTGTTATTAGGTGTTCATTGAATAAGATAAACAGGGGAACGGGGCAGTCTAATGCCCCTCCCCTTAACTTGTATAAATGGATTTTTCAATCAGAATTGTCAGATTTCGTTCAAATATCTGAATAGTTTTAGAAGTTTAATGGTTAAGTATAAAAGAGGAGAATAACTCCTCTTAAATTATATAAATGCTAAATGGGTTTTTATTAAGAATTATCCGATTTGCTGTGAATTTTGGATATAGGTTTTTTAATATGATAAAGCATGTACTTGATAGTTTAGGAGGTTCAATGATTAAGTATAAAAAAGGAGAAAGGGGAGAGCTGTTTCCCTTTCTTAATTTCTTTTTTCAAACGGAATTAACGAAAATACAAGGCTGTAATGTACAATTAGTATGCGTAGCCTGTGAGCTCAATGCCATCAGTTTAACTGGGCAATATTCTTTTTTATTCAGTTTTGGTTTCAGTTTTTTTTAATTACTTCAAATTTCCAAACCGGTTTAAACCGGTTCTGAAATTGAAACTATCGTAATATAAAAAACATGTAAGCAAAATCGAAAAAGTAAAAACTAGATCGGTTATAGATCATCCTCAGCTATCCAATGCAAAAAAGACTATGTAAAAATATTAAAATTTGAGCGAGATATTTGAAAAGAACGCTCCCATAGACTTTACATTATCATCCGGGTCTGTGCCTAGTGTGAGCCTTTAAATAGTAACTACCTCTTTCAAGTGTTATTTGCTACATCGTTTTTACTTTCTTCTATCTTCAATAGAAGAAAGTATTGTAATCGAAATTTTTTTCGACGTCCGGTTTTTGACGGATTTACACGTTTTAGGAGTCAGAAATCCCAAAAAACATGTTTTTACTAAATGTCTGTCTGTCCGTGTGTCTGTGTGTATGTCTGTGTGTCTGTCTGTGTGTATGTCGCCATTCTACCATCAAAAAGTGTATGAAGTTATGCATAGAATTGAACAAAATTTTTTGTGAATGTTTTTGGCTGTGGCAGGCAGGTCCTTCTTCAGTTTTGAAATATTCCGCCGGAAGAGGGCGCTTCAATCGCGGTTTTTCTGCCATTTTCAATATTGTACCGACTAAAAGTATATGAAGTTATGCATCGAATTGAACGAAATTTTTTGTATAAATGTATCACTATGGCTAGTTGCATCGCCCTGAATCTAAAAAAAAAAAAAATTCACCGGAAGGAGGCGTTGTAATAGCGAATTTTATGCCATTTTCAATATTGCACAACATAAAAGTGTATGAAGTTAGTTCTAGAACTGAACTAAGTTTTTTGTATATGATTATTTTTTGGTATGGCAAGTAGGTCCTCCCTGAATTTGAAAAAAAAATCTGCCTATCATTCTATTGTCCATCGGCTCGTTCAGAGACGGAAATTCGTTTTTACTTCGATTTATTGACTGAAGTAGAAATTTGAGATGAAAATCAAATCATTAAAGCATTAAAATGAGTAACTATATTTTTTAAATATTAAAATGTACGTATGAGATTGGCACATCTAACTAGTTTCATATGGAAAGTGAAAAGTCTGTTCTATTCATTTGAATCATAAAAGTTTACGAAAATAAAAAGGTAACCAGTTTTGTATATCATTTCGAGTAAAATACATAAATTCTATAAAAAATTACAATTTGAAAACGATATCATTACCGAGGGGGGAGGGGGGATTCGAGGAATGATAGCATATGATATCAGACGGGTGGGAGGGAGTCCAAAATTACCAAAAAGTTAACAACGTTATACTTGCACAACCCCTTATTTACTATTACTATTTTTAAAAATATTCGGATCACAGGTGCAACAAGCGTTGCACTCTTATGGTAAAATGCACGAATATAAATTTTATCATGATTACATATATTATTAATAGAAATTAAATTTAGTAATACGGAAATAATATGACTCCATCTAACTACGTTTCTAATTTCTGTTTTACTCAATAACTTTAATCCTCTGAATGTGTAGCGAAAAGGTAAAATTGTAATATTGTTTTATCTACATTTAGTTTTATATATACTATGAAAATGTGATTCTTTAAATATTATAAAATACATATATATTACAAATATTAATGAAATCCTTGGGATTATTAATCATTCTTCAAAGTATTGAAAATTCATTAAATCTATAGAATTATATTGTCTGATATCTGTGGCTTCCGGTAATAACCAGGTAATGCACATTTTTGAAAAAAAAATGAGATAATTTTGAAAATGTAACTTTAAAAGAGTACTTTCATCTGCCATAACTGAAAAATGAAAATCGAATACTTCCCGTCGTAGGGCGACTATAAATTTTCATTTAAAAATTGAAAAAAAAATAATTGGTCCTCAATTAATAAAAACTTTTTTATATAACTTTTTTAGCAAAAAAGAGATTCTCATATCCTAATTGAGTATAGGGTCATTCCATGTCAAGTGTCCTAAATTTTGGCATGGTTCCCGCTCGACCCCCTTCGATTTTTATGAAATTGATACAGAATATACATGTAGGTATATGATGAACATTTGGAAACTGTTTAGTGCAAAAAGTTGTATAGTTGGAGAACCAGGGGTCCATTTGTACCAATCACTATTTCATGCTTGTAGAAAAAACGTCCAAATCATGAAGTTTGGCATCATATTGCTCATGATATATGAAACCTTACTTATTGAAAATAGGTGATCTAGTACAACTTTTTGTGCTAAAAAATGTAATTGCAGTATTAAAAATCACAAATCAAAACTATCGTGATTACTAGGCCTCAAAGTAGGCCGTACGGCCAATTTCGTTGAATTTTACCCTTACTTTAACATGCTATAACTACTGCAAATATTATTTTAAAAATTTCTCGCTTTACAAACTAATTACCTATAGATATATCGTAAAGGCGCTGTAGTTATTTTTTGATTGCTTAAATATTCATTAAATTATTGATGTTCAAAATCTTATAAAAAATTAAAATCGTCGATTTTGCCCCATATTCAGAAGCGTATATCTCAAAAGGGACACTTCTGATTTGGTTACAATTAGTGCCACTGGAAAGAGCATATCTTAATTTATAAAAAAAAACTTTATTTCATTTTGGGCCTCTTAGATACAGAAGGAAAATAATAAAATTCAAAAGCCTGTTGTACGAGATAATCCAGATACATACAAGAAAGGTATATATTACGACAAGGTCTTTCAACATATTTTGAACCATTTTTTTTATTACAACGATTAATGCATATAATATTTATCACTTTTTCTGGTCACAGTTACTTCCCCTTAACCATTAGAGTGATTTGTAACCGCATTGCCAATGAGTTATATCCAATAACTAGAACAGCTCCTGGTTGGGTAGTGCATGTTTAACAAGTTTTATATAAAAATATTCCCTTTCTCTTTCAGTTTATGCTTTACATTATTGTAAAAACATTCTGTATCAAGATTTTAGCTCGATGGATTCTCATGATTATGATCAGAGTCAATGCAGCATTGGCTGTGCTGATAATTCTCCGTGCCATTTGACGACTTATTGTGCACATAAAGGTTTTAAGCTTTTTAAAGATTTTCCTCTGAAGAACAGGAGTTAATTAATCGCCGAAGTTTATTGCATCTTGAAGAAAATTCTCAAATGTGCTTTCATCACGAAACATTGTTTTTGCATAAATTTGAGTTTCTTCAGCGAAAATGCTGTATTCCTTTCAATAAAGACAATCATTGTATACGAAAATCTTTACAGTCCATCAATTTAGAAAGTTCTAATCATTTGACATACTAAGAAACTAAGAAAAATGTCAAACCAGACCAAAAAATATGTAGATCATGCAGAAAAGAGTTCGAAGAAACAAGAACAACATGGTCCTCTTCTTCAAACGAATTGGAGCAAGATGAAATAGATGTAACAGAAACGTTGAACAAAAATCTAACAGCTATTGATTTATTTCCTTTAAAATTTCAACAAACATCAACAAGAGATATTAAAAACTATGTAAAGCGAAAGATAAGTGAAACTGAAGATGTGATTTCAAAGAAAATAGCTATTGTTGCTGGTATAGATCCATGTAAATTAAGACAACCTACTACATGCAACCAATGCCTAGACTGTTTAAATTACAAACAGCTCATTAAAGAATTGAAGGAGAAGTTACAGTTGTCAAAACGTCCAGAAAAATACACATATTAACAACGGCACCTGAAAATTGGACAATAAAAGAAGTTATGGAAGAGTTTGAAGTTTCAGACAGAATGGTATAAGCAGCGCGACAATTAAAAGCAGACAGCGGGATAATGGCTTTACCTAGAGCAAAGTTTGATAAGAAGTTGCCAGAAAACATAAAAGAAAGAGTACTAATTTTTTTTTCAAGATGAAGAATTTAATCTAATAGGTTCAGGAATAAAAGATTTCATTTCTGCTTGGATATATGGAAGGAAAATTCAGATGCAGAAACATCTATTACTAAGCAATTTGAAAGAAATGTTTGCAGACTATCGAAGTAGTAATGGACCGGAAATCGGATTCTCCAAATTTTGCGAGTTAAATTCAAAATGGTGTGTGACAGTCGTTGCAGCAGGTTCAAATTCCCAATATGTGTGTATAATGCATCAAAATATGAAGTTGATGCTAGCAAGCTGCAAAAATGATGTAGATTATAAATTCCTTATAAGTAAAACAGCTTGTGACTTGAATTCTAAAGATTGTATGCTTCATCGCTGCAAAGAATGTCCTGGAACAGATGATTAAAAAAAATTTGGAAAGTATTTTCGAAGATAGTGATTCAGAAGACGCCATTGAATTAAAACAATGGGTTTACACAGATCATGACACGTTAGAAACGAAGCAGATGGCAATTGAAGATTTTATTAAAGAATTGGTATTGAAAATCTCAGCAACGATGCCTTAATAAATTTTATGCACCCTCATGGACCTTCGAAAACATTTTATTAGCCCACTAGATAAGACCTCTGTTGGATTCCGGAAGAGCATATAATTGTTGTTCTATTTCCAATAAATACAAAAATTAGTCAGTAATACAATTTACTGAAAGCTGTTGCAATCGCAATCAATAAGAAATTTGACAAACTGAACCAATGAGTAATGTTTTTTATAGATTGGGGATCAGGAATCAACATAACAGGAGCTTGAAAAAATCAAAACATTTAGTCTATAATAATCTATGGATCCCGTTAGGCACCCGCATTCAAAATTTAAAACATGCAATACCCAACCAGGAGCTAGTCTTGACTGATTATTGGATATAACTCATTGGCAATGCGGTTACAAATTATTCATAATGGTAAAAGGGAAGTGACTGTGACCAGGAAAAGTGATAATTATTGTATGCATTTATCGTTGTAATAAAAAAGAATGGTGCAAAATATGTTGAAAGGCCCTGTCGTAATATATACCTTTCTTGTATGTACCTGGAGTATCTCGTACAACGGGTTTTTGAATTTTATTATTTTTCTTCTGTATCTAAGAGGCCCAAAATGAAATAAAGTTTTTTTTATAAATTAAGATATGTTCTTTCCAGTGGTACTAATTGTAACCAAATCAGAAGTGTCCCTTTTGAGATATACGCTTTTGAATATGGGGCAAAATCGACGATTTTAAATTATTATTAGATTTTGAACATCAATAATTTAATGAATATTTAAGCAATCAAAAAACAACTATAGCGGCTTTACAATCTATCCATAGGTAATTAGTTTGTAAAGCGACAAGTTTTTAAAATAATATTTGCAGTATTTACAGTATGTTAAAATAAGGGTAAAATTCAACGAAATTGGCCATACGGCTTACTTTAAGGCCTAGTAATCACGATAGTTTTGATTTGTGATTTTTAATACTGCAATTACATTTTTTAGCACAAAAAGTTGTACTAAATCACATATTTTCAATAAGTAAGGTTTCATATATCATGAGCAATATGATGCCAAACTTCATGATTTGGCCGTTTTTTCTACAACCATGAAATAGTGATTGGTACAAATGGACCCCTGGTGCTCCAACTATACAATTTTTTGCACTAAACAGTTTCCGAATGTTCATCATATACCCACATGTATATTCTGTATCAATTTCAAAAAAATCGATGGGGGTCGAGTGGGAACCTCTAGGCCAGTTGACATGAAATGACCCTATAGGGTCATTCCATGTCAATTCAACCAGACCTTGTAACCCGACCCACAGGGACTTTGATGAAACTTTGTGTACACACTAATTCTATCATGAAATGATTCCATCTGAAATTTTTCCTTCCCAGACCTCATAGTTTGTGAGATATGGGGGGTCCAATTCTTGGGTTTTTCACAAATCGCAAATTTCTGAGTCTGTATTTTGAGATTGCCGTTCCATCTTCAAAAAATTGTTTCTCTGGATCTAAAACATGAATCATCCTAAAAATATCACTGTAAGAAGATAAAAAAATGCAGATTTTAATAAAAAATATTTAAAAATTTGCTTCTAATTTTTAGGATAAAAAAGTCAGCCAAAGTTGAGAGTTATGGTTCTTTTTCCAAATTCTTGTGACTTCACGAAAAAGGCTGTACACAAAAAGGCAAATTAAATTTCCAATTTCTTTTTGTTTTAAATAAAAGTTTACACTTTGGGCTTTCTATCTATGAAATAAAAATGATGTGTTTCGTATGGCTTATGCAAAAATTTTGGGTACTTTCCAATTAGCATATGCATGCTTTATTTTTATATATTACATATGCACACAAAAAGGCAAATGAAATTTCCAATTTCTTTTTGTTTTAAATAAAATTTACACTTTGGGCTTTCTATTTGTGAAATAAAAAGGATGTCTTTCGCATGTCTTATGCAAAAATTTAGGGTACTTTCCAATTAGCCGGATGCGTGTTTTATTTTTACATGTGTACATACGTATAGATCTGTATAAATACAGATGTATTATACATGTACATATATATGTATATATACAGTATATTGATATATATATATGTATAACACTGGTGCCCGTCTAATCTAAAAGTACCAAATTTTGCCTTATTTTGAGAATCTGGACCAATTAAGAGGAAAAAAAATCTGACTAAATTTAGCTATGGTACTTAAATAATTACTGGAATTTATATGAGTTATTGAATTTAATGTTATTTGATGCATGTTTTTTTATTTGCAAAGTAAAGTTTAGGCTTCGTTTTTTCTGATTAAAAAAAATCTGACTGTAATATGTTTCCCCATTAAATTTAGTCAATGGTCCATATATTTCATTTAGTTATTTAATAATGGGTTTTTTTTGCTAGTCTAAAAAATCTCTTACTTTTATTTTCAATGATTAAAGTCAAACCATATTTTTTTTGGTACAGTATAAAATAAATAATTTTTCTCCTCACATTTCCATTCTTTCTTTCGAATGCTTATATATTAATTATTTGTGTTTAAAAAATGTTCAAAAACTTTTATTTCCTTTCCTTGGTTAATTTTAATCAGTTTAAATATTTATATTGGCAAGTTTAAATACACAAATGTTTAACAAAACTTAAATTTGTTTCTATAGTCTGAAAGATTTAATTGCACCTGCACTGTATAAACACGTTCTGATAAAGGCAGGGTAATGTTTGTTTGTGAAAGCAGATGTTTTGAAATCAATTTAATCAAATTATTGTCATTATGTTGTTTCTTTTCACAGAAGAATTATCTAACTTTTACTGTGTTACTAAAAATATATTCTGATTGTTACATATTTTATAATTTGTGGTACGTATAAATATTTTTTTGCTTTATTGTTTTAATATGGAGCTTGATATTAAACCTTCTACTAGTCTTCAGGCTTGCAGTATTGTAATATTAACTGGTTTAGAAGGTCACTAAACTTGTTATACAAATAACAGAGAAATAGACTACAATGATATTCTCTGTGATTCAGAAAAAGAACTTTTATTAGTTAGGACTATTGCATTTATAAAACAAAAATTAAGTGAAAACCGTTTAATTAATATATGTGAGAATCACAGAATTTGGCTCTTAATGAAATATGAATTTTATCAATATAAATGCGGAGATCCATTTAAGCGGCATAAAAACAAGTGAAAAAAACAATTAGGGCAGTTAATAGAGATTTGTATACGGCCGAAAAAGTAAACCAAAGTTGAAAGTTATGATTATTTTTCCGAAATTTTGTGACTTTATGAAAAAGTCTCTACACAAAAAGGCAAATGAAATTTCCAATTTGTTTTTGTATCAAATAATATTAAATTCAATATCTCATAGAAACTCTAGTAATTATTTAAGTACCACAGCTAAACTTAGTCAGATTTTTTTCCCCTTAATTGGTGCAGATTTTCAAAACAAGGCAAAATTTGGTACTTTTAGGTTAGACAGGAGTGTTATACATATATATATATATCAATATACTGTATATACATACATATGTACATGTATAATACATCTGTATTTATATAGTTCTACAGATATGTACATATGTAAAAATAAAACACGCATCCGACTAATTGGAAAGTACCCAAAATTTTTGTATAAGCCATGCGAAAGACATCATTTTTATTTAAGAGATAGCAAGCCCAAAGGGTAAACTTTTATTTAAAACAAAAAGAAATTGGAAATTTCATTTGCTTTTTTGTGTATGCATATGTAATATGTAAAAATAAAGCACTTTTCCGGTTAATTGGAAAGTACCCAAAATTTTAGCATAAGCCATGCGAAAGACATAATTTTTATTTCATAGATAGAAAGCCCAAAGTGTAAACTTTTATTTAAAACAAAAAGAAATTGGAAATTTACTTTGCTTTTTTCTGTGCATATGTAATATATAAAAATAAAGCACTTATCCGTCTAATTGGAAAGTACCCAAAATTTTTGCATAAGCCATGCGAAACACATTATTTTTATTTCATAGATAGAAAGCCCAAAGTGTAAACTTTTATTTAAAACAAAAAGAAATTGGAAATTTAATTTGCCTTTTTGTGTACAGCCTTTTTCGTGAAGTCACAAAAATTTGGAAAAATAACCATAACTCTCAGCTTTGGCTGACTTTTTTTATCCTAAATATTACAAGTAAATTTTTTAAATATTTTTTATTAAAATCTGCATTTTTTTATCTTCTTACAGTGATATTTTTAGGATGATTCATGTTTTAGATCCACAGAAACAATTTTTTGAAGATGGAACGGCAATCTCAAAATACAGACTCAGAAATTTGCGATTTGAGAAAAACCCAAGAATTGGACCCCCCATATCTCACAAACTATGAGGTCTGGGAAGGAAAAATTTCTGATGGAATCATTTCATGATAGAATTAGTGTACACATAAAGTTTCATCCAAATCCCTGTCGGTCGGGTTACAAATGGGGGAAAAATTGGTTGAATTGACATGGAATGACCCTATAGTGAAAATTTTTATGTTCTAATCTATTTTATAAAACTAATGATAAAATGACATTTGAGAACTTTAAACGTTAATTACTCAAAGTATTAAAAATGTGCCTTACTCAGTTATTACCAGAAGCCACAGATATATTGCTTATATTGCAGTGAAGCCTGTAGTTTACTGAACGAAATATTACGCATAAAACACTTAAAGGCATGTATCGCAAATTACGCGTTACAAAGATTTTTCTTTAATTACATAATTTATTTTTTGAAAAAATGAATTAACTTAAAGGGAAAAAAAGGTTTTTAAATTTTACTAAAACAAGTACCGCATAACTATCAAATTATCTTTTTAAATCGAAATTTTTTGTCGTTTTGCAGATTTTATTAAAGTCCTTTTCTCAGATTAAATAACATTTCAAAAATTGCTCCATAAAAAGGAAAAGATAAAATCCACACTCTAAAAAATAAAAGTGTAAATTTACACACAAAAATGTGTAAATCGATGATACAAAAACGATTTGCTTATATGTGTAAATTTGTGTGTAAATTGCCAAAATACACGCCTAATGTGTAAATTTCAAAATACACATATTCCTTATGTAATTTGATGATAACACTAAGTGTGTAAAAGTTATTGTGATCACTCATGAAATACCCACATTAATGTGTAAATTGCGCAAGAATACACATATATCTGCGTTATATTCTTACTCATTGATCTGTGTAATCTTCTGTGATTACACTGATAAATATGTATTACGCAAAAAACACATATTATTGTGTTATTGTAATTTACACAGTTCTTTGCGTAATATGCAAAATACGCATATTCGATGGAGGTTCAATAACTATTGTGTCTAGTGTATATAAAATATCTGTACTGCAACGGGTTGATGAAGAATATTGATATATTTATGCTTAGTTTCAGAACCGTAGCTGTAATATTCATATAGATTTGTAGGGAGGAGTAAAATGGGGGGGGGTAGTTGAAAGTCTGATTTTTAGCTTATGGGGCTAGTTTTGTGATAGTGGATGCGATAAAATAGTGTTGTTTGGACTCGGGATCATAGTGATGTACACACTTCTCATCCATTATCACAAGTGTAGCATCATAAGCTCCAAATCAGTCTATCACACTCACTCCCCTCCTCTTAAAAACTCGCTATAAATAGGTTTTTAGAACTTTACCCCTCTCTTTAAAACTATGCTACTATAGCAGCTACGGATCTAAAATTCAGCATATAGCCATTTAAAACATTAGTTTTTGATATTCCTCATCAATCATCATAGTACAAATATTACTTCTCTGTTAGTGGGGAAGTATGGGACACATTGTGACATTTTCAATTTCTTTAATTATAAAATTGATTCTTCAAATTATGTTTCTATGTTGCTCAAGGACATTAGAAAGTGTTTCATTTTGTATTCTATAAATCAAAGTTTTTGTATTTGTGTCAAGTAAAGTTGATTTTATTATTTTTGTGAAAAGTGTCCCATTCCTCCCCACACTCCTCTAAATATACACATAAAAACTGGTGTTACCATTTGGCACCCTCAGGCTTGAAAACGTGTTTGGGGTGACATTTGATCTCTCCCTGGCTGATTCATCCTAATTAGGGTGCTGCGCAATGGATACCGTTGGAAGATTTTCACCCCTTAGTCATTTGCGCACACTATGTGACATGTATCCTTCCCCTTCAACTCGCCGTCACTGGTGGATCAAAACAGCAATTTCTCCTTATGATCACTATCGCCGCTATGCGCTATCCCAATTTCGTTTAGAACTTCGGATGACTAACATTTGGCGAGCTTTTTTATATAAAGCAACCTTTGAATTTCAGGACATTTGAACATTTCAGGGTTACTTTAAAAGTGAGCTCGATGGCCGAGCGATTAGAGCGTTGAGCTTGCAATCAGACGTTGTGGGTTCGAATCATTCGAGGGCCAAATGTCGGTTTATATATTTTTGAATTTTTTATTATTGGGCACTTTGGATTAACAGTCCCATCTTTTCACCTTAATTAAAGGTGCCTTTCTGGCTCCTTTAGGGGTGTCACCAGTGAGACAAACTATTCACCTCTAAAAGGTGCAATGTGTCACCATTAGTTTTAACAGCGTAGTATTTTAGGTGAACGATAAAAAGAAATATTCAACTGTTCTACCATAAATTTTAATACTTCATTTTCTTAAATTGTCAGGATTTTATTTTCAGGATGTTAAACCATAAACTCGGTATGTTATAGGATAGGGCGTCATTACACACATAGTGACCTATTAAACATAATGACGTATTAAAATTTATGGTACAACAACTAAGTATTTCTTTTTACCGTTCACCTAAAATATTACTAATTCAATCTTCAAGCCACGAGTCTCGTTCATTTTCAAAAAGGGAATCGTGTTTTTGTATAAATAAAGAAAATATTCTCTAAAGAAGAGCCTGATTAAAACTTTGAAAGTACTAAGATGTTTTTTAAATAAAAATTAGCTATTAATATCTATATTTGATTATTTTAATAGTTTTTAAAGCAAACCTGAACATTGTAAAGTTCATATTATATGTTTTGTGTTAAAAGCAAGGCGAAAATTTCATTCCCTCATATATTTTATATTCACTTGCAGACGAATGATTTTGTAATATTTATGTTATTTTGAAAATTCGGAATACTAAAAAAAAAAAAAAAAAAAAAAAAAAAAAAAATACACGCCGTTTCAAAAAACATATCAAACTATTTTAAAGAGTCAATAGTTACATTTGAAATTTATTATTCTGAACATGATATTCCTTTTTAATTTTGTAAATGAATACTTTTCAAGTTGTTGTCTTTTTTTGATATGACATGTAACTATATTTCCAATAAATTGCTATTCAATAGGTTTAAATAAAATAATTTCATAAGGAGATGAAAAAAATGGAATCAAAATGAAGTACATAAAAACAAAGAGTTCATTTTAAGGGGACGGTGGACGTTAAAAATTTATTTTATTCATTTTTATCATAGCAATATGAAATTTTGTGCATATATACATTTCACCAAAAGCATATAGAATACCTTCAAAAAATTTCAAACCTTATTAAAATTTGTAATTTTTTTACAAAAATTTAAATTTTTAAACGAAATTTTAAAACGCTCCTCGCGTCTTAATTTTTGAAATATTTTCTTGCTTTTGCATTTTTATCACTTAAAACTATATTATAAACAAATTTGTGTAAGATTTTTTAAATCTCTTGAATAGTTAATATTTTACAGATTTTTTTCTAAAGTCCTTATCGATTTTCATCAAAATTTTGCCTTTTAATAAGTAAAAAATAAAATTTGACTATCTTAATGAAGACGAATTTTAAAAAGCTTACACAATTTCTTTTTAAATAATATCAGGATACTTCCTTATCAATTTTATAAATATTGATCAAAAATTAAGACGCAAGGAGCAATTCAAAAATCTAAAAAACGCTGAAAAATTAGTTTTGAGAAAAACAGATTTAAAGTATATAAATACATTTATCTTTATTATTTACTCCTTAAAACCTTCATAAAGGATATTTTAATAAGAAAAAACTATTTAGGTACTATTATACTCCAGAAATAGACCTTTTTTCTGACGATTTTGCTCAAATAAAGGTCCACTGTCCCCTTAAAAGCAGACATTTAATTAAAAAAAATCTGCTTGAAAGCTGTTCATTTAAAGATCTAAAAAAGAACATCTAAAAAAGAATAATCTGGATTATGTCGTGATCTTACAAATTTAACAAACATAAGTCTTCCTTTATCGAGAATTTTTTTTTTATATATAACTTACAGGTAAAGAAACGTTATTATTAAAAATTCACTGTGTTTTCAAATGAATTTGGCTTTTAGAAAACATTTTCTTTCATATATACGTGATTAAAGCAAAAAAGAAATAATGAAGGTTTTATTTGAAAATTTATTCGATTTTTATTAAAATGTTTAATAAAAATGTCTTTTTAATGTATGTTCATTCTTAATTAGATTTCAATTGAGTTTGAAATGAAACATTCGATAATGAAAATTATAATTATGCAGAAAATATGGATGCATACAAAGTTTTGTTTTCAAAATTTATAACTATAGAAAACTGAAATGAAAATATTTTCTTTGAAATAATTTCTTAAGAGAATGCTGCATTTCTAAATGAGAGTACTCTAATCTTGGAGGTTTTCGTGTATAAAGATGGAATTTTGTCATAGAGTAAAGACAAAGAACAAATATGAATATGGTAATCAGGATTGACGACAAAAATGTAACCCTAAAATCTTCTACATTCGGACAAAATGCAGCCATGTGCTTTCACAAAAAAGAACAAAATATTTAGTAATATAGTTTTTAATTTATAATATTATGAAATACTACGTCAGAAGGTTTAAATATAAGCAGATGATTTTAATTTAAAGAAATAAAATGCACGGATGATTTAAAAGAATTTGTTCGCAGTTCCACGTGTTTGTTTTTTCTGAACCGAATGAGGGCACTTAAATTTGAGAGATAATTGGTTTCATATTAAAAACTGTTTTTGAACCATACTTCATCTCTATTCATTCTCTTTACTCAAGCAAATTTTGTAATTGCTTTTTAATTCACTTCCTGGTAGACGAGAATTATAAAAATAATGTTCACAGACGTGTTTTCAAAGGCTATACAACATTTGGGTATAAATTTTTGCATATACGTAATCAAATTAATCTTACAATAAAGAATATTAAGAATATATTAAGAATAATCTTATTGGAATTTTATTAGAAATTCATTTTATCGTCTGTGATACTGTTGTCGTCTGCAGAACCTGAATGTTAACAATTTTTTGCGTAAGTTTCTTTTTCTGAAAAAGGCAACGTTCTGTTTTATTTAAATTTTTCATCATGTTGTAGAAAGTGTTGTGAAACCATGGGGATTTAATTAAAAACTGATAAAGTTCAATTTTTGTTTAACATGTAGTTGATGTTATTGATTTCAGGATTTTATTTAAAATATAACTAAATATTTAGTTTATATACAATGCAAAAATTAAAAGAGAAACCTGCCTTTAAATTCGAAATTCAAGAAAAGGAAGTGGTAGAAATAAAAAATTATATTAACTAATTAAGTACATTATATTTCATGCTCATGTAAATTTCTTCTTTACATATATATTACGAGAATAATATTTATAAAATCGGGATTATTATATACCTCCCAGATTCATATTAAAAATATTATTATAGCAATGTTTATCGCTCTTATATTTTATATGTGAAGACGGTATTTACATAATTATTATTTAACTATCCGTGTTTTTGTACACATTGCCCAAGATAGCTCTTTGATTTCAACAAAATATTTTTTTTTCTTGGTTTAATATAGAATGTATAAGTAATTCATTAACGGCGCAGAATGATTTTCTAATTATACAAATTTCGTCTAATTAAAAAATATTTTTAATATACATACCTTGATTTATCTTTTAAACACTACGCAACATTGAAAATGTGACGCCAAGAAAGAGTTACCATAAAGTCATTAAATTCGACAAACAGAGAGAGCAAGCAATGAGCAACAATTTATCTTTATTTCGATAAAGTAATGACATTCATAATACAGGGCGAGAACCGCGTCGGCTCAGTGGGATGTAGGACCATAAGACGGCGGTACAACGGAGCAACACGACTAAACACAGTATCAGAACGAATACAGAAGTCATCCTGAGGAATTGATATCTCTTCACTGCTAACCATGAGTCAGTTTTTTTTTCGAGCGCGGCAGTGGCGAGGTCTGCAAATGATGTCCAACGACATCCCAAATGTATTCGACTGCTGAGAGATCAGGAATGTACGCTGACCAGGGTTAGCATCTATACACTTGGCAGTACACATAGGTTGATGCATGTAATGTGCAGTCCGGATTACCTTGCTAATAAAGAGCATTGGGCACCTTCTGAAGGTAGAGGAATGCCATCGACCCCAGAACATCATTTACGTATCGTTTTGGCATCATATTGCCCTGAATAGAAACTATAGGGGCCTAGAATCGTTCGTAATTGCACCCCAAACAATGATCCGTGTTGTTGCGCGGTGTAGCGTTCCACAATTGCTGTTCAATTAGATCTATCTCCACATCGACGTAATACTCGTACGCGAAGACTATCATTAGAGAAACAGAAGCGTGAGTCATCTGAGAACACGATCTGTGCTATTCTATCATCCCTATCACCCTAGCCTGATAGACTTTGGCGTCTAAGTGGTGTGATCAATGGCAATCTTCTTAACGGAAGACATGAGTGCAGCCTACCAAAAACTAATAGACAGGAAATGGTTATGGTTGATATGGGAACATCTAGGTTGTCTTGAACATTCTAGAGAATAGAGGTAGATGTGGCTTGTAGATTATTCACCATTAATCAGCAGATGCTTTGATGCACTCATAACGACGTCATTTTCTGCACCGGCACCCCTCAAACTTGCAAAATTCCTCGTTCCAGCTATTTTCGTCACAGCCGTTATGTGGCGTCAATTAAGTGCACTGTGAATGCGTCCAGAGGTGCGTCTCAGCTGATTTAGCCGTATGGACCAACCTGTCTTTCTGAGTCCTATCACGATGCCCCTCATAAATTCATCTGTCTGCTGGAATAGCCTCCATTGACGGTGGCCTGGCATTTTTTGCTACACTTCGAAACAAGAACAAAATTCCAACGCTGATTTCCGTAGCAGAAATAACGCATGAATATTGCCCATTCATCAGGTTTATTCCCTTATATGTGATATAACTTGCGCTGGAGAGATGGGTATTTCTAATCGTTTGAATAACGTGGCGATGTACATCTACACATAAATTTGTATCAGTTTCTGGCTACTTCTTCTTAGCGTTGCATTTTCAATCTGACGTACTGCAACGCGTTTATAAATGATCATCTGAATTTTTGTAAATGATCATCTATCGCGCAAGAATTTTTACAAAGAGTATTCGAAATACTTCTATTTTTGAAATTCATAATTTTTTATTTCTAGTTTGAGTCCTATGTGAACTTCTAGCTTTTTTATTTACTTTCACATCTAGAGTCAGTCATATCTGTTACTATAAACCATGAAGGACATAACAATAAATAAGAAATACGTCATTTGAGCCGATAGAGATCAAATCAGTAAATCAGGTTGAAATTTTCCAAGGAAAAAAACGAGATCCTTGAGATACAGATAGTTTAAGTTTAGTTTCGGTATGGTTTGAATTGTCGGCGGCATTTCCACCGAAATTTAGATTTTTGGCCGAAAACGAAGAAGGTAACCAAATCTTCTTCAATTTATAAAGAAAATAACTTATTTTATCCTTTATTTATTGTGATATGTTTAAGGTTTTGTTTTATTTCATATTTTGTTATAAACAGAAGCTAACATAAAAAAAAAGTAGAAAATCCATTTCATATCATAATTCAATCTTTAGGTTCACATAATCTTATTGCTGCAATCTTACTCCCTCAAAACGGAAACCATTAGGAAATTAGAAAACAATTTATTCGACTAAAAATAGCTTAAAAGTATTTACTAAAAATATATTTAAGTAAATGGATTTTATCTTATTTTTAATCGAAATTTACTGTTTATACGATTGTAGTTTTCTCGTGATACTGTACCATGTTGGTAAATAGTTTTTTAAGAACAATTTAGAAATAAAAGTTTCAAAATAAATTTAACTTTATTTAAGTAAATAAAAAGATAACTAAACACTCTTAATGAAGATTATTTACGAAAAGTTGGGATAATGAATTATCTCGAAAATACAGTTGCGTGCACGGTGCCCTCTTAAGAAGAAATGCTTTCTTTGAAAACAATTTCGAAAAAAAATTCGAAACAGACAATTTTTTGGGGGGAAACATACAATACTACAGAGTAAAAAATTTGTTTAACGTTACTCCATAATACTGGTGACAGCCATGCCGCCTCCAGTTTTATGGAGCACTTTCACCGATATAAAAAATGTTCCAACATTGTTGAACTGTATTTGAAAGTTAGAAATATGTTTGAAATCCACAACCCTTACGAAAATGTCTTTTAGAATTCTATAACAAAAGTTTTATAGAATCCTATAGAATTATGTTCCATTTTTCTATAAGTTAGTTTAAAAGCTACAGAAATACCTGTAGATTTTAATAGAAGTGTCTGTAAAGAGAAAGTGTTTAATAGAAGCTTAATAGAAATTATTGCTCTACAGACATATCTATTGAACTTCTACAGATATTTCTATAGATTTTAAACTAACTTATAGAAAAAAATAGCTTTTATAAATCGTTTCGAGTTCTCTGCCTTTTGTCTTAATTTACTGATCGCGTTGCTTTCAGCACTTCAAGTTTTTAGGATTTTAATTATTATTTAAATTGTAAAAGTCCCATCAGATTTGTTCCCTAAAAATCAATTTTTAAGTTAAATATTTTTATATACATATTCTAACATTATTGAACTGTATTTAAAAGTTAGAAATCTGTATAAAATCTACAACCCTTACGAAAATATCTTTTAAGAATTCTATAGAAAAAGTTTTATAGAATCCTATAGAATTGTAGCCCATTTTTCTATAAGCTAGTTTAACCCTTTCGGATCCGAATTTTTTTCAGTTCTTACAAGAAATTACTTTTACGTTAATAACACTAACACAAACTATTCAAATAGATTAATTAATGTTTAATGAATATTTGTTTGTCTGGAAGATATCGAATGTTGTTGTTTTCCGTTCTATTTTATTGCTATTTATATAACAACAGGTTAAGGAAGAATTTTTGGAAATATTTAGAAAATATTGCATTACAATAAGATTTAACTTAGATTACAACTTTCTAATAATTTTTGCGCTTTATTACTCATGCTTCTTTTAGGAAAGTAACATTTATTTTAAATTTAAAGAGAAAAATATATGTCTAATATAAAAGATTCTCAAACGGTGCAAAGAGAATTAAGCAATTAATAACTATTATTGTTATTACTAAATGCCTAAACATAAATGAAGTGATATCGTAAATGCATAGACATATGCTAACATTACTACATCTATGTACTAGCAAACGTATTTTTTAAAACAAAATAGTACTTTATTAAAATGAAGGTAATATTAATAATACACCAACCCCGAAAGGGTTAATAGCTATAGAAATACCTGTAGAATTTTAATAGAAGTGTCTGTAGAGAGAAAATGTTTAATAAAAGCTTAATAGAAATTTCTACTCTACAGACATTTCTATTGAACTTCTACAAATATTTCTATAGATTTTAAACTAGCTTATAGAAAAACGAGCCATAATTCTATAGGATTCTTTAAGACTTTTTCTATAGAATTCTAAAAGACATTTTTGTAAGGGAATGCATATTTTAAAATATAGTATTATTAATTATTCATATTTAAAGAGAATTTTTGAATTAAAAAAATCTTCTGTTTCTTTTACAAGCTGTTTCAAAATAAAAATGGTAAAAGATTGAACGGCTGTGGATAACGCGAGAAGAAAATTAAGCCAAAATAAAAATGAAAAGACTGGAAAATTTGTAAATATTCATTAAAAACTATGGTATGCAAATATTACAAATATTACAAATTAAAAGCATGTCCGTGAGTAACTTTGATGACATATTAACAACGGTAACAGTTGACCACAAAATTTCGCTTTTAGTGCCATTTTTCAAACTTGTAATCATCACACAATTTCAATTTTATCACCGCCAGATAGGGGAAAATGTTCTGTCAAATGCAATTCATTTAAAAACTGTAACTGATATTACTGATTTTTAAAACAATATTCAAACAGGATTATTTGTTTTGCATCTCTATGGCATATAGCCTGAGTGCAGAAAATTTCACTTATATCTTTAGTTATAATTGCTTTAGTTTATCACTTATTTCATACATAGGGTGATTATAAAAAAAACTATTCCGACATTTTGGCTCCTAACTATCATACCATTCACAAAAACTGAATGAAATTTTTGCAAAAGGTATTTAGAGATATGCGCTCAAGAATGATATGCAAAAGAACAGTTTCACTCAAACAGTTACGGTTACAATGAGAAAATCTCGAAAAAATCTAACGGCAACACCGAGTTTTTTGTATTGGAATGTTATCTTCATTCTGAAAAACCGTAAATAGCGTTGGAATGGCAACTGTAGCATGAAAATCACCGTAGTTAGGCAAGGTAAATGTAAAATGGACTTTGCCGTGCAACAGAGCATTAATTTTCGTTTCATTTATGTTACACGTCACACCATTTCTTTGTCTGATATCCCAGCCTGGTCAGTTCTCCAGAAAACAAGAAGAAGAAACCCAGAAACGCAATTTGGGTTCTGCGAAAGACACAGTCATGCCTGACGTCGTCATGCTAGATGAAAGAAAAGGCACTACGAAATACGAGCCACGTATGTTGCTTTCTGCCATTACGAACAAGATGCCGCTTTCAGGGAAAGAACGTTGGGAAAATCGTAAAGATTTATTACCTGAACGAAGAAAATGCAGCAGAGACATTACGTGTTTACCACCGTAACCATGAAATACGGCGAGGCCCGTGCACTGTCGAAGCTGTACGGGACTTGATTCATAAATTTCAAGAAACTCGTTGCACGTGCGATCGACCTTGGTCTTGACGACCTTCCGTTGCTGTGGAAGCTGTTGCAGAAGTCCATCGAACGATATGCACAGTTCGTCCCGCAACCGCACGCGGTCTTTTACATAGACTGAATCTGCCGAATTCAATTGTACGCAAGATTTTCTGCGCTCTGTTCTAAATATGCTTCTGTATCGATTCCAGCGTGTCCAGATGTTGGAAGCGGAAGACTATCAATTACGGCTGGATTTTGCAAACTATTTCCTTATCCGGTACGACGAAGATAGCAGCTGGCCTTTACCACATTCTGTGGACAGATGAGGCGTATTTCTCATTAACTCGTAACGCGAATTCAAAAAATTGTGAGCATTGGGCAGAGAATAATCCACATGATGTTTTTGCACGTCCATTACACGAGGAAAAAGTAACTGTGCGGTGTGGTATAACGAATAAGTTCGTCCTCGGCACTTACTTTTTTGAAGAGGTTACTGCTGGTGATCTGCAAAGATGTACAGTAACGAGTGCTCGCTATCTGAACATGTTAACTCGTTACGCGATTCTCGCATTGCAAATCCAAAATGCTATATCTGAAGTTGTGTGGATGCAAGATGGCGGTCTTCCACATGTCGGGTCTTCAGTAAAACGTGTCTTAAGTCAATAGTTTGGTGACAGAGTTATCTCCCGTCATTTCCTGTTTCCGTCGCCTCCAAGGTCTGCTGATCTGACAACAATAGATTTCTGGCTGCGGGGATATCTGAAATCCAAAGTGTATCAGTTTCGTCCTCAAACTGAATCTGATTTGAAAGATGTCACCAGAATTGCGATTCAGGAGATTCCTCTTGCTACGGTACGTTCTGTATTGCTATCCACCATCTGCCGCATGCAAAGTCTCATCTTGTGTGAAGGAGGTCATGTGGAAATTTTGTGAAACACAATAAAACGCTTTATTTTATGCTGCTTCTCTGTCTTTATTGGTTGTCCTCACTTTTAGCCTATCTACCGCCGGGGATTTTCATGCTACAATTGCCGTTCCAAAGCTATATAGGGTTTTTTCACAATGGAGGTCACGTTCCAATACAAAAAACTGGGTGTTGCCATTTGATTTTTTCGAAAATGTTTTACTGTAACCGTAACTGTTTGAGTGACACTGTTGTTTTCCATATCATTCTTGAGCGCATACCTCAAAATACATAAAATTTCATGCCAAAATTTCATTCAGTTTCTGTGAATGGTATGATAGTTAGGGGCCCAAATGTCGGGATAGTTTTTTTATAATCACCCTGTATTTTTCCTCCAATATGACTATTATTAAGTAAAAAATAAAGTCTTGGTAACGATAAATAATAATAAAAAACAAACTAAATTAGATATGGCGAAATCTAAACGATAAAGACGGTTTCGCAGAAAAGTATCACAATAATTAGAGTCACAGTATACCGTGTATTCAAATACTGTTCTTTAGAAAATAGTTCCTTCTATCAAATTTAATTTGCAATATTATTAAAGGAAATGAAGCCTATTTAAAAATATAAACATACGAAAATTATTCATCAACTATATCCTGTTTTCTGAATTTGATTAATTCAATTGTAAAACTTCGGATTTTTAGAAATCTAATTTCCTTACTCCTTGAAGTAAATAAGAAAAAATACAATGTAGAAAATTCAATTTCACTCTTTGATGTCATAAACACAAAATATCAGTGTAAAATATATTCTCTCTTGGTGGAATCAACCAACTTCTCAACTCAGGAACATAAATTTTGTGTTTTAAAAGTGAATTTTAATATCTCTACTTTTGAGATTTATTTTCTTGTAGTTTTTAAAGCATTTTTCAACGAAAATAAATGTAATTTCTTGATATCAAGAGTAAAAAAGGATTACACCTTGCGGTAAAATATATTCAATCAACGTTGATGTTTTTATTTCTTAGAGCTAAAATAGTCCGGAATTTACTTCAAAAAATTACATCTTTATCAGAAAATGTACCTAGTATACAAAACTTTTGCCTTATATTATTCTTATATAATATAACTAGTGAAACGGTGCAAGGTTTTCGCTTTGTGGGGCTTCAACAATATTTATATGGGCAATAATACTTTACGTTTAATGTTAATGTCATATTAAAACAATTGTAACATTAATATTGTAATGTTAATATTTTATTACATTATAAAAATTATAAAGATGTATACTATTATAAAAATGAAACTTTTAATATGAATGTTATAATATGTTTTAATTTTAACATTATATTACATTTACTAATAATGAAAGCTTCATGTATTATGGCAAAGTTCTCCGATGCTGATTTTTGCAGACAAACACAAAATTTCACCCCATAACGTTGTTCAGTCGACGCTTCTATTTCGGCAACTGATCACTCTTGTAGGCTTCAGTTCAATCACGTAATACTCAGGAACATGAACCTGTATACATCATCTGTCGGTAGCTTTTGTTAATACAGACAACAATTTTTTTTTTTTATGTCACAGAAATTAACATTCTGATGAGTGGTTTCACGACAGTAAAATTAGTCTTATTACTGATTGAACAGCCTACGTATTACATGGTTTAACAAATTATAACTGTGTTTTTACATCTTACAAAGTATCAAACTAAGCGTAATGCATTGTAACGTAATGTTTAAATGTTTAGGTGTACAGCTAACAACAGTCACAAATAAAAATGCCATTTTCATAATTAAAACATTCCTCATGCCACCACTCTTGGCATTTACAGCATTGGATCCATTTTTCTGTTGGTGAGTCACAATATTCTACAATATTGTATATTTGAAAACATCATCCTTTGAAGTTGGTGCAACTGGACTGTTTGGCCTGGATTTAGTAGACTTAGGTGTACAAGAACTTAGTTTGTGTTTCTTTATTCCCTTTTTAGCTTCATGAGCTTCTTTTCTGTGTTTTAAACGTTCTTACTGGGGGGGGGGGGGGTTATAGGGGAGGGCTTAGCGGATGGCAAAAATTCCGTCCTCTGGTCACCCCCTTTCTAACGATACCTCCCCAATCAGTTATGCCCCTTAGCCCCAGAGGCGTAGAAGCGCAAGTTCGCGCGGACAAACACACAAACGAACAAGTGTTTACAGGATTTAAATAGAATGGAAAACATAGTTTTATAAGTTCTGAAACACGAGGCAAGATAAAGAGCTCGTCACCTTGCCTCGGATTGTCTGTTTAAAAATATTCGTTTTCATTGGCATCAAGGAAGGCGATTAATTGACATTTATTCATGATAATAGGTAGTATTTAAACTAAGTTACTCATAAATGTTAAAGAGAAACGCTGTATCTTACCCGTATCTGTAGCAGAGCTTATTTACATATGCATAAAAGTTATAACTTGGCAGTGTTAAACAATCAAAGCTTCACAACAAACACAAAAATTGGCGGTTTCAGCGTCTCCATACTATTGTTTAACAAAGGGAAAGCCAGTAGTGTCCGGTTGATGCTGCCCCCTAGAGAAAACGGAAAAATTAAGACATTCATCATCTTGCCCCGGTCTCCCCTATGTATGTATGAGGATTTCTTTATACCCTCGAAATATCCCAACAGCTTGATGAATTTTAATGAATGAGGTCTCTATCCGTTCCTCTTAACCGTCTGATGGTTATAGGTCAGGTCTTGTTTTATAAATTCAAAATGGCAGTAGAGACGAAAAAAATACGCTCCAAATTGAGTGGCATATCATTGAATAGGTCTTTCAAAATGAAGGCGAAATATATCTTTAAATTGATATTTGAATGAAATACAAGGCCATAAAAAATCGAAGAGTACGTAAAATATTATTACAAATATCTCTTCAACTATTTATACGATTGAGTTCATTCTTTATGCAAAATTTATGCTTTTTATTGTCTTTAATATTTACTCCAAAAAATAAACGATCAGATTAATGTTTAGGCAGGCATGTAGGCAGCTGGAGCCGCAATACATCACCCAAACATTAATCTGATGCCTCCGACTGCAATTACTCTAGCAAAAAGGATTTCCATTACACACTCTACTATTTCTCTACGTCATCTTCTTTCCGTCTTTTTAGCTCGGATTTTTCTTATTTTTGTAATTTAATTTTTTATTTTAATTAATTTGTTAATATAATGACACACAGTAATTTTTACGTTTGGAAAAACATTCTTAATTTAAACCCTCTGTTCATGAACTTAGTATTCCTGTGGTAGAGTGTGTTATTTTCAACCGAAACGTATCTGGATTCGAAGTATTTCAGCGCAAGTGAAATATTCTATTTTTTTCAATTTTTTAGATGTTGTTTGATGGATTTAATTAAAAGAGAATTCTAATAAAAATTAACATAATTTTTAGCTCTACCTACTGAGTATTTGAAAAGTGAAATAATTAATATGGGTTCTTTCGGAATTATTTCAGTCTTTTAAATTTAAATTTGTTAATTTTATTTAAATAGTTTTAGTTGAATACTTTTTATTTAGTCGAAGAATATTTTTTAAGGGTATTTACAATAAAATATAATAGTTCTGCCATATATAGAACGGTTTAATAATTATAAATTAGCAGTTTTGATTAAGTAAAGTTATTTTTTTTTAATCTTAGTCGCACTCCTGCATAACACTGAATAAAATAATCTGAGGATAGAATAGTTTTCTCGATTTAATTATTTTCTTAACTTCAGAACGGTATAATCTCTTAAATCATCGTTCCAAGAAACAAATCTATTATTTGAAAAATAAAAAACCTCGATCAATATTTGCCTGGTCCCTCTCTTCAAAATCATTGATTCCCCCCCCCCCTTTTTTTGAAATAAAAAGAGTTATCGAAAAAAACTTTAGTTGTAATTTTGAAAAGTTCTTAGAACTTTCCCTTGTCCGCATTGTTCCCTGTTTCGCGCCAGAAGTAATCGACAAGAAACGCTTGGAGTGCTGTTTGTATTTATCGCCGCCAAAATCACAACTCGTCGAAAAGTTTTAATGGATGGAATGCGAGTGAATTATATCGATAGCACATTATTTTATGAGTTTCGATTATATTTTTAAGGGCTTTAAATAATATAGAGGGTATTTATGGTTTTCTCTGGGTATACATGAATTATATGAATAGTTATTCTTTGAGCAATGAGCAGTTATTAAATAAAAATGTGTACATTTATTTATGATTTAAATTTAACGAAAAAAAATTAATTTCTGAAACAGTAAAATTCAAAGGACCAAAATTGTTATATTTTCTTTTAAATTTTTTTACAAATGGATTAAATTAGAGCTCCCGACACGCATCCGCAGAAGAACTTGTCGCCAAGCTTTCGGCTGCTGTAGGGGAAGTTCGCGATATGCCAGGTGTGCTTCAGAAAATTCGCCAATCTGTTCTTCGCCGTTGAACTGCGTGCATAACAGCTGCCGGTCAATGTTTTGAGCACTTATTGTAATCAAATGCCATTAAATTTGTTTTCGTAACTTAACTTAATCGTTCATTGTGTGTTTTTGCCCTCGTATAAGAACATAACTTTTGGCTCCCTCTAACTTTTTTACGTTTAGTTTTCGACCATGCATTCTTTGATACAAAATGTTTGTTTGGGTGTGTACTATCACCTCTTAAAATTTTCCCCATCTTTTTATAATCACCCTGTATATATATATATATATATATATATACATATATATAATTATAGTAATAACAGCATAATAAAATTATGCAATACGTTAATAAAAAATAAAAAATATATTAATATAAAATATTACTAAAATAGTACAATTTTGTAAATTTTAGGCTGTGTGTTATTTACGACCACCAATTATCTGCACGAGGGATATAGCCCTAAGGGTAGCATAAATTTCAGGAAATTAGAAGCAAGTAAAAGCTTATTTTTCGACAAAATATTTACTATGTCTTTATTCAACAACATTTAGATTATTATAAATTTTCGTAAATCAGTCTAAATATTTTGGAAAATCTAGACAACTAAGGGGAACTAGAAAGTTGCGAACACAGTTTATAATATGAAAAGACTTTATATAAAATACAAATGTGAATTCGTGTGGTTCTTCACAATTGCACATTGAGCAATGTTAGATACCTGGTACACATTACATGCATATCACTTTAAACCTGATTATTAAAAAGAATTGTCAAAGAAAAAATCACGATTCCTTTACAAAATAATTTTAAAAAATTATACGTGATGTTAAATTGTAACAATATGTTTATTTTTAACTTTCAAAATGCTTTAACTCTAAAGATTACTTTCTAAGAAAAAAGTTCATGCAAAATATGTATGCTATTCTTATTTAAATAATGTGCTTTGATAATAAATTGCCACTAACCAATTATATTTAATCTTTCAAAAACCGACGAGAAAAGAATATTTGAAATAAGGTTTTTTTCAAACACAATTCAAAATTAATATTATGTCGCCGAAATGAGTGCTACAACGCCAGATATTGTAACCATGTTAAGCTAACGGAGTGAAAAGTCTGTATCAGGCTTTTACATACTCTCATTTCCGTCCTTCTCCGAGTATAGTTGATACTAAAAAGTTTCTTTAATTCATAAAATAATTTATTAACTATATATCACCTTCCATGTTGTTGGCTCGCTAGCATTTATTCATTTTTTCATTCAGTAATTAATTCTAGTAATTTAGCAAAACAAAAATATTCTAATGATAAATAATTAATTAATTAATTAATAATATTTAAATAATTCTAATGAGATTTACGATTTTTAATGTAAGTTTTTTTTTCTCGTTACCTAAAGTAAGCTCTTTAAAAATGATTTCATCAAAAATCAGGAAACAGAGTAGGATTAGAAAAAAGGGTTAATTAATTCGGTAATTCACTGCACATAAAATATATACATTAGCTTAATAAAAAAAATTCCTTTCTGAATTCATTAGTTCTGAATTCATACTTCATAGAATTTAGAATTTAATTAAAGAACAAAAAAAAATTCAGTGGTAACTCAATCGTTATTGATAAACCGAGCTAGTCTAAATGCGGACATGTCAGTCAACAATATATATATATATATATATATATATAATTTATGATAATTCTAATGAGATTTACAATTTTGAATGTGTTTTATTACACATTACTTAAAATGACTTTTTAAAAATTATCTTATCAAACAAGGGAGGAACCAACCTTAATAATCACAGCTTTTAATTAAATTAATGTGTGTTGTAAGGTAGAGACTACTAGTGCAGAATAATGGTCACCAGTGCTCGCGTGGTGACAAAATTTCTTTATTTTGCTGCTAATTTTTGGCACCTTTAGCGAATTTTAAATTTTTTCCGCGATTATTTGACAAAAATCGTGTCTGTTTTTGCAACCCTTTTTTTTTTTTTTTTTTTTTTTTTTTTTAATTGCAAAATAGAATACCTACATTCTAACTTTGGCATTTAGTTCACCTACCTGTAACATATAGTACCGTTTTGTAGTTATTTCTTTAAATTTTCCTAAAAGTTTATTTTTGTGCACACTAAATGCACACCTACGCCTTTTCATAGTACAACTTCTTCACACTAAACCTTTTTACTACATCTTTTCCACAAGATATAAACAGCACTGTGATAAAACATCGTTTTTATTCAGCTCTTCTGTTATCTTTTATCGGCGTGTCTTACGGATTTCGGATTTCTTTATTTACGAAAAAGAATTCATTATGTAAAAACTTTTTTTTTTTCCAATACCAGGACATAAAACATGAAAAGAAAAATGTGAAGTAAAGAAGAATATAATCGATGATAAATAAATACAAAAGAATGTCGAAAAATGAACTTGAATTTTTGATAAACTCAATTTTCTTTCACTTGGTTATAAGAATGTAAGTGGTTTTTCCGGTTAGAAAAGAGAAACTCATGAGCCAGTTAATATGTTTGTGATTTGATGGCTATATAGACATCTAAAAGAGAGTGGGAATTTTATATGATGATAGTTGCGTTTTTTTTTAAGGTCAAAAATGAAACTCTATTCGAATGATGGATGTGTCCATTAATCTTTAAGAGACAGATGGCGATAGCTTGGCAACTTTTTCTGGCACTCTGTCAGTTTTTAGGCAATTTTTGAAATTCCATGCTCATTTTCATAGAACGTTTCTTAAAGGTTAATAAAAATGGAAAAGACTTGGATATTTATTAATATTGAAAATTTATTATATATTCTTGGATTTTTTTTTCATTTTAGAAATTAGAAATATTTAAGTGAAACTAATTTTATCATACTCAGCCATGCAAATGTGCCGTTCTATAAACACATGTTTATTTGTTTATTTTATGTCTCCAAGTTTATGGGCAAAATTGTAAAGGAAAGGAAAATACATATAAAGAATAAATTTGGCATGGCAATGTTGTTCGGAAATGAAAAGTATTGGCAAAAAACAAGAGATGCGAAGGAAATGAAAGCAAATGTTTAATTAACATAACATTCACCGTAAGTGATCAAATGTGCCTACATTAAATTTGATCTAAAACAAAAATTATTGTAGTAAGTTGAAAATTGTACGTCAAACGTGACAAGTGAGGTGCGTTTGCACTGTGCATATAGTTTTATATATTTAAGGTTTTGGTGCGATAGCTGTTGCACTCTTATACGAAAAAGAATAAATACAAATCTTATCAAGGTTCTATTTATTATATTCATTAATACGGAAATAACAGGACTCCATCTTAAAAAGGACTTATTCACCATGGCAACATAGAATTATTATTTATCATATCATATCATTGAAATAATTACGTATGATAGTATTAAATACAATGAAAAACAACTTTCATTAATAGCTTCTTAAGCTTTGACTGGATTTTGGTGAAATTTGTAATGTCAAATTTTCGCAACAATTATATAGGGTAAATATTCCAATAATAGACACCCTTAAAGAATTTCTTTTATAATTATTCTTGACTAGCAGCCTTCGCCCGCTACGCTGGTCAGTTTTTTTAAAGAAACTTTGAATCAAACGAAATTTTTATATCATAGTAATTTTTAGTTTTGTATCGTATTTTAGACTGTCTGTCATCGGTGAAAAGTCAGTCATCTAAACGGAAAGTTCAGTGTTAGTCACCAATGAATGACGTAGCGCTCAACATGTTAACAATTTTAATCACATAAAAATTCATTCAGCGGAACCTTTAAATTAAAGCCAACCTTTTGTAATTGTGTTCATCTGATTTAAAACATCTCCATAAGTATTCAATTAAACAACGTAGAATGCTATATTTCACTTGTTACAAAATTTCTGAATAATTATCCAACTAACAATGCAAGTTCCATTAAAATCTATCTAGTAGAACTTAAGTTATAAGCGTCCGGAGTGAAATTTCACTTTGCGTTTTATATATATTGAGATAATTAAATGTAGCTTACATAATCACGTTAACTGATTATAGAACTCACTTTCAAAATTTTAGGTTCAATAGATTTTTTTGTACGATAATTAATACGAAATCCAGACTTTCTTTTATATATATAGGTTGAAAATTACCGCTTTTTTGCGCCGAAGACATCGCCAAATGAAAAAAATATATGGTATCTCACGAACTACTGAACTTAAAAGAATTTGCTTAATATCATTCGATGCAGCATGAAAAAATACACTAAAATATGGTATCAGTTAAAAAATAACTACAAAATCTGATCTATATACATAAGGATTGAAAATTTCAGGTTTTTGCGCCGAAGTCTTCGCCAAATTAGGAAAATATGAAGTAGCTCACGAACTACTGGATTTAAAAGAATTTACTTAGTAACATTCGATTCAGCATGAGAAAATACACTAAAATATGTTATCAGATGAAAAATAACTTCAAAAGCCCATTTTTCAGGAATTTTTTAAAAGTTCGTTCTTTTTTTTTACCCTCCTTAGGGGTGGAATTTTCGAAAATCCCTTCTTAGAGGCACTCGATGTTATTAGAAGTATTTTTACCCTAATTTTCAAGATTTTTGGTTCGGTAGATTTTTTTGTGCTGTGATTAATACGAAATCCAAACTTTCTTTTATATATATAGATTATTTATTTAAATTAAGATCCGCCTCTGGTGACCAATTTGGTCTCCCTTAAATTTATGCTAAGCTTTGAAATATTTTACTTTTATTCATAATTTTATTTACTTGTGTAGTTTTACTAAATCTGCAGATTATGATAGAGAAATGAACAAATCTATGCGATCAAGGCAACATTTAGGGAAATATTCTGTTAATATTTTGTTCTGGTTGGCGCGATTAGCGAAGAAATCCCAAAATAGCGCCGAAAAACCATTTTTCATTTGTTAATTTAATGAAAAAAAGTGTTTTGAAAAGGTATTAAACGAATCCCTGTGTGCGATTGCCAATCACACTTATCCACTTTTTTTTTCTTTTTTTTATACTACTTTGCTATCCTGTCAACCAATTTCGCCAAATTATACAAATCGCCAAACTAATAGCCCAATTATACATATTGACGTAATTTTTATTTTAAATAACGAAAAAAACAAATAATTAGTAGAATATTAAGAAAAATATTAATAAAAAGTCGAAATAAAAACCATTTAATGACATTTTAAACACGTGAATCGTATTTAATGTCATTGAATGCGACATTCACGATCATCCATTATTAGCATTTAATCTGATAGTTTGGGGATAATTTTTTGGTCGACGGGATAACCTAGTAGTACCTTTTTTTTATTAGAATGAATGATAAATTAATTGCAAATATTTTTTCATGACAATGATTTTTCCTTCACATTCAAAAAATTTCTTTTTTAGTGATGGTAAAATAACTGCAGATGAAAAAGATATAATAGTAAGGCTAAAACTCAGATTTAATGACTGCTTGGCATATGACTTGGCGGAGGCTCAATAAGTACGCTAATTCCAGATAGAGTGTAAAGAAACAATTGGTACCATTTGATTATTCCATCGATCAATTTCGCCAAATTATACAAATGGATATAATTTTTATTTTAAATAACCAAAGAATTAAAAAATTACTAAAATATTAATAGAAATAGAGTTAAAACATCGGATTAAAATTAGTTGACGACGTAACAATTATGCAAAACATATTTAATGTCAAAAGAATGTGATATTTACGATCATCCATTATTGACATTTAAACTTATACTTTGGCGACAGTTTTTTGGTCATTGGGAGATCAATATTGCCAAATAATGTAAACAAATTATATAAACAATAATATTGCCAATAATATTTAGGCGCAGATGTCATCTACGGATCACGTTGGCACGATTACAACAAAATTGCGATTTTATGCCTCACGTGGTAATCCAGTAATAGTCGTTTATTTATCAGTAAACTATTTCATTATTTTTCTTTTCTATTTTAAAATTATACAAATTGTTTTGTTCCATAATTACTAAGACTTAATTTATTTATTATTACTATTTCAGATTACATTTTCTTGGCAACGGGAAAGAAAAATGGTTATTTTTTATCGGAAAAATTTTAATTGATTCTGTATGAAAAATAATGAAATTTTGAATTATTAAGAAAAATATTTGTATAAATCAATTAAAAATTAGCCTATGTTCACCGGAAATAGTTTAGCTTTCCAACGGTGAAAGAATTTTTCAAATCCGTCAAGTAGTTTCGGAGCCTATTCAATTCAAACAAACAAACAATCAAATCTTTCCTCTTTATAATATTAGTATAGATTAAAATCTGTAATTATAATATTCCAATTATTTCATTATTAAATTAATCGATGAACAATATTTACCCATTCTTATTGTTTCCTTGTTAAAAATTCAATTTTAAATCAGAAACCTATCAAAACACCCAAAAGTCCAGTAATGGACATTCTCTATTCCAGTAATGGGAATTCCGCAAAAAGTAATTGATATAATTTTCTTTATGGCTGTATTTTCAACCAAAATTTAATAATAACATATTAATGAAATAAAACAGTTCTTTTTAAGAAATTTAACCTAATATAATTATTTAGTCTTTGAATAAATTTGTCATTGATATAATTTGGTGCAAATTGTTCAAGAGAAGGAGCTACTGTTCAGCATTATTCATAATTATCACAAAAGCTCTATCTAAAGACCTAATACACGAATTTTCATCAAACTTCAGATTCAGTTAGTCTCAAAAAAGCTTAGTGTTGTTAAAGTTTTGGTACACATCGACCTTACAGGTGGTGCTGCTACGCTGCATTTTTCACGATTTCGCAATTGCTGAATCTCAAGAACTAATGCATGGATTTTAAGCAAACTTCAGATTCTGTTAGTACGTGTTTAAAATTGATCCTTATTCATTTTTTGTTTACATCACCCAATAGGTGGCGCTGTTATAAAGATTTTTTTAATATTTCCGCAAAAGCCAAATCTCAGAAATTAATGCACTGATTTCCAACAAACTTCATATTCAATTAGAAATTGGCATAAGTTGTCGCTGAAAGATTTCAGTGTAAATCATCTAACCTGGTGCTGCTATGCTGCATATTTAAAGAACTATTAAACTGTATGCAATAGAAGAACGTTTTAAGATTGACACATCTAACAAGTCATTTAACTTAGGATTCAGTCAGACGTTGGCATAAGCAGGTGCTGATTAGGTTAAACGTCCAATAGGTGGCGCTACTGAGCTGCAATTAGTAGGATTTATACAAGTTTTGCGATTGTCATATCTCAAGAACTAACGCACGGAATTTTATAGCTATAGAATCCTCATGGGCATAGGTTGCCATTTAATTTTGTCACTATCGTTGTTTGATTGTGTTTATGACGATCAATAGCAAATACATGGATATTGGCCCTATGAGCGGGGTCTTTTTAAAGGAATCTAACCCGTATTTACGCAAGTAAATCCAAGGTTCGAAGAAAACCACGGAAAACTCCGAACGATTAGGCCGACGGCAACGATTGGGTTCGAACCCTGGATCTGCCGTCTACCAGTTTCGAGGGCAGAACCTATCAGTCATAGGTGGGGCTCTTTGGCTCTGTGATAAGGATTCTTTTATATTAACATTTAAGAGATAGATGTTAGAAGAATGTTTGGGATTGCCATATCCAACTCGATTAAGTTATAGTGTGATTTCTTTTACTGTTTCTTTTACTTCAATTTATTTGTTACTTTCACAAGTAGTATGTGAAAAGTGGAATTTTTAAAATCAGGCAGTTATGAAAATAGCTATTTTCATTTATATATATATATATATATATGTTTTAAATTAATTATTAGTCTTGTTCATACTAGAAACGTTTAGAATAAGCTCATTTGTAAAGTATCAAAAACATTATGATAAAACGTCTTTTTATCCAGCTTTTTGGAGATCATTTTATTAGAACTCCTTATGTATTTATGACTTCTTTATACAATTCCTCAGAGGTGAAAAATGGTTGTTTGCGAACAGTAGATTATAAAACATGAGATAAAAAGTGAAATAAGAAAAAGAAAATCCATGTAAAAAATATAAGGAATGTCGAAAAATGAACTTGAATTTCTGATAAACTCGATTTTTATTTTCTTCTAGAAAGTAAAAAGAAGAAAGAAGAAAGTATTGGATTCATGAAAATTTTCGGCTTCCAAATTGATGGATTTATACAGCTTAGAAGGTTTTGAACACGATTTAATGGTTTTTAGAAAATGTCCGTTTCTGAATCGGTCTGTCACTCTGTCAGTCTGTATGTTACAATAATGCCTTCTCTATCATAAGAACAAATGCCCGGGAATTCGTAAAACTTTAGATTCAGTTCTTGATCTAAACTGGAGCTGATTTTTTTTGTATATATCGCTTAACAGATAGCGCTGGTATGCTACATTATTCGCAATTTACATAATTGCTCTATCCCAAAAACTAATTCCTTGATATAACTTGCTACTGATTACTGTTTAATGCAAATCACGTAATAGATGGTAATGAGATGCTGCATCAATAATTATTATCAAAATAGGTATATCTCATGAAGTATTGAACGAATTTTCTTCAAATTTCAAATTCTTTTAGTCGCTGATCTAGATTAGTGATGTTTAACATTTGGTACAAATTGCCTTACAGGTGCACTGCATTTTTCATGATTTCGCAATAGTTATATCTCAATAACTACTGTATGGATTTTCATCAAACTTAAGATTAGGCTTTTTTGATAAAAACTGGTTCTGTTTATTTTATGTGTACATCGCTCAACAGGTGGCGCTGTGATGAGTTATTTTAGAATAGCTCTACTGCAGAATCTGATTCAGGGACTTACATCAACTTTAAGATTTGAAAGAGTGTGCTTTACTGTCAATTTTTGTATAATTTTCTCAATTTTCGTAGCTCTATTGTACATGTACATTGTCGGCTCGTGAAGCAACGGGAACTTCGCAACCTGCTAAGTTGGTTGTTGTGTACAACTTGTTGGTGTACGACAGAATAACGAAAAACTATTGAATTTAATAAACATCAAGATCTAGATTAACTGCTTTTTACTCAATTTAATAGTTGAAAGCCTGAAATATTGAAGTGCTAACTTTCAAATGTATATAAATCTTGGAAATTTTCCTCTAGAAAACAGATTTATTTAATTTCATCGATGACGGATTTCTATAGTTTCATGATTTCCACAGAGTGGTTCATTTGGTAGAACGTCATGCGCTATAAATATGAAAAGGGTTCGATTCTCGCCTTGGATATTTTTACATTCTGTATGGCACTACGCCTTTTACGTAATAAAAATTTGAAATGTTAACATTTGTAACTAATTTTTGAATTCTTAAGATGCATGATATCAAAAGAAGTTTTGAGATTGTTACTTCCATCTAGATATACGTCCTTTCACTAAAAGCAAATATCTTGTGGAAATTATAACAAGGTGTAAAAATTATTTTTTTTAGGTTTGTTTACTTTTTCGTAATGCTCTAATTTTCTAAATAAAAATTTAAAAAAAAAAATCGTGAAATTGCAAAATATTACGATAGTTAAAAATATTTTCCTTTTTAAAATAAGTAGACGTTTCGTGTACAGATAATATTTTATAGGAAAAACAGCAATATTTCTGTTAAAAGGTGTTATCATGCAAGTTGATCTTCAGATGTTTTTGACCTTACTTAATCAATTACTAAAACTAGTCGTTGGAGGCCACCGTAATACTTACCCATCATAGACATGCATAATATAAAATATGAAAATACAACATGTGTAACTTATTTATAAATTGCATTGCCATTCCAAAATAAAATTTTAACGCATATTTAAATAGTTTTAATATACATAGTAACGATTTATTAATGAATTGCTGATGAGTCAATTTCGACAAATTATATAAAACGCCAAAATACTCAAGTAATACCGGATTGCGTAAAAGAAACATCCTTATAACTTCAAAAATAATAATCATATTAACTATCAATTTACTGCGTTGGATGAAGCGTCTCATTTTCAATTAAAATATATCTTTGAATTCAAATTTGAAGGAAATACAGAGTCATGAAAAATCAAAGAATATGAAAAACAGGATTACACGTATCTCAGCAACTAATAATCCGATCGATTTTGTTCTTTATGCAAAATTTGTGTTATTTTATTGCCTTTTATATCCACTCATTAAAATAAAAAATTTCGAAAATTTTTATATACGTTTCATCAGAACGAATTTTTCGAGAGTCCGAAAAAAATAGTTCCGATAATCGAGGTTACTGATATTAAATAGACTTCGTCCCATTCTTACATATTAAGTACATACAAAATTTCAACTCTCTATCTCAATTTGTTCGGGAGATAGAGCGGTTACAGACAGACAGACAGACAGACAGACTGACAGACAGACGGACGGATGGCAATTTTTTTTTCTAAAAATATGTTTTTCGGAATCTCCAGTATCTGAAACGTGCAAATCCGTCAAAAAAATTTTTCGATTTTCAAAACGATTGCAAGACTTACCCTATATTACGTATGATGGGTAAGTAATATAGAGAGTTGCGTAAGTGTGTAGGGAAAGTGGGATGTGAATAAAGTAGTGATTAAAAAGGAGATGCCCCAAAACACTGCCCTGAAAGATCCCACTGAATATTAAGAAAAGGGCAGAAAGGTTATTGTTAGTGCGGGCTGGGAAAAAACTGAAATCCAAGTTGAATTAATCTGTAAATGATACCTTTGTCCTGGACTTAGTCAAACGCTTTTGCAATGTCTAAAAAGGTAGCAGCAACTGGAATCTTTATGTTAAGGCTTTCACTTAAAAAGTCTGCTGCACGACATAACCGATTTTGTGTTGAGTGTTTAGGCAGAAAGTCAAATTGCTCGAGCATAAGAATATGGTTCTACAGCTCATATTCAAAATATTAGAATAATTACCTTTTTTTTAGAAATTGAAAATATCGTTTGGTAATTTAATGTCTTTTAATGAAAATATGCAAACGATATTTTTATTAAGAACTTATTGTTGATTAAACTTACTTGTTATCTTAAATTTAATATCATTTTTGAAAAGATTAATTGCAAAAAAAATTATTTTGAAAAGTCAAAATATTAGAATATTTATTCAAGTGGTTCAAAATATTAGAATATTTTACATTAATTCTCCTTTAATTATTACCAATTCTTAACTGGTGGCATCATTGATTAAATTCAGACTATTTTATTTAAAATCAGTATTCTTTTTTGAAGTTTGTTTCTTTTTCGTCTGAAAATGGGCCGTGTGAGTGATATTCCTGAATCTACTAAACTTCGTATGGTTGATTTGTATCGGCACGGTAAAAATCAATGTTTTATAGCGAATTATTTACATTGTTCGCAATCGAGCGTTAGTAAAATACTAACACAATATTCAAAAATTGGAAAATTTCAAAATAATCACCGAAATGGTGGCCGAAAACCAAAAACATCTGCTAGAGATGACAGGAAACTGAAGCGTATAGTTAAGAAAAACCGTTTTAAAAGTGTGCGATTCTTGCACCGAAAGTGGAAAGAAGAAGGAGTTGAAGTTTCTACATCGACAACATTAAGACGTCTCCATAAATTTAAATTTGAATCTCGTGTACCGAAAACAAAACCTCTCATGACTACAAGACAAAAGCGTATAAGATTGAATTGGTGTAAATCAAGACGTTTATGGAGCAATGAAGATTGGAAAAATATATTATTTAGTGATGAAAGTACGTTTTGTGTTTCATATGGTAATCAAGGTATTAGAGTTTGGAGAATGAAGCAAGAAGCATTTGATAAAGAATGCCTTAAACGTTCCGTAAAATTTGCTGCTAGTGTCATGGTTTTGGGTTGTATGAGTGCAGAAGGGCCTGGAAAGTTATGCATCGTCTACGAAAAGGTTAACTCTCTGATATATCAAGAAATTTTAGAATATTACATGATTCCATCATCAGAAGATTTATTTGAAGATGATTTCATCTTTCAACAAGATTTAGCGTCCCCGCATACCTCGGTGTCAACTAAGAATTGGTTCCGCCAACGCAACATTAAGGTACTTCCTTGGACACCAAATTCACCAGATCTTAATCCCATCCAAAACTTATGGTGTATAATGAAGAAAAAACTTCAAGAAAATCCTCCTTCAAGTAAAACTGAGTTAGTGGCACGTATAAAGTCTATTTGGGCTAATATTGATAGAAATGTTTGTAAACACCTTGTATATAGTATGCAAGATCGATTGTATGCTGTTATGAAAGCTAAATGGGATGCTACAAAATATTAACTACCATTTACTTCATATTCATAAGGTAATATTGTTGCGTAAAATAAAATATTCTAATATTTTGAACCAATCTAAATTTTATTCTAATATTCTGGTGTGTTTAAGGAAGCTGTATACCTAATTTATTGTGCTGTATTTTATATTTTATAAATGTTAAAATCTTATCTAAACATTCCAGATTTAATTTATAAGAAATTTAATTGCATTTACTTAGTATAAAAAATAAATAAATGACAAATAATTTTTTCTTATTACTTTTTCTCAATTATTCTAATATTTTGAATATGAGCTGTAGTCAATGCATTGCTGCAACTAAATCCTTATAAATAATCCCTGATACCTTAAAATTGAATACGTTATTGAGTACCTACTCTCTTAATATAAAGCTTTGGGATGCAAGATGTCTTTATAACTGAACTCACACTCGGACATTTTTCTTAATAATATGGGAGAAATTTCTGTTGATAGGGGAGAGAAGTTTCACCAGAGTGTAGATGAAATGGAACCGAGTTACAGTGGAAAATAGAGAACAAATATGTTAGTAGTTTGACACATACGGAAGACTCTAAAAGCGATACAAAAGAAAAATATCAACGAAATTAATTTTTTATGATTAATTTTATGCAGTTTTAAATGAGGTAATAAGAAAAATCATTTACATATTTATATTGCTTTGTAGCATTGTTGATAAATGTATTAATTTTTCATTTGATAGTGTATTTTGTATTATTTAAAAATTGTATATCTTAAAAAGTTACGTGATGGAATAATTTCGATGTGATATTTAGAATCAGATAATCAAATAGACAAAATACCCCCCCCCCCTTTTTTTTTCTTTTAATCAGAGAGGAAGAAAAAGTTTTTTTATTTTCATTTTCATTTTATTTTTTATTTATTTACTTATTTATTTTTGCCGAACACCGCAAGAATTAAAATTGTGAGGTTAGTCATAAAAATATCTGTAGATTTTTATTCATGTTAGAAGATTAGAGTAAGCTCTCATAAATGTACTGAGCTGCTTTTCGACCAATTGTAAATCAGTTATGGAAATCGAAAGCAATCTTTCATTGCCTAAACAGTTTTTAAATATATATTTATATTCATATATTTCATAGAACAAATTTGTTGACCTGTGTGTTTAGTTTATGATGGTATATTAAACGCATTCATAATAAAAAACTTCTGATTTTAAACGTTATGTATTCTGCATGTATGATTCCGCAATTTTCAGGGAAAGACCGAAGAATTTCAATGTATAATTACTGATGTAATAAGTTTGATAGAAACCTGGAGCGAGCTGTGCATGGGCGAGAACGGCTAGTCCAAGTCGAAAATGGGGAAATACGTATTACCTTCTGATGAGTTTGTTTATTAAACATCCCAGGTTTGTCACATTTTTTTGGCAAATGACTTTTTGTTTTTAAATATTATATTGTAATTTTATTATATTAAAATAATTTATAAAAAAACAAATACATTAAGAAATATGATTTAAAACACGATTGCTAAATTAAACATCGTATTTTTTCCCTTACAATATAACGCAACCTAACCAGTTTAGAATAAATAACTTTAGAGGATTAACATCTGCTTGCTGTGATTTTAAAAAATTTCCAAATTGGCAATTGCTATAAATTATTTATTTACATTATTTACTTACATTATTGTTAATTTTATTTTCTACATTATTTATTACATTACTGTTTATAAGGTATTTTTTACCCTATATGGACAGGGCTCACAATATGGACACCCCTAATATTTTTAAAGGTAATAATTTTGATCGAGAGATGGCTAAACATTTTCGCGAAGAAAAGCAGTTGAAAAGATAATTAAGTCTGGAAAGTGTAAAAAAGCGCGCTCTTCGCCATTTAGGAGGAAACTTGTTATTTCGAGATGTGCTGATCTTAATTACTTGTAAGCCTAAATTCTTATTAGATATGGTAAAATTACATTAAATGTTGAAAAGTGGAGTATTTTAGAAATCTAATAAAACATATTTTCTATTGATATTGCATATTTTGCTTAAAATAATTTTCCTTATTCATTTGATACAAGATTTAGTAAAACTACGCCCGGTTCCCAATATGGACAGCTTATGTCCCCATCGACTATAACTGTAAGAAAGAAGAAAGTTCAACGTTGCCAAGCAATAACTTGAAAAGTCATCAAAGTGGTAAAATCTTTGTTCAACAAGATGCTATTTGAACAATCCCCCAAAAACCTTCCTCCAAAAAACCCTTGCAGAAAAATAAAAAGAAACCCCCCCTCCTCAGTAGGATATATGTTGGCTAAATCGTAAGTACCAATGATATGATTTCCTCAACAAAGGAGAGCTGGTACTGCTTCTTTTGCAGTATTGATGCTTTTTCAAACATGCAGTCATGTATCACATGTGGCAGATATGTTCATGAGGATTATGTGGGACTTAGTGCCCATGGTGAAAAAGTTTCTATTTGTTCATATTGTGAGGACTGAGTAATAACAGATGTAAATTCGCAGACAGGTGCAATAAAGTTAAGCAAAACCAACAATATTGCTTCATAATATTTACTAGTAACTAAGGGGCTTTGCATGGGTCTTCGAAGGGTGAAAACCGAGAATCCCCCCGTTTCTAAAATGCATGTTTTGAAGATATTTACTGTGCCCCCTCTTCCTCAGAATACTTTAACATACATTTTTTTTATTCCCTCTCCTCTAAAATCCCTTGGAAATGTGGCTCTTCCATACACACTGTGTAGAAAGTCAATAAGGAAACACCTGTCCATAATAGGGACAGATAGTTCCTTATATGGACACTTGTAAACATTTTTTGTTTTTATCATTTAAATTAAACCAGAATAATTACAAGGTCGCTAATTTTAATAATGATAGTCAATAGTCCAAGGATAGTGGTAACATATTTTTGGACTCCTATGACTTGTACATAGGAGTGAAAAAAATACATTTTCCTTAGGGTGTCCATATTGGGTACAGGTACCATATTATTTGCTACATTATTTATTTATATTTTTCGTTTACATTGGATCTGAATATTTATGTTGATAGACTTGGCGAATTTCTCACACAGACGTCAAGTCAAATGCCAAGCATTCGTTAAATCTGCGTTTTAGACACAAATATAAATGTGAAAAAAAGCATTTCTTATTAAAATTCACAAAAATGTAGGAAAATTTATACATACTTTGGAAATGTTTATTCCGAGAATTAATAGAAGCTGCACAATTTATTTAATTTGAAATATTTAAAATAAAATTTATAAAATTTAATAAATTTATATTTAAAGTAATTTTTTTTTCTCAGAAAAGAAAATAGAAAAAAATAATAATATTTAATACCGAGTTTAATACAGTTTCCAAGAATGCGTAGAAGTAATCTCGGACTCAAAGCCTATTCTCCCTACAGTATGAATAGATTCGGCTTAGCATTCTGCCACATAAAAATGTAGTCTATCAGTATCTAATGCGTGCGTGTCAAAAATAAAGTAGAAAATATTTGGAATTATCCATTTAAAATCTGGCGATGAAACGAAATGTTTGCATTTTATCAGAATGAATACTATTAAAAATTAGAGTGCCTTTGCGAAAGTTTAAGTGTTATATTCTAAACTGGAGTGTTCAAAATGCAATCTGCGTAGAATAACAATGCCTAAATTTCGTAGTTGGACCACTCTTTGTTAAATAATTGTTTCTCCTTTATAAAGTATTTTGTAAATATATATATATATATATATATATATATATATATATATATATATATATATAAAGGAGAGAGTTTGAGAAATAACAGTTTTAAATAATAAATACCTGATGTGGATTTTATAAAATTAATATCATTTACTTCACTTTGCCATATTCATGTTTCTTTACTTTTAAAGTCTTTTTTAACACTTAAAGGTACTTTCATGCAACAATAAAAAGCTATAGAAATAATAATAAGAATTTTATTGTTGTCGTTCATGCAGTAAAAAAAAAACTTTGTTTCCAAATAAGTATTGAAATTTTTTTTGTCGATTACACAGAAAAGTAAGAAAAGAAAACACTTGAATTTAAAATTCTCTTGTCAGTTTAAAAGAAATTTTAAAATATTTATCACGAAGTTTCAGTTTCTTTATCATTAATAAATTTTTATCAGTCTGAATAAATTTGCAACAAACAAGTCTTTGTTTCCAAGTAGATTTTGACTTTCCATAAATTATCATTTCTCACTCTACAGATTATCCGAAAAGCAAGAAAAGCAACACTTGAAACTACTTCTTCTGCGACGAACTGGATGCTTCGGATAACGAAACTCTATGAACTTTTTGTTTGTGTACTTGACTAATTCCATCCAATATCTTACAGCTGCAAGCGAAGATTCTGAAAGATTTTCCATGATGTAAGGAGTGTAAGATCTTGCCAGCCAGAAAGTTCCAGCCAAACTTTGGTTTTTACGAGGCCACCAAGAAGCTCTCATCATTTGAATCTGCGTTTCAATCCAGAATTTCACATCTCCCAAGACAACTGGATTGTCAGTCGCCAGCTGAAAGTTTTCTCGAATAGTTTCAGCATAATCGAAGCAGGAATCCATCAACCAGTATAAGGTTTCCGCTTCAGCTTTCTCTGTCTCCAAGATCATCTGTTTCACAAATTCTTTTTTCTTTCTTGAATCATGTCTGCAAGAGAATGCGTTCTCAACTCTTCTAGCCAAATTTCGTAGACTTTCCATGTTTGGATGTAACAGCTTTTAAATTAAATCAAACTGTATCAATTCAATGATCAATCAAATCAACGATTAATCGTCGCAATCAAATTAAATCAAAGTTTGTTCAAAAACTGAGAAAAATCAGAGAAATAGATATAAATTCTAATTATTAGTAGTTTGTAGCTAGCTTTTATAAAGGCGTTTTAAGAAGTTTCATGAAATGACAAGAATTAACAAAAATAAATAATACAGCATTGTTTCATACAACAATGGATGTTCGAAAAAATTGTAATAATTATTTGAAAATTTTAATCTGAAGATTTTTTTCATTGTTGAAGAACTACACACTATATTTAAAACAATTTTTAACAATGTAAAAAAGAGGAATGCTTCCCGTTATTGTTAGCTTTTTTTTGTGAGGAACTGAATAATGATGAACTTGTACACTGCCTAAAAGGTGCAGTATTAGTTTGCAGTTCAGTTTTTATAAAAATGCTGCAAAAGTGCCTTTGTTCTAAGTCATTTTTCAAAAACTTTTTCCAATTACACAGCAAAGAAAAGCTTGAAGGAAAGCAACACTTAAAAGAAAATTTTAAAATCAGTTTTAAAGATATTTAAAAATGTCAAACATGATGTTTTAATGCATTTATCATTAACAAATTAACGATATAATTTTTAATGTAAACGATATAAATTTTAAATATCTGTTTCTATATACATGCAAAAAAGTCTTTGTTTGTAAATAGTTTTTGGATTTTTCCCTCACTATTCAGAAAAGCAAGAAAAACAAAACTTAAAAATACTTCTTTTAGGACAAACTAGAAACCTCAAGGAACAAAATTCTATAAACTTTTTAGTTTACATACTTGACTAATATCATCCAATATTTTACAGCTGCAAGAGATGATTCTGATTCATTTTTTATGATGTTAAGGTTGTACTTGTTTGCCAGCCAGAAATTTCCGCTTAAACTCTGATTCTGATCAGCTCACCAGGAAGCTCTCATCAATTAAATTTGTGTTTGAAATCAGAATTTTACATTTTGCATGACGATTGAATTGTCATATATCAGCTGTATTTTTTCCTGAATAGTTTCAGTGTATTGAAAACAGGAATATATCAGCCAGTAGTAGCGCCAACTTTTCAAAAATATTGGTTGGGCTCAATTGGTTTTTTTTTAAACAGAATAACACATTTTTTCCTTTTAGTGCGTACATGTGTGTAGAAAGAGAGGTCTGGGGGATCGAATGACTAAAAATGGTAGTTTAAAATTAAATTATTTTTTTGCAAAAAAATTTTTAATTATTATAATTTTATTATAATTTTATAAATAAGTTTATTAAATAATACTGTCATAAGTTCTTTCTTATAAATACATTACTATTTTTTATAAATAACATAAAAATTGCTAACTATTGAAAGTACAAAAAAAGTAAATTTGAAGAAAAACATATATTTTAGACACCTAAATTCTTTATTAATTCAAGACAGCAAAATATACAAGAAATTTGTTTCCATAAGAAATTAAACTATACTTCCGCTGAAGGGTTTTCAATGCTCCTGTAATTCTAATTGATGCCCTTACTAATTTCCATTCAAAATTGCTTTTGAGAACATTAATTAAACCAAATTTCATTACAGCAATTAAATAATTAACAAAGTAAATTACGTATTAAACAAACTGAAATAAGGTGGGCGTAAAGATCAAATTGTTGGATGGGCTCGCACCCCATAGGACCATGTACTTTGACGTCACTGTCAGTCAGTATAGTGTTTCCAGTTCAACTTTTTCTGTGTCCAACATCATCTGTCTGGCAATTTCTTATTTCTTTCTGGAATCATTTACCCAAGAGAATGCCTTCCATTTCTTCTAACCAATTTTGTTAGATTTTCTATTTTCGACGCAAAAAGCTATCATGTAAAAGTCAAATATTGTAAAATTGTTTAAAAACCAACACAAAATACAAAAACTGTTATAAATTCGAATTAGGAGTAGTATCAAATGAAGAAAGCTTTTATCACGACGTTTAGAGATTTAGAGATTTACTCTTAATAATTTATAATTGTTCAAGTAAAAAAGACAAGTTAAAACAATGTTTAACAATGTTAAATATGGAATGCATATCGTTATCGTTAGCTTTTTTCTGGAAAATTCAACCATGATGTGGGTGATTATAAGGTATCTGTGGTAATAAAGCAACGTTAAGATTCTATCAATTTTCACGGTTTAGTTTTAGATTGTATTTTTCAAACAAATATAAGATTTGATACAGAAACGCATTGACTATATAAAGAAAAAAGTAATTTAACAGATATGCATTCATAAAATATAATGGCTTGATTTCTTGACCAATGCTATTTGGCTCTACTACCCAACTATGTGGATAATAACGCCAAGCAAACAACACTATAAAATAATTTAGAATAATTCAATTTAAATTGACCAAATCTAAAAATACAAACTCTTTAGTCCTATAAATTGACAAATTGAAATTCTAAGCGATAGAGAATGTTAAATTTTTTGTGAAAGCGTATGAAAAAGAAGGAGAGGTTTGGGAGGAGAAGAGAGGCAAACGAATATCTGAGCCTGAGTTTCTTTTTGCTTAAAAAGGACCGCTTAAATAGAATTATTAGAAACATTGCACGGTTTTAACTGTGTTTATCCAAAAGTGAGTTCCGCCCAATTGACGCGGCAGTGCCTGTGAGGCCATCATGGCTTTCTATTGCAAAATCCGATGATTAAACAGCAGCGAGGTGTTATGAGATTTCTCACTGCGTCAGACTTTGATAAGACACCTCGCTGCACTTTAACCATTGGATTTTGCAATGGGAAAGCCATGATGTCCTCACAGGCACTGCCGCGTCAATTAGACAGAACTCACTTGCTGTCTGCTTCTCTCCCCCTTCATGCACAAGCGCCTACGCATGTTCATAACTACGCTGGATACTCCAGTCGCATCTCTCGATGTCTCACTACTTAATTCCAAAGCGGCATATTCAAATTTCAACCGGTTTGGTAGTTAGGGTGTTTCGTACCTTTTCATTTGATCGCCCCTAGTATATATTTTCTGTTTCGAATGACGTCAATTTGAAAAATTCAAAAATCTATCAAGAGAATCAGAATTTTTATTGATTTATAAAAAAAGAACACGTGTTATCATTTATTTTTTTAATTATTGTGTTGTTTTTTAGTTGGTGGCAACTCGGAAAAAATGATTGAATTAGCAATTAAAAAGGAGATATTTCTATAACGTTAAATATCGAAAGTCCAGCGTTATGTAAATTTTAAATGGGTGCTATTTCCTTAATTTTTTATATTTTTTTTACCTAACATTCCAAAGGCACGTCCCTAAGTTAAAAGCTTTCGAACAAGCTATTACACATCGCTGAATGTTTCCTGGTTCGGGTTATAATTGAGTTGTTTGTCTTTTTTTCTTGTTTCACTAGCAAAAAGTGACAAAACAGGGGTTCTGGATCTCCATAACTAATAAGTGGATCTGGATGATTTTTTGTAAACTTTGAGATCTATAGTAGGACACTTTCCCTTTTCAATCTCGTCGTGATCTGATGATTAGTTCCAAAGTTATTAAGAGGCAATCTTTGGACTTTAACATTAGAGATGCATCTGAGCTCTACTATACAGCACTATCGCACTGTATGATCTTGCCGTCTTCCAGACTGCTTCACATTAGTTACATTACAATTTCTATTACATCAGTTAAAGATTAAATTTGTAAAATTTTGAAAAACAGAACGCCATGAAAGTGGACAGTTAAAATAAGAACTCAATTAAACAATCAAGTGGGGATTTGATAGAAACCTGATTTTGTAAATGTTGGAATTAGAATATCGAAAACATTGTGCTATCGTTTTATTTATAAGTGTTTAAAATTGTTTCACATTAGTTTTTTTTTAAAAAAGATCAGTTTTTTGGACACCTCCCCCCCTCATTCTAACCAATTTAACAATGGCAATATTGCTGTCTCATACATAAAGAAACAAGTTGGAAATTGCACGTGAACGTAGCAAATGAGGTGCGTTCGTACGATAACGAAGTTTTAAAAATATTCAGATCTTGCTGATATAGTAGAGCGTACTCCGGATACAGTATAGTAGTCGAAATCTTTACGTTTCTGTAAATATGCAGGAAGTAATTTTTATTACACCTCAGCAACGTATAACTTATTTATAAAATGTGAAATAGTTGAATATAATTAAAACACGTACCAAACCATGTTTTCCCGTATAGCATTATATAGTGGAATACTTTTGTGTGGACCTGTAATTTAATAATAAAAATTCTTTGCACCACAGATTGTACAGAATGCATATTTTAGTATATATTTCATAGATTCTTGCCAATTCTATTATGTTCGAATGATTGTAACATCATTAAAATGCATTTGAAACTTTTTCCCCATTGATCGTAATGTAACGGAATCCTTTTGATTGTCCCTGTAATTGATCTATGCATCCGATTTTCATAACATTTGAAATGACTCGACAAAATTACGCAATAGTTATATGTTTTAAATTTCAAACGATTAAAATGCATTTAAAACTTTTTTCCCTATTGACCGTAATGTAACGGAATCCTTTTGAATGTCCCTGTAATTGATCTATCCATCCGATTTTCATAAAATTTGAAATGACTCGACAAAATTATGTTATAACTATGTATTTTAAATTTCAAACGATTCGGTTGGGTAGTTTTTGCGTTGTTATATGCGGACAGACGGACAGACAGACGGACAGACGGACAGACAGACAGACGGACAGACAGACCGACGGACAGACGGACGGACTGAGCGACAACAGTAGGTGCTACGTATTTACATAATTACGAATGCACCTAAAAACGCCCTTTTCGGATGTAGTTCCGCCACTATATGGAATCAACCTTATTGCGCATATACCTATTGCGCCGTACATTTTAAATTACAACCTATCTCCCGAACGTATCCAAAATCTTCTACAACATTTTGAAAATACACACTACAAGTGAACTACAATTTTTGTGTTGTAAGTAAAGTATTTCCTGACAAATATATTGTTTTTACATCACAAAACATGTCTCGCAAGTTATAGAGCAAGCGTTAATTTTAGTTGCTTCTAAAAGCGATAAGACATACAAATGGAAAAAATTAATTTTAAGCTGTTGTTTGTGTTTTATATGACTCAGAGTCCTTCTGCGTAGAGCTCATAGATGCCCTTTACCAAATTATTTCATAATTATGCATAATATTAGTACTTGGCGTTATTACACCAGAATACTTTATACATTTTTTGTAAAAATTGAAATTGTTTCAAGCCAAGCTTTCTACTAAAAGAGAGAAAAAAATCCTCTTATATTATTGGTACAGTGAAACAATTTATTGATTTAAACATTTCTCTTTAAAAGATTCAGTATATTTCTGAGATTAGTAAAAATATTGAAATCGATGAGAAAAAATATGGATTCAATTTTTTCTAAGCTTTTGAGGAATAAAAATGTTTTATCTTCTGAGATTTAATGAAAAAAAGGAAAGAAAAATGAGCGTTAAATATGATTACGCAGAAAAAGAAAGCAGGAAAGTTGTGTCATTTTCAGAATGTTCTTATAATTCCCAAGAAATATTTTTTATTAACTGTAATTAACATTTTTTCTGATTTCGCAGGTTGTTTTTAAAACTTAAAAAGGGGAAAAGGGGAAATTTTATATCTTTCTTATTTCTTTACATTTTTATATAAAAAAATCTCTTCACGCTTAAAACTTTACTGGAAAAAAATTATGTAAGGTTACTAGAATATTTCTAGGCTAATGGGATGCGCAAATTATTTTATGTAATTGAAACAACAACAACAAAAAAGATGTAACACATTTGCACTATAAAACAAGAAATCTGCAAGATGACTAAAAATTATTTAGCCAACTGGGATGCCTAAAACTTTTTTGTAAATGCAACGAAAGATTTCATGTAAATATACGGGGTTACCGATAAAATTTTCGCAAGCATACAGATTTCTGTATCATTACTTACCTAGTGTTGTAAATTTACATATTTTTCTGTACAGTGCATAGATAAAATTTTAGTAAACACACAGATTTCTGCATCTTTACAAACCTAGTATTGTTAATTTACATCTTTTTTCTGGACAGTGCACCGATAAAATTTTAGTAAACATACAGATTTCTGTATCTTTACAAGTTTAGTGTTGTAAATCTACATCTTTTTCTGTACAGTTCACAGACATATTATAGTAAACATACAGATTTCTGTATCTTTACAAGTTTAGTGTTGTAAATCTACATCTTTTTCTGTACAGTTCACAGATAAATTTTAGTAAATTTTAGTAATGGATTAGCTCATTTAAAAAATTCTCGGCGCAATACACAACAAAACTTCTCCGTAGACTATAATTCACTATAAACATTAATTCACAAACACATAAAAGACCCCACGAGAGCCGATATTTACACTACTCCTCGGATCGGCCTTTCAAACACAACTCACCAGGTATTAAAACAATTTATGTAGATGGCGCTGCTGGTGCCAATATACCACCGGACCTTGAATGTTGCAAACATTCAATACTATACAATATCAATACAACTTTTCTCAGAATATATACTAAATGAAATATTAAACTTACAAATACAAGCACAAAAATGTAATACACTATAATACAGAATAATTTACTAAAATAAATAAAATATATGAATTTAAGTAGTCAATGCGGTGTCATTAGCATTAACATGAGGCAAGACAACAATTTTGGTTACTGGCCTTTCATAAGTGCCATTTTTATCTTTTAAAGTTACAACTCTAATTATACCATCTTGGTCTGTATTATCAGGATCTTTTACTAATACTAAATCTCCTTCCTTTATTTCAACCTTTCTTTTATAAGATTTAGGTCAATTTAGAAGTTTTTTTATATACTCTGATTACCATTTTTTTCCAAAGATGTTGAGAAAACCTTTGAACTAATTGACATCTGCTCAACTTATTCATGGGAATTTCCGTATAATTCGCTTCAGGTAAGGCCAATAAAAATGAGCCAATAAGAAAGTGAACAGGTGCCAAAGCTTCAACATCATTTGGATCATTTGAAAAAGAACAGAGGGGACGAGAATCAAGACCAGCTTCTATCTGGGACAATTCTTAATAATTTAAAATAGTTTTACCTACAACAAGCTTTAAACGATATTTGAGAGATTTAACACTTGCCTCCCACTAACCACCAAAGTAGGAAGTAGAGGGGGGATTAAAGTATCAAGTAATTCCTCCATTAGCTAAATTATTTTCAATTTCCTCCTCACTTTTACCCTTAAATAATGACCTGAGAATTGCTCTTAATTATTTATTCACAGCAACAAAATTTCGGCCATCGTGACTGAAAATATCAACAGGTTTGCCTCGTCTCGCAATAAAGCGTTTAAGTGCTGCTAAAATGCTGCACTTGTTAAATCATTAACAATTTCAAAGTGTAAAGCTTTAATTGTAAAACATACAAAAATACAAATAAAATCTTTTTTACCTCTTTACTCCTACTTGTTGAATTTTTTACCTCAAAAGGACCAGAATAGTATAATCCAGTGCGCATAAATGCTCTGGAGACTTCCACTCTTGATACTGGCAAATCCGCCATTTGTTGTTGTTAAATATTTCAATTAATCTGCTTACAATTAATACAATTAAAAATATTTTTTCTAATAACGTTTCTGGCAGATAAAATCCAAAATTGGTTTCTAATAAGTGATAGTGTGGTTTCTTTCCTCGCAAGAAAATATAAAATATGAAAATAATGAATAACGCAAAAAGTAAAATTATGGTTAGGAGGTGTTTTTTGGTACTCAGACATATTACTATTTTTCAATCTTCCACCTACACGAATGATAGGATTGGCATCTAAAAATGGGCTTAAGTTTTTCAAAGTTTATCAGTCTACTATTGTTACGGATATTAGTGCTACTTTCTAAACAGTAAATTTCTTTAACGATTGAAGTCCTTTGAACGTTCTCTACAATGCACAATAAGGACTGAGATAGTTCACTGCTTGATAAAGTTCCCATCGTATGATACAAAGGATTTCTGCAGTTATATATAAATCGCCTACACCATGCTGTGATTCTTTGCAGTATAATGAACGAAGAACAGTTATTAATAATGTCTAAAGGTTCAAAAGAGTTCACTACAGCACATACTTGAGTTACTGTTGGTGATTTTAGTTCATGCAAAAATAACTCGTTTCAATAGGAATGTTATCAGGACACTCAACCACCTCAGGCTGTTGTAGAAATGCAGGACCAGACCACCACAATTAACATAGTTGTATTTAATGGGATCTTAACAGAGCGAGTCAATGTAGTGCAACCCCCAGGGGGATACCTTCTTTATGTATTCACGGGCTTCACAACCCCAGGAACCTGAGTGATATTTCTCTTTTCCTTTTCCTCTTACTCCTCTTGTTTTCCTTTCATCTTTCTTTCACTCTTATTGTGTTTCCTTTTCGGAGGTGAGGGCAATTCTGTATAAGCCGATATCATCCCGTCTGTCGACTCATGGAGAAGTGCAAACCACCCACGTGTTGGCCGTACGTGGCGACCCGTGTCCCTGGAAAGGGGGATCCTGGCAGTGTAGGGAAACCAAAACACTGCTTTCGCCTCTGCTTCAGGTAGACGGGAGGTGCATATTAGTCCCGTGTGTACCAATTGGCTGGTAAGATGGCTTTTGTCACTGGCTTAGGGATCAAGCGAGCGAGTACTTACTAGTCATCTCGTTAAGGGTGGAGACTGGCATAGGAGTATCTTGTGGCCGTATGGACCCTGGTTAGCGCTGTTGCACGAATGTGTATCCCCTTGTTGGGCTCGGTAGTAGTTGGTGCGGCCGGAGTCTGAATTGTATTTTTTCAATTATGGATGGAAAATTTCTATTTCCTTCTAATTCTCTCCCAAGTGGAAAGCAACAAACAGTACAGAAACCTGCATTCTCACGTTTTTTGTTATCAAACGCCTTGATAACCAATCTGATTGTTCTTTCAGAAAAAACTTCATCATTTGTTATTGCTAAAGCATTTCAGTCTATTTTGGAGAATGACCATTCGCTCAAGAAATTGCAATCCGGGGATTTGCTTGTTGAGATCTCTTTATACAAACAGTCACATCTTCTTCTTTTAAATAACTCTAAAATAGGTCCTTTTTCTGTTTCTATTCAGGCACATTAAACTCTAAATACAAGTCGTGACGTAATATTTGAGCCAGAACTTTTATTTTCTACAAAAGAAGAACTCTTGGAAATTTTGAAAGATCAAAATGTCATACATGTAAGGCGTGTAACAATTCGTCGGAATAAAAAAATGCTTCCCACAAATCACATCATTCTGACATTCAATAGTTCTAATCTACCTACAAGAATAAAAGCTGACTATCTAAGCTGTCCTGTCCGACCTTACATACCTAACCCTCTCCGTCGCTTTAAATGCCAGCGTTATGGCCATACTAATACTACCTGTCGGGGCAATGTTACCTGTGCCCGTTGTGCAGAAGTCGGCCACGATGGTAGATCTTGTGAAAAACCTGAGCACTGTGCAAATTGTAAAGGTGACATACTGCATACTCTCGCTCATGTCCTAGTTGGATCCGAGAAAAGGAAATTCTTACAGTTAAAGTTTCACAAAACCATTCTTATCCTGATGCTCGGAAAATTGTTGAGTCCAGAACCCCGTCAGTTGGCGTCTCTTATTCTAGCTTACTCAAGAATGAAACAAAAATTGTGAGGCATATAAGCACTCAGACTGACTCTACCGTTCCTTCTGACACACCCTCATCGAACAATTTAAAGAAAAAACCCCTAATGTATACAGTACCGCTAGTACAAGACTTATTCCAAAATTAGAGCTCTGGCCACATTCATCAGAGCCTGTCAAAATGGAATACCTTTATAACCAAGCCCAAAACTCATTAACTAAAACATCAAAATCTTCCGAACATGACACGCAGGCTACTTTAGAATTGGATAAAAACAAATTGTTGAACCCTAGTGTATGTCCAATTAAAAAAACAAACATAAAATCTAGCTCACAGAAAGATAGAAATAAACCCTCAAACCAAGTCTCTTCACAGTGGAAAACTGTGAAGAGAAAGGGCAAAAAATCTTGTCTCAGTTCAGCAATTAGAAATATAAAGGATTCAAAACAGTTACTCAACTATACTGAAGAGGCTATGGACTCATCCAGTTATGAATCTGATGATGATGATGAAACAAATACGGTTTATGAAGAATATGTGCCTTCGTCTTAACTTGCCTTAAAAAATGATTGATTAGTCTGTTTTAAGCTGTATTTTAACATTTTTCGTTTATTTTTAAAACAGTCATTTTTTTAGAGCTTTTACTATTTTTAATTTAAATATTTATTCTTTTGAACTATATTTTGATTGCATTACTCATTAACGAAACCTTGCTATTCTTTAAATATCGCACCTTTTTTTTGCATCTATGTCACTGTTTGTTTTGCAATATTTTCATGATTATTTAAAGATATTGAATATTATTGTATACTATTATTATATTGTTGACTTACTATTTTATTGATTTGACTGGTTTTAACTCTTTTTTTTCCTGAATTGTGTTTTAATCCTATGTACTTGTTTTATTTACATTTATCACCTTAATGCTTTCATCTTTTAACTTTGCTTTTTATCCGTTATATTTTTACACATTTTTAACATTTTTTAAAAACTTTTCGATTTCTACTTCATTTTGTTCTTGGCGCAGCAAGTCCCTAGTGTGACTTAGCGCCAGTAAATCCCAATCAACCAAACAACCAACCAAATCAATGTAGTGCCATATGTTTATGAAAATATAACCCATATTTTAATTACTTAATTCATAATTCATATGCTATTTCTTAATGACTGTTAATGTATTATTGTAATTTTGAAGTTGCAACCTTCTGTTTTGGATACACTGTATTTTTACATCATTATGTATTTTAAAAATAATGCTACAAAATTACGAGTATAATTAGTTAAAGTATTTAATTTTTTTCTCATATAAATATCATAATATAAAAATATGTAAAAAACAGTTATTTAACCTTCCTACCCTGTTCAAATTTTACCCAATCTTGATAAAAACATTTCACACCAGAATTGTTATTTATAACATTTTAATATACTTAATTGGCTTAAATTTTGGAATATTTTATTTACTTTTCTTTATAAAAAAGTTCTGGTTCGAATCATATAAAATAAATTATAGGTATGGGTCGATTAAACCCATTCAGGGTAGGAAGGTTAAAGGGTATATATGTGTGAAGAAATTTATTAAAAGAAGATTTGAATAATAAATGATATTCCCTCCAATCATTTTATGTATTTAAAGAAAAATATAAAATATAATTTCATTTATTGCTGTTAAAATGTTAAATAAATACGGGCACAAGATATACCTATTTTGGGATATCGGTTAATTGTGAGATGCAGATGATTTTTCACATAAAATAAAAAACAGTTTCGTGATAAAAGATATCAAACTCAGTATAAATAATATCTGATATAAAACTCCTTTTTTTCTCAAGGAGAGAACTGTTAGATTTAAAGAATCAGATAGTGCGAAATTCTTGAAATATCCCCGGAGGATTATTTATCAAAACAACTGCAGTTATTTTTAGTTAAAAAGTTTTGGGTATTCATTAGTGTCTCTTGCTTCTCCTAACTTATGATTATTTCTATTTTGTTAAATTTTTTAACATATATTTCATTAATTTTATAAAAGAGCGCTTCACCATTATGTAACTCAAACTGGCTTAATTAGAGAAGGAATATTCGAATAATTTAAATAGTGTAAAAATAGTTCTATAGCTAAATATAGTTATATAAAAATAGTTAATTTAAATAGTGTAAAAAATAATTCTGTTTTATTTATTTTAAAAAATTATCAATGTTATTTAGTTTATATCAATTAATAGTTATTGTAAATCGTACTATGTGACATTTAATATCACTGCTTTGAATTTAAACAGCACAGGATTAAGAGTTTATGAAAATTGAGTTCTTTTGAATTTTTATATTCATATAAGGTAAGAATAAAAATATTTTCAACATATGTAAAAATAAATAAATAATAATAAATCTGCATGCTTTGAAAAAAGAAGTCATCCTTTAAGAAAAGCACATAGGAAAACGTGGAAAATTTTTAATTTCTGTTGTGGTAATTTAAACAGAAAAATATATTCCATTTCTATAAACTTGACATTTACCGAGGAAATTTTTAAATCTGACTGATTAAGCCCGTTAAAGTTAGCTCTATATCCCTCTGGTTCTTTCTTAAAATGTAGCTGTTTTCCCTCTCCTAGGGCATTTGGAATTTGATCTCATGTTTAAATCGGCCATCAGTGATGTAAAACATCAACAGACTTCTCGGAATTAATGGAATATACACTGACAAACTTTTAAAACTCAGACGAAAAAAAACCCATTAATTTTCTGAAATGGCGCTAATATTTACCTACGATCTTAAAAAAAAAAAAAAGAAAAAAATTGAAATTAATATTGTATGTATGATTAAAGTTTAATTGAATTTAGATTTATTATACATTCGGATTATATATATTTGATTCACCTTTTGACACATTATACACTCATTTAATATTTGTGTTAAAAAATTAATGAGCAATAAGATAATTTTCGTACACAAAAATTAAATATAAATAAGCGTACTTAAGTGATATAAGAGGCAGGGATAGGCAACAGCTATTACCCAAACAGCGCAATCGGTTGATGCGATGCCACTTGACGGCACAAAGGGTTACATATATCGCTATCACTACAGTGTGCCCAGTTGTAATATTATATTGCCCAGTTGCATTATTAATACTATGTGACCTTTATTTGTTGATGACAATAGTGAGGAGACCTTAAACAGTCGATTCACATATTGCGTCTACAGTAACATTATAATAAAATCATTTTGTATTATCATGTTGACGTCACAGTGACTCATAGAGACTTCATTGTAAAATCGCCATGACTTTTGCATTCAGAGAAATAACTAAATGATTGACGTCGTAATGAAACCACATAATGAATCTTAGATGAACGATAATTGTAAAATCTACTGTAACGTTATCACGAGCGCTGTTTTTTGACAAGTAATTAAATAAATTTCATTTGTTATCCCTTAAAGATTTGCCAGAAAGTAACTGTCAGATTAATTTAACAATTGAATCTCCAAATTATCAAAACAATAAGAGAAGATTGAGAATCGCAAGATAACTTCATTGTAACGACACCAAATGACTTGTTACAATGCGTCTGTCAAGATGTTCTCTCAATGGAATCACGAAATAACAATTGGGTCTCATGTTTAAATCGGCCATGAAGAATATATAAAATCAACAGACTTCTCGGAATTGATTGAAAGTACTACTAACAAACTTATCAAACACAGAGAGAAAAATAAGCTATTATCTTTCTGAAATGGCGTTATTATTTACCCATAGTCTTAAAAATAACCTTTGAATTGTTAAATATTTCCTTCAATTATGTTATTTAGTGTCCAGCTTAGTACCTTATGAAACAATGGTGAAATAATACACACATATGTTCCATCACTCTTCAGTGTACTAACTCAGGAAGAATCAATTTTGTATTTATGATTGAATTTTAATGAATTTAGATTTATTATACATTCGCTTTATATACGTTTGATTCAGATTTTTATTCATTATACACTCATTTAATATCTGTGTTCAAAAATTAAGGAGCAAAAAGATAATTTTCGTACACAAAACTTAAGTATAAACGCGCATACCTAATTGATATAAAAAGCAGGGATAGGACATAGGTTATTACCCATGAAGCACAAGAAGCGCAACCAGTTGATGTGATGACACCTTGACGGCACAACGGGTTACATGTATCTCCGTGACTACGATATGCTCAATTGTGATATTTTCATTCCGCTCATTATTAATATCATGTGACCATTCTTTGTTAGGAATAACAGTGAGGAGACCTTCGATTATTGATTCTTATGGATTGATTACGTCTATAAAAATGTTATAATTAAATAGTTTTGTATTGTCATTTTGACGTCATAGTAACTATTACAAACATCAATGTAAAATCAGCATGACTTTAGAATTCTGACGAAGCACTAAATGAAGAAAGTCGAAATAAAACCATATAATGATTCTTAGGGGAACGATAATTGAAAAATCAATTGTGACGGTATAACAAGTGCTGTTATCTGACAAGTCAACTAGATAATTTTGAATTTAAATGAAAAGTTTTCTTGTCACTTGGAAACTTGCCTTAAAGTAACTGTCTTAACAATTGAATCGTCGAATGATTAGAAGAACAAGAAACGACCGGGAAACGCAAGATAACTTCATTGTAACGACACCAAATGACTTGTTACAATATGTCTGTCTAGGTGTCTTCTCAGTGGAATCACGAAATATTAATTGCAACAGAATAATAATGAAACTGGTAAAAGAAAGCATATTTTGGATCATTGAAGCGATTGCTAAATTTGTGATGTATGAGAATGTCAACGCGGCATTACATTGACTACTCCCTGTGCTGTTAGGATAGAACCTACTTCTACATTTTATTTATTTATTTATTTTTATATATATATAAAACTTTGTTTTGAGTAATCGGTTATGTCATTTATGGATTCAAAATGAATAAAATTATCATTACGTTTTACATTAATTTACATTAATTTTTTTATACTCATTGTATTTCAGTATCACAGTTTCGCATAGTTTATAAAAGAAACAAATTTTAATATTAGATTTTGGAACAGTTATAGCTTGAAAAACAAATATTCCTTAATAATGCCCTGCGGTTACTAGTCTTACTATTAAATTACGGTATTCTCTAATCCCTGTTATTTCATGCATTGGCTACAAATTAACATTTTAAAAGCGAAAATATGTTTTACTTTCGTAATCCACAAGTCGATAATTATTCGAATGTTAACTAATATGATATTTTATTTCAAGCAATTCATTTGAATGCATTTTGTTCCCAGTGAAAACAATAAAATCAACTGGCTTGAAACATAGTCTTATTTATGTTTTGTATTTAATTTCGCTTTTCTATATTAAAGATATGGTTAATGAAATTGTTATTATCGAGAACATAGAAAAAATATGTTTTTACTTTAGTAATTAACGAGTTGATAATTATTCAAATGTAAAGCCAATTTTTAACTAATATTAGTATTTTATTCAAGAGTTCCGTCAATGGTATTTTCTCCCCGGTGTAACCAATAAAGTCAATACTCGCTTGCTACAAAGGTTTATGTTTTTATTATTTATTATTTACTTTAATTTTTGCATACTGATATGGTTAATGAAATTGTTACTATCGGGAACATAGATAAAAAGGCTTAAAAATGGCAAAGTGAAAGTTTAGTTATTAAATTATGAATAATAATTAAAAGGATTGGTTATTTAATTTTTTTATAAACGTACATTAACCCCCCCCCCTTTTTTTTCAGAGCTGGTCATAGGAGAAAGCATACAACAAAATCCCCTCCTTTGTCTGTCTGAGCGTCAAAAGATTCTTGAGATGTTATCAATAAAAGGGACTGTAATACGAAGAATCAATGAAAGTTAAGATGATGAAAGAGGATGAACGTTATTGAACACTTGGGTGACATGAATGGAAAGATTAAGAGAGCTTATGATGTATATTGAGAGAGCCATTAACATACGAAAGTGTTAGATTTCAAACTCTTGTGAGCCGAAATTTCATATGTATGTCATCACTGTCTTGAAATTATTTACACCAAGTGCTCAAAGAAACAGAAGAGAAAAAAATAATAATAACCGGAAATAGAGGAATACAAATATTTACTATTTAAAACTGAAAAAAAAACTTAATTTTTTTTTACATAATTTAGGGGAGACTAGGGAGGTTGGCTATAGGGGAGGTTTGAACTTTTTTTTTAAGTTTTCACATTTAAAAGAATTTCAGGTTGCCTGTATTTATGACGCCAATTATTAAGTCGTGGGATATAGGCCTAATAGAGGGAGTGTCCTCCTTGGGGGTGTTTCTAAGGGAACCTAACCTGTATTTACACATGGAAATCGAAGGTTCGAAAAAAACGCCGAAAGATTAGGCCGACGGAGACGACTGGGTTCGAACCTCTCCTCTACCAGTTTCGAAGCCTTCTCGAATGGCAGACCTTCCCGGCCATTGGTGGAAAATTAACGAATTTCAGAATTCTGCCAATAGTTTTGAACCCCAACTACTTAAATGTGCAAGCAATATTCATTGTTTCATGCAGATAATTTAAACAGACGAGAAAATAATCAACGGTAAAAAGATTTCAGCTTAAAACGTCTATTAAAAAAAATCATTTCGTAAGGTTTTCTTACATAAAATACAGCATAAAAATTTAAGGAAGTAGGTTTTATGTGTTGCAGAAATATTGAGGTTCATTCTAGGCATAAAGATTGTAAAGAAAATTAGGCTAATTATAACCATGTGCTATTCTGTAATAAAGGGTACGTGGGGAGGCTTAACTCAATCAATATGAGGGAGGGTTGACCATGGTCAAAGCTCCTTTAATTATGTGTTTTAGGAAATATTTTTATTATACACGGTACAAAATGAAGGGTTAATGGTTATATTTGTAAAATAATGTAAGTTTGCTCTGCAAAGCTACGACAGAATGGCGTGATAGAAAAGAAAATGTAAAAAATAATTAAAAGAAAAAATTAAAATTGCGATAGAAGCAAAATAAATATTAATTACGAAAAGGAAAGGTGATAGAAGTTTTATTTTACTTAAATAATATATAAAGTGGGTAAACAGAATGTAAAGGATTAGAAAGAATGAAATTATAAGTGTTCATGCATTTGTAAAATTAGATTGATCAAAACGCTTTAGAAAATTATGTCGACAAACTTTATCGGGATAAATGTAGTTAGATGAAGCCAAAGTATGTAGCAACCAGTGTTTCCCGATAATGTTTCACAAAAAATAGGTGTTTAACCCTTTAAGCCCTGACTTACACAATTGTGTAGATAATCCCAAGGAAAAAGAAAAAGCATTTTTTTTTCTTTTCCTGCGATTTAAAGGAAACCCTTCACCATTGATTTGTGTGAATCCCTCATTGATGTAACCTAACATAGGAAATTTTATTATTTCTGTACAAACAAACATGATCATATTAATTAGGGAGAAAATCTAACATTTTTAAATACCGAATTTTAAAACCGAAACTCTTTCGGTCTTAAAGGGATAAAATTAACTTTTTCTCCTATGTCTCGAATTTGTCTAAGCAGGGTTTTTTACACATTACATTTATTTCCCTAAATAATATTTAATAATAATGTAACCATGTAGCATAAAATTATTATGCCATTTTTCAAACTTATTTTATTTCCCTTAACAAATATTTCAATATAAAATCAAATCAATCTACAATTTTCAGGTTTCTTATCTATTACACTAATGTAGCAACTTTATTTTGTTAAATAATTGCATAACGAATAAAATGATATATTACAATTAATTTCGGGCTCAATATTTATAAAAACACTAAAAGATATCGAAAGAAAGAGCTATCAAAAGGCAAATCATCCCTCCTCCCTTTAGAAATATCCATAGAGTAAAAATAAAGTGCAGAGATGAAGTATAACGGCTAGGAGTGACGCCAAAAATGTAACCGTAAAATCCGCTAAATTATCACCAAACAAAACCACTTACTTTCTCGAAACAAGTAAGAAAAATCATGCATTAAGCATAAATTATGAAGCACTTTCCAACACTTCATGAAACCGTTAACAAAACTTCGTTGTTTAGCCAAATATGTATTCCAATACTTTGTAACAGCCATGTATTTGATCTGTCAGTAGATGTACATCCTATATAATGGGAAAATTTAGTTTAGCAAGAAAGTGCCTAGCAGCTTGAAATTTCTTTTTCAGCAATTTATACTAACAGATGAAAACATACTTGAATACTTTTGTTCAGCCCTGTAGATAATCTTGTATCTTTATTACACGTCAGTATTAAGCTAAAATCTGTTTTAAACTTAAACACTCATAAAACAACTGAAATCATATTTTCAAGAGTTATCATTCATAGGTGTCCATGCACCCAATTCTTTGCGTGGCCCTGTATATCATTTTATCTATATTCTGCAATCATTTCTTAGTAAATTGTATGCAATTCAGTTTAAAAATGCATACCTTATTTAAGAACCACCTTTAAGTAATTTATGTTCATATACACTAACGTTGGCGAACTCTTTTGTATAGCCCGGTATATCAACTATAGCATTTATACACACTATGTAATATGCATAGATTTAGTGAAACTTAAATTCACATGTCAAAATTGAAAATGCATTTCATCCATAAATCAGCCGTCATCGGATACATATACAGTACTTCGGAAAGAATATACTATTTGAAATCTTTTGAGTGTCCCTATAAATGCGATGTATTCATTTTATACAAGACAGTATCGTATAATTTATATTAACCCTCAGTGATACATATCTCACCCTCAGTGATACACCCTCAGTTTTAATATACATGAAAAGTTTAATATATTTAAAATATGTCTCACACAATTCCCCCTCTTTACCATTATCTAATGGAATTCTTTTGTGTGTCCCTGTAAATAAATAATAGCTATATTTTCACCGCATATTTTATAGAATACATATTTTAGTCCATATTGAGAATGCATATAAATTTTGGCATGTTTGATAGCATGCAACATCTTTAAAGTTCCTTTGAAACGTTTTCCCTCATAGGCCGTAACCGAAAACTTTTGACTCTCCCTGTAAATAAACTAATCATGTTAGTAACTTCATTTTAATAGGGTTCGTGCTGAGGTAAATGTCAATTACGTCCAAAAATTTCAGAGCAATCCGAGAATATTTAAGGGAGTTAGAGCGCGGCCAGACGGCCAGACGGACAGACAAGCTGAATGCATAAGCACTTTTCAACTTTGTTGGAAAGTGCTAATAAAAAGAAGAAATCTTTAGTACTACAGCTTTTAATTCATAATACAATGAAGTATTATTTTACATAGCTTAAATATAAACAAATAAGTTTCATTTAGAGAAAAATTCCACGACTGATGTCAAAAAATTTGATCCCTGTTCCACGTGATTGTTTTGTTGGGTGAATGAGGGCACTAAAATTTGAGTGATAACGATATCATATTGCACACCGATTTTACTATATATTGTGCCCCCATCTATCACTACCTTTCATGGAAATATCTTACGATAGCAAATATCAGATCACCCTCCCCCTGAAGTAATAAGTTTATATATCTACAACCCCTTTTATATTATATGCTAAAATGAATTACATCTTTTTCATAAAGTTTTATTAATTAACTAAAATAATATTTAATACAATTTTTTTAATCTGCAAAAAAATGTTTTCTTCATAGAAATATTAATTTTATTAAATTTACATCAACTATTCTGATTGTTTTCAACGAAAAGGAATCATAATCTGAGAACGAAAGAAAAACTATCACGTATTCAACAAGTTGGAAATTGCACGTGAACGTAGCAAATGAGGTGCGTTCGTACGATAACGAAGTTTTAAAAATATTCAGATCTTGTTGATATAGTAGAGCGTACTTCAGATACAGTATAGTAGTCGAAATCTTTGTGTTTCTGTAAATATACAGAAAGTAATTTTTATTACACCTCAGCAACGTATATCTTATTCATAAAATGTGAAATAGTTGAATATAATTAAAACACGCCCCAAACAATGTTTCCCCGTGTAGCATTATGTAGTTGAATACTTTTGTGTGACCCTGTAATTTAATAATAAAAATTCTTTGCATCACGGATAGTACAGAATGCATATTTTAGTAAATATTTCATAGATTCATGGCAATTCTATTATGTGCGAATGAGTGTTACATCATAAAAATGTATTTGAAACTTTTTTCCCATTGACCGTAATGTAATACAATACCTTTGATCGTCTCTGTAAATTATCTATGCATCCGACTTTCATAACATTTGAAATGACTCGATAAAATTACGTAATAATTATATGTTTTAAACTTCAAACGATTAAAATGCATATTGTAAGAAGTCGCCTTACAAATGTAGAAGAGAAGAAAGAAAGAAGTGATAACTTATCTTAATAAATATCTCGGGGTTGCATTCTTCTTTATAAACTTTTTATTACTTGAAAAGACGACACTTACAAATATAACACTAACGTACACACATTATATACAAATAAAGCTTTTACATAATTCTGGCGCACGCCACCATCACTAGATAAAACCGCAATTCACAACCAACATTCTAATATCACTAAGAAAAAGAACATTTTTTTTAATAGAACTAGTGTTGCCAGATTTCTTTTAAACGAGAAATATTACAACTACATTTTTTTTTTTAATTTAGCAAAACTCAGGTCACGTGACGCGTGAGTCTATTTTTTTTCTTTTATTCCTTTGGAAAGCGCGTGTTACATCCTCCCCCTCTGTTTCCGATCTACGTCTCGGTGAGGAAACAGGATGCTTTTTTGGTCTTCCTCTTTTTCTCAAGGGTGCAACTGGAATAGTTTCAGATTCTTGGAAAGGCAACAAGGCAGAAACGTGGTAAGATCCTATTCGTTCAGTAGGATTTTCTAGACTAGCAATGTCATATGTCACTAGTGACTTTTGAGTCAAAATTATGTATGGCCCATCTCTCTTAGGCATAAATTTTGCTGTTTTATTTTTACTTGCCTTGCTCACTGGGTGTAGGTTAACCCATACTTTTTCACCAGGCTTGAAATATACTTGTCTACGATTTTTATCATAATATTTCTTTCGCTGATCTTGTTTCATTTCAACACGTTCTTTCACACTTTTCGAAATATTTGCAAGTCGTTTAAGATATGGGGTTATTTCCGGAACGAAATTGTCATTTTCGACAACAGCTTTGAAATCGTTTACCACATCATCGATTGTTCTTAGTTCTCGACCAAATTGTAGATAGGCAGCAGTTTGGCCTGTTGTATCAGATTTGGCAGAGTTCATGGCAAATCTAATGAAAGGAAGTTTATCTATCCAGGAACGGTGTTCATCCCCGACAAGGATTGCTATTCGAGGTTTCAAGTCTCGATTTTTGCGTTCGACCGGATTGGCCTGAGGATGGTATAAAGGTGTCAATGATTGGTCTATTCCAAGAATATAACAAACTTGTTGTAGAACAGCGCTCACAAACTGAGGACCATTATCACTTATCAGTCTTCTTGGAATACCATACCGAAGGAAGATCTCTTCTATCAAAGTAGTCGCACATTCTTGTGCAGTTGCAGTTGTTAAGGCAAATAGTTCTACCCATTTAGTGGCACAATCTTCCACTATAAAAATCCATCGGTGTCCATCTTTACTGGGTGGCAGTGGTCCAAAAAGATCAATACTGAGGGTTTCAAACCGCTGAGCATAAGCAGGTGTTCGCAATAAACCAGCAGGTTTCTGATTTGTTGCTTTATAGCGAGCACACTCTGGACATTTCTTTACATATTCAGAAATAAAGGCTCGCATGCCTGTCCAATAATATCTCTTAGCAATTCTTTGATAGGTTCCTGCTTCACCATAATGTCCAGCTGAGGGGTCGTCATGATGAAGTTTCAAAATATTTTCTCTTTCTTGAACTGGAATGACCAGTTGCGCTTCCTCGGCATCAGATTCAGGAGCATAACGATAAAGTACACCTTGATTCATCAGGAATCCTCTATCAATCCAATTGGCAAAATCTCCACTTTTCTGTTCATCTTCAAAGCAATCTATAATTTTTTTAAGATTTTCATCTTGTAACTGCGCTTCCCTCATATCTTTTGAGCTTCTTGTTGGCATATCTATGCTAACAAAATTGCATGTCTCGCAGAAAGCAGATTGATGATTACACACAGGACGTGACAGCATGTCAGCCACAACATTAGATTTTCCAGGTTCATATTCTATTTTCAATAAAAACGATTGCAATTGTAGTGCCCAACGGGCTAATCTTCCCGATGGTGACTTAAGACTGAGAAGCCATTTTAAAGGTTGGTGATCAGTAGCTACAATCACTTCTTGGCCTTCCACATAACCACGAAATTTTTCTAAGGCCCAGACAACAGCCAAAGCCTCGCGTTCAGTAGTGGAGTAATTTCTTTCTGCACTTGTAAGAAGACGGCTAGCATATTCTATGGGGTGTTCAGAGGTCTTGTCGGTACCCTGTAAAAGTACAGCACCAAGAGCATAGTTGCTAGCATCAGTACGTAGAATGAATGGTTTGGTTCCATCAGCTTGCTTCAGTACTGGAGATGTCATGAGACAATGTTTTAGAGTTTCAAAGGCTGTTTGTTCTTCTTTTCCCCATTTCCAAGTGGCTTTCTTTTTCGTAAGATTGCTAAGAGGTCTTGAGATATCAGCAAAATTTGATATAAATCTTCTGTACCAAGAACAGGTTTGTAAGAAGGACTGAATTTCTTTAACATTTTTTGGTGGAGGTATCGCTTTAATCGCGGATACTTTGTCTGGATCTACTTCTAAACCATTTGGAGTTATCCAGTGTCCTAGATACTTAACTTTCTCACAAGAAAAATGGCATTTTTCGCGTTTGGCATCTAACTTAAATTCAAGGAGTCTCTCGAACACAGCTGTAAGATCTAAGAGATGTTTCTCAAATGTTTCTGACAAAACGATGATGTCGTCTAGGTACGATAAAGCAAATACATCCTTAAGACCATTTCTAAATTGATCTATCAATCTTTGAAACGTGGCAGGAGCATTTTTTAGTCCAAAAGGCATTTTTAAGAAACGATAAGTTCCATAAGGACAGACAAATGCAGTTTTATCTTGATCTGGTGGGTAGACTTGGACTTGGTGATACCCAGAACGAAGATCTATAGTTGACATGTAAGGAGTATGCTTGGCTTCATGTAAAAGGTCGTCCATTCGAGGTAATGGATATTTATCTGCTACTGTGTTTTCATTTAATTTTCTATAATCTATGCATAATCTTACACTGTCATCGGGTTTTGGTACGAGGACCACAGGCGAAGCATAAGGTGATTCACATTCTTCTATGATTCCTTGAGCTAGAAGATTATCTAATTCCTTCTTAAGAATTTCTTTTTTAGCAGGAGTCATTCGATAAGGCGGTACAGCAACAGGAGCACTATCACCTGTATTGATACGATGCTCAACAAATGGGGTTGTCTCTCCCCCTGGTTGAAAACACTTTTCATACTTTTTCAGGAGATCATTAAGTCTTTCCCTTTCATCAGGACTTAAATTTTTGCCTTCGTCTTCACGTAAAGCATATGGGCTAACTTCGACAGCACCAGCAGACGTACTATTTTCTTCTTCGTACTCATCCACAAAATCAAACTCTTTATGAGGTTTATCACTAAAATGCCATGTCTTTTTAGCGGTATCAAGCACCATGTTAGCATTGTGAAGGAAATCCATTCCTAAAAGGGTTCTATTACCTTTGGCATTTGGTAAAACAATAAACTCCGTTTTGAAAACTCGGCCTTCGATTTCTACGGGCACAGTGGCAGACAAAGTTTCTCTAGCCATCGTAATTCCGTCAGCCAGGGTTACATCATGAGTATGGGGATTCAATGCAACACCAGTTTTCAAAAATAATTTATACATTCGTTCTCCTGCAATAGAACGATTGGCTCCTGTATCTGCACAGACTAACACCTTCTTATTGCAGATCGTAATAGGCACATTTGGAGCTGAAACTGCTGATGTATTTAAACTATATAGCTGAAGACGATGAGCTTGCACTGTTTGTTTTTTTAACCATAGGGGAACAATTTGGGCATTTCTTCTTTATAAATCCCACTTTGCCACAACCATAGCAAAATATATCGGATTCTAAACGTTTATTAGCAAACTTAGGAGAAGATCTGTCTTCTTTTGGAGGCTTACTCTGCTTCCATGTATTTTCTCGGCGAAAATACGCTTTTTTCTCCTGGGGTACAACCGAATCTTTTTTAGAAAACGTAGACCTGATAGTATCATACGCATCTAATTTTCCGGCAAGGTCGACTGGTGAATTTAAATGTTCCCAATCATCTAGCATATGTTGTTTGCATTCGACAGGTACGCGCCTTTTCATCTGATCCGCTATGATCAGATCCTGAAGAGCTTCAAAAGACGTTACATTTAACTCTTTAAGCCAGTTTTCAAAGTAAGCACGTAACTCGAAGTAATAATCTCTCCAAGTAATTTCTTCATCTTTGCGATGCGTGAAAAACAGCTGCCTAAACCTTTCAGCGCTAATTTTAAACCTTTTTAGAAGTAGACCTTTAACATGTGAAAAATATGAAGCGTTATCTTCTTTTTCACGAGCAATAAGCGTAGATATAGAAGAGGGTACAACACTGAGTGAATAAGAAACCCAGAGGTGTTCTGGTACCTTCGAAAGCTTTAACTGTCGTTCCAGGAGCACCAAAAACAATGTTACATCATCTGTCTCTGGCTTAAATGTAGGCAACAGCTTCTGGATATCTATTTTACTCTCTGGATGAGACATTATCCCTGCCGCATTACCACCTACCGCTCCACTGGAAACACTTTGGCTCTGAGCCTGTAACTTAAGCTTCTCAAGCTCAAAATTCATCTCAAACTTTTTTAATTCCAGTTCTTCCGAACGACGCTTCTCTTCTAAATTACGCTGTTCTAACTCAGCTGCTTTTTGTTTTTCCTCTAAGTCTCGTCTACGTTGTCCTTCCTCGCGAGTCGCAATTTGGTTTCTGACTAACGAATTTACGAAATCAACTTCATACGAGGGAGAGGATTTAATCTTATCACGCAATGTGACAACAGTCATAGAGGGTTGTACATCTAAATTCATTTCTAAAGCGACCTGAAATAGGTCTTCTTTTCGTGCTCTGTTGAGGTCGGACATTTGTAAATTTAGCAAACAACAAAATATATACCCCACAAATGCTAAAAATTCGATTTAAATAAATTGTTCCCCGGACGTGAGCTTTGCTTTACAACTCATATAAACAAGACATTAATAAAACAAAACAGTGAACTTTAACGTTAGCAAAATATACTTTTAAAATAATTAAACTTCATAAAACTTCATAAAAGTATCTTTAAAATTTAAACTTTATTATTTTTTTTAAAGAAAATATACTTTAAATTACGTGTCATTTAATCAAAACATTATTTTAACTGATATAAAACTAGTACTGAATTGTTGGCAACATTCATAAACAATGTTCTAAATAGGTCAAAACATATCTGAATAATTAAAATGTCAAGCAATATTATTATCATATTATCAAGACAAGACTACGTAATATAGTTTTTTTTCAATATAACTTTAAAAGAAAAGAAAATCTTATTTCATAAAAATAAATAAATAAATAAATGCAAAAACTTACTCAATCTGTTTTAAAAATCGTATTCAATGCTATTTCACAATATATCAAGAACTCTAAATTAAATGCTTAAAACAACTAACAATAGAACACTCAAATAAAATTTCTAATTAAATTCTGTTACCTTGCGAAACCAACAACAAAACAAACAAAAAATAATTAATAAACACATACCGTATGACACTTGTATTGATGGTATCAATGTATTTTAATATATTTTTTTCATTCTCAACTTATTTCCCTTTTTGTAAAAAGAAAAGAAAAATAATATCAACACAAATAATTACTTATTTCATTATTTCTCAACTTTTTTTTTTTTTTTTTAATTCGAAGTAAGAAAATTTGTTAGTTTATCAAGATAAAAATTAAACATGCATGCAGAGAATGAAAATAAACAAAAGAATAAAAAATATAAGCATGGGGAGGGAAGGGGAATTACACAATATATAAATGAGCTGTAAAATAAATCAATAAATTAAAACTAGAAATATGAAAAATTTTACAAATAGAAAACAAAATATAGACACTTGTGGAAAGAATGCATTCTTTTGATAAAAATATGGATCCATTTTAAGAAAGTAACTTGAAGATTAAATAAATATTTGTTGAGTTACACCTGCAGGCACAAGAACTGGAAGTTTTTTTTTTAAAGCATAGAAAACGTAGAATTCACAAACAAATATAAATGGCGTTATCGAAGCAAGATTAAATTCGAGAACATATATCGCAAACAAATAAAAATGGTGCTTGGCATATGATTATTCCGTGGAATTTTTTTTCACAGCATTGAAGAACACATTTCACAAAACAAACGAGCAACGACTGCTCGTGCCATTTTCTTGCATTAAACATACATGCATTTTTATTTCGTGCGTATTTCACAATCGAATGATTTCACATCAACGAAACAAACTTGCTATGTTAATCATTTAAAATATACTTCACAAACAGACGAGCACGACCGCTCGAGCCATTTTTTTTCATTCTTATTAATCATATTTCATTATAAAAATATCGAACTTTCTGGAACTAAGATAGCTGAATACTTTGAAATTGATTCGTAGCCCGAAGTTGGGTAGCCATTTTGTAAGAAGTCGCCTTACAAATGTAGAAGAGAAGAAAGAAAGAAGTGATAACTTATCTTAATAAATATCTCGGGGTTGCATTCTTCTTTATAAACTTTTTATTACTTGAAAAGACGACACTTACAAATATAACACTAACGTACACACATTATATACAAATAAAGCTTTTACATAATTCTGGCGCACGCCACCATCACTAGATAAAACCGCAATTCACAACCAACATTCTAATATCACTAAGAAAAAGAACATTTTTTTTAATAGAACTAGTGTTGCCAGATTTCTTTTAAACGAGAAATATTACAACTACATTTTTTTTTTTTAATTTAGCAAAACTCAGGTCACGTGACGCGTGAGTGTATTTTTTTTTTCTCTTATTCCTTTGGAAAGCGCGTGTTACAATATGAAATTTTTTTTCCCCATTGACCGTAATGTAACGGAATCCTTTTGATTGTCCCTGTAATTGATCTATGCATCTGATTTTCATAACATTTGAAATGATTCGACAAAATTACGCAATAATTATATGTTTTAAATTTCAAACTATTAAAATACATTTGAAACTTTTTTCCCCATTGACCGTAATGTAACGGAATCCTTTTGATTGTCCCTGTAATTGATCTATCCATCCGATTTTCATAAAATTTGAAATGACTTGACAAAATTATGGTAAAATTATGTATTTTAAATTTTAAACGATTCGGTTGGGTAGTTTTTGCGTTTTTATATGCGGAAAAACAGACAGACGGACAGACAGACAGACGGACAGAAGGACGAACTGAGCGACAACAATAGGTGCTACGTATTTACATAAATACGAACGCACCTAAAAAGTATTATTAATGTTTTTAGCTGGATTTTAATTAAAAAAATTACTTAAATGTAATGGATAATCTTTTTTTTTCTTATGTCCGACAATTTCTTAAATGATGTTTAATCTAAGAAAATCATTGTTATAAAATTTTTTTCAAAATGATAAAAAAAATTTTATTTAAAGAATAGATAAAAAAATATATAATACTAGATTTAGTGAAATCGAAAACTTTTTTTAAATATATCCTCAAAAAACAAGTTTATAATGTAATAAGTGAGATAGTATTTAATGTACATGTAAGGAAAATAGAAAAATAATAAAAGACATTAGCTTAATTATTTAATTAAAATTAGCTTTGACAAATCACGTAAGTACTTTTTCTGTGGAACAACGTTTTATTATTATTTTTTCTTCCTCCATCTAGCTTAACTATATTTTCCTCATCTTTGCTATTTAAAATTTTAATTATTCTAGTATCTGTACGTATGTATACACTACGGATTTTTTTTTTTTTTTTTTTTTTTTTTTTTTTTTTTTTTTTTTTTTTTTTTACAGTGTTACGTATAAAAGTAAAAAAATCGTTTAAAAAACAGATTTGTAAACATTCAGTATACATCTTGAAAAATTACTCCTAATTTTTCGGGTACATTCATGTTTTTCCTTTATATTTACATTACGTATATAAATTTGATGTAAGCACTGAAATCAGTTATGAAAATTCACTGTTTTTCAAGCAGGATAAAAAGCTCAAGCACGTGAACTTATTAAAAAATACAAATAATTTTATCTGTTTCTTTTTTATTTTCTACTATCTTTACAAGAAGAAAGTATCGGATTCGTGAAAAATTTGGGTTTTTGACTTTTGGTTGATTTATGCATTTTAGAAGATCATGAACCCGATTTGATGATTTTTAAAAAAAACATGTCAGTAAGTCTGCCTGTCACTCTGTCAATCTATGAGTCTGCATGTTGCAAAAAAATTATGAGCGCTACATCTCAAAAACTATTGGGCGAAATTTCATAAAACATTAGATTTAATTAGACATTGATAGAAACTGGATCTGATTAGTGTTTGGTGTATGCCACTCAAAAGGTGGCACTGGCGATTTCCACTGAAGAACTAATGCACTTGAACTTATAAAATTCCTAATTCAGTTAATCCATGATATAATTTGGTGCTCATTTCTTTTTGGTGTAAATCACTCAACAGGTAGTTTGCTTACCAAAAGCGACCCACTGGGCACTCCCATCCTGTTGGCCATTCTTCGATCGAGTAAGGCGGCATGAAATATTTTCAGAATTTTTTCAAGAGTTAACATTTTTTTAAGATATTAAAAAAGACATATTTTTAATTTAATATAGAAATATATTTTAATGCTCTTTTCCCACCTTCCCTAGAAAAAAGCATTCGATTCACGAAAAAATTTTGACTTCTAGTTTTCGGCGGATATATGCATTTTAGATAGTTCTGAAAATTCTTTGTTTTTAGAAAATGTCTTTCCATGAATTTGTCTTTATTAAATGGCACAAATTTTGTAACTGCTCTCTCTCAAGAAATAAAACACTGTAACAGGGTGACTGCCTTCCCTAAATTATAGTATCTATAGGTGGCGCTATTGCCACCTTCGGACAAATATCTGGAGATATTTTGCCTTCCTTTTCTAAAAAGACATGAAATGAAGTGAAGTAATTGAGTTTGCAGTTAAGATGTAAGATTGGGATGTGTGTTCGCTAAGCTTCTCTCTTAGAGATGTACTTTGTGCTAAGTAATTTTTATGAATATTCAATTGATTGAGTTGCGCTCGTCTTGAGATTTGTATATAATGTGATATGTGTTGTGTCGTCTACAATAAAATGTGACTGTAACATCTCTGTTCTATATTTTAAGTACCGAATAACATCCCACACTGGCGCCCAACGTAAAATGGAGTTCTTTCGGAACATTTTTGTGCTTTCAAAGTCTTTGTGTCAAGTTCGCTGCTGTCATCCTGACAAAAATTCCAAAAATTATATTTAAAGTAGAGTAATCCGTACCCACTTCTAAATTATTGTCACCTCGGCAATAAAGGAAATTTTGTGTTCTCAAGTGCCGTGTTCGTCAAGAACAATTCATCCTGTGATTTCCAAAAAGTTGTATTATATAATGTGCAATATCAAGTATCAAGATATACTCCAGTTTTGTGCTAATTTCTTTAATATCAGTTATGTGTGGTAGTATCATCGCGACAAAATTCAAGAAAGTATAAAAAAAAAAGAAGAGTAATCTGTACCCATTTTAAAGGTGTTGTCAAATTTACAATGAATCAAGCTTCTGTTCTTATTTTTAATAGTGCTTTCTTCTTCTTCAATTGTGTGTTTTAAGTGCATCATCCTGACAAAAAAGCAAGAAAATGCATTCGAAAAGGGTAATCCGTACCCTTCACATTGGAAATAATTGAAAAATATTGTCGACATGACAATAAATAATGTTCTTCAGTCTTCATAAGCAACAAAATATCTTCTAGTTTTTAAACATAACTGGTGTTTATGATTGAAACTTCTTCATTTCGTCATATAAAAGTTTTCTACTTATAATCTGATTTTGTTCTTAGAAGTGTTCAATACCTATTTACTTCTGCGTGTTTTAACTGTTATGTGAATCATCGACAACTTTTATCTAAAAATAGATTTTTATTTTATTTGTTTTTACCGGTAAAAGTTGAAATTATTTTTTTTTTTTGATTGTTTGTTTGTTTCTCTTTTTTTTTTTTTTTGCTGGCCAGCTGCGGAAAAAAAAAAGTTTTCATTTTCTTTTATTTATTAAGACAAACGCTGTTTCATATATTTATATAATTTTTGTTTGTTTTGTTTTATGTTGATTTTGAATAAGATTATTAAGAAACATTAGTTTTCTGAAATTGAAAGTGATTTCTTTTGATATTGTTTTTAAAAGCAAGGATTCTGAGTAAGTGAATTTTGTTTTGTTTTTTAATCTGTGCACAGAGTTTAAAAATGATTTTGATAAATTTTATTATTTCGTATGTTGTTTATTTTTTAGATGTAAAGTAAGTTCTTTATTCATATTTCGAGTTGTTTTCATATTTATGTGTGGTTGATAATTATTTCGCAATGAATTACTTATAATATTTCATATATTTAAAATGAATGATTTATGTCATTGGTAAGCTAATTTGGTAAAAAGGTTGAATTTTAACGTATAATAATATTTCTTCTAAATATTTTCATGAGCTCATGATTAAATTAGTGGTATATTTTAGTATGTTTTAAATTATTTCCTGCATTTTTTTAAACATTTATTTATGAAATTTATCCATATTTACATGTTTTATTTACCTGTAAGGGGAAGGTAGTCATTTTGTTCTTATTATTTAATGGGTCACGTATCTAATAGTTTTCGAATTTAAGCATAAATCAACAATATCAACAACAATTTGGGAAAAATGGCGTTTCTTTCTAAAGGAAAAAAAATCGATTTGTTTAATTTGGGCACAGAATTAGAGTTAGATGTAGATAAAGATGATAAACTATCAGTCTTACGTGAGAAAATTATGAAGTGTCAACTGCTTAAAGACGACGAACAATTTGTTAAAGAGGCATTTATGGCTATCGTGGAAGATCGCAAAAAAAAAAAAAAAAGAAATTGCAGAACAACAAATGATTCAGGATAAACGTATTGCAGAGGAAAGAGCATATGAGCTAGAAAAGCTTAAGCTACATGCTCAAAACCCTACCGCGACAACAGTACCACAAAATCAAATAGACCAGATGCGTATAGATATTAAAAATATCTTGCCAACATTTATTCCTGAAAAGGATGATATGTCTTTGTTTTTGACAATGTTTGAACGTCAAATGAAAATGCTTAATGTCTCCAAAGAATTTTGGGTTTCTCAATTAATTGCCGTACTTCCGAACGACATTGGTAAACTAATCGCCAGAGAACCAGAAGAAATGTTCAAAAATTATTCTTATATTCGTGACATATTGCTTAAAAGATTTAAGTTGACAGCAGAAAAATTTAGAGTATTATTTAGCCGACATCAAAAAAGAGAAAATTCTACTTGGAAGGATTTTTATTTTGAACTTAGAAATTATTTTGAGGGTTGGTTATCCGAATTAGAAATCAATTCATTTGAAAAACTAACTGAACTAATAATCGCTGATCAGATTAAGAAAAAGTGTCCACATGAATATAAAAATCATTATTTAGATGGTTGGGACAAGTTAAATGATCCTGTCGTGTTGGCTGAAAAGCTCGACATTTACGAAAACATTAAACCTTCTTCTCAAAAGTCAGCAAGTTATCCAAAAACGCGTGAAGCGCAGAAACATGTTTTGCCGAAAAATTCAAATGGTCAAGAGTTCTGGAAAAATCAAACACCCAAACATGAAACTAACGAACATTTTTCAAATTATAAAAATAATCATTCTACTTCAAAATATACAAATTCAAGATACGAAAACAATGATAAGCGTCCGATTATAAATTGTTATGGCTGTGGTAAACAAGGTTTTGTCAAAGCCAAATGTCCTAATTGTTCTCCATCTACTTCTACGCAGACGCAATCAGCAAATTTTCGTTCCCTTCATCTCAAATCTTGTTCTGTCAATACTCAAGCAACACCTTTGTTATACATAAAGGTAAATGGTGTTACAGGGGTTGCTTGCGCAGATACAGGAGCTACTCATTGCATTGCTGGGGAAATGTTATACAAGATTCTGTATGACCAAGGAACTGTGTTCGAAGACACCGGTGTAAGCATAACACTTGCTGATGGACTACGAAAAGAAACCAACGTTCTTCAAGCAACAATCACAGTTGAAATAGAAGGTCGTACAACTAGTACAACGATTTTTGCCTTACCCGAAGCCCAGGGAAATAGAACATTGTTAGGCATAGATTTTTTAAATAAAATGGGGATCGTGTTAGACATGAGAAGCCAAAGTTGGTATTTCCAGAACAATTCTAAACGTAAAATTCCCTTTTCTGATGATCCTTTCATTACGACGCCTGAAATCTCAGCACCAACTGCCACAGTTAACTCAGTTATGTTAAGAGAAACAGAAGGTCAGCATCTATCTGAGATACAAAGAAAAAGGCTTAATGACTTACTTGAAAAATTTTCCAATACCTTTCGACCAAAGGGAGAAGCAACACCCATCGTCGAACATCATATAAATACCAGAGACCATCGTCCTATATCACTACCTCCTTACAGGTTATCACCGGCAAAGAAAGAATAGTGTAAAACCCAAATTGATGATCTTCTAGCCAAAGGAATTATTGAAGAATGGAGGTCTCCATACTCTGCACCAATAGTGCTCATTCCTAAGCCAAATGGTAGTGTTCGCTTATGTGTAGACTACAGGAAGCTGAATGAAGTTACTATACCAGATACCTATCCACTCCCTCGTATGGACGATCTTTTGCATCAGGCGAAAACTGCTCAGTTCATGACAACGCTGGATCTGAATGCTGGTTACTATCAAGTGAGTGTCTATGAACCTGATCGAGATAAAACTGCTTTTGTATGCCCTCTAGGAACATATCGCTTTCGAAGAATGCCGTTTGGTCTCCGCAATGCCCCTGCAACGTTTCAGAGGACAATGGATAGCTTTCGCAAAGGACTCCCAGATGTAAATATTCTCACTTATCTTGATGACTTAATTGTTTTATCATCAAGTTTTGAACAACATCTAGCTGATCTTGAAGCTGTTTTTAAAAGATTAGACAAATGGAAACTTTCTGCTAATAGAGAAAAATGCAACTTTGCTTGTACCAGAGTAAAATATTTAGGACACTGGATCACACCAAATGGCCTAGAAGTTGATCCTGGGAAAGTTGATGCTATTGTGAGGATCCCACCTCCGAAGAATATAAAACAACTGCAATCTTTTCTGCAGACATGTTCATGGTATCGCCGTTTTATACAAGACTTTGCAAAAATATCCAGACCACTTAGTAATCTCACAAAAAAGAATGTGGAATGGCACTGGGGTGCCGATGAAGAAAATGCATTTCAAACCTTGAAGCAATGCCTCGTTTCAGCTCCAATATTGAAACAAGCTGATGAAACTAAACCTTTTTTCATTCGAACTGATGCAAGTAGTTATGCTCTGGGAGCAGTACTTCTACAGGGTGAAGGTGCTGAAGAGCATCCGATTGAGTATGCAAGTAGATTGTTGACTGCTGCAGAACGCAACTATCACACCACAGAAAGAGAAGCACTTGCTGTTGTCTGGGCTCTTAATAAATTCAGAGGATATATTGATGGAACAGAAGTTACTGTGGCATCCGACCACCAGCCTCTCCGATGGCTCATGAGTTTAAAGTCACCCTCTGGAAGACTTGCCAGATGGGCTTTGCAATTACAAGAATTTAATTTGAAAATAGAATATATTCCAGGCAAAGCTAACGTCATAGCTGACATGCTTTCTCGTCCTGCTTGTGATCATACCAATAAAGAAAGTTGCGATATTTGCGCTATAATAGTTGATATTCCTTCTAAATCATCAAGTGATTTACGTGCTGAACAAATGAAAGATGAAGAATTAAAGAAAATTATTAAAAGTTTCGAAGATGAAGAAAAAACTCTTGACTATACTAACTGGACTGATCGCGGTTATATTATGAATCAAGGAGTTTTATACAGGTATTCTCCAAGTTCGGAATCAGAAGAAGCTCAACTAGTTGTCCCGTCACATGAAAGGGAGAAAATTTTAAAAGAACACCACGATTCACCTACGGCTGGTCACTACGGTGCTGAAGGTACGTTAAATAGAATATCCAAAAGGTATTATTGGACTGGAATGCGTTCATACATTGCAAATTATGTCAAAAATTGTGCTGAATGCAATAGGTATAAGCCTTCTAATCAAAAACCATCCGGTTTGTTACAAACACCAGTGTATTCACAAAGATTTGAAGTTCTATAATTGATCTTTTTGGCCCTTTACCAAAAAGTAAAAACGGTAAAAGGTGGATATTTATAGTAGAAGACTGTGCTGCAAGATGGGTGGAATTGTTTGCCCTTACACATGCTACTGCAGCGCAGTGTGCAACCACGTTGCTTGAAGAAGTTATCCTTAGATATGGTCTACCGAGACGTATAATATGTGATAACGGACCCCAATTTGTTAGTAGTGTGATGCAACAACTTTGTTTTCTTTTAGGTATCAAACAAAATCCAACTCCCATATACCATCCCCAGGCTAATCCTGTGGAGAGGAAAAATAGAGATCTCAAGCCGAGATTAGCTATATTAGTAGAAAATGATCACTGCTCTTGGGAAGAACAGCTTCCAACAATCCGTTTTGCACTAAATACTGCTAAGTGTGACACTACTGGAGAAACAGCAGCATTCTTGCAGTTTGGAAGAGAATTGAGAACAACGGATGATGTTCAGCATGACATTCGTGCTGTAATTCAAAATGATAATTTTGTGCCTGAGATTACTCCATATCTCAAGAAATTCGCAAAATTCACCAAAGAAATCAAAGACAAAGTTGAATCTAAGCAAGATCAGAGGAAAAAATTTGCTGACCGTAGTCGGAAACCGGGACTTAGTTTTGTTCCAGGAGACAAAGTTTGGGTTGACTTACATCCAGTAAGTAAAGCCTCTAACAACAAAACGTCGAAGTTCATGCCTAAACGTGATGGACCTTACATTATTTTAACTCAAAAATCACCCACCACTTTTGTCATAGCAAGTATGGACAGTCCAAATGATCCACTTGCTACATGTCACACTTCTGCCTTAAAACTATGTAATGACTCTGACATAGTGCCTGTCGCACCCATTAGGAAACGCGGTAGGCCACCAAAGAAAGTTACTGGTTCCACACCGGGACGTTCGCGGAACCAGAGGGGGAGGCTGTAACAGAGTGACTGCCTTCCCTAAATTATAGTATCTATAGGTGGCGCTATTGCCACCTTCGGCAAAATATCCGGAGATATTTTGCCTTCCTTTTCTAAAAAGACATGAAATGAAGTGAAGTAATTGAGTTTGCAGTTAAGATGTAAGATTGGGATGTGTGTTCGCTAAGCTTCTCTCGTAGAGATGTTCTTTGTGCTAAGTAATTTTTATGAATATTCAATTGATTGAGTTGCGCTCGTCTTGCGATTTGTATATAATGTGATATGTGTTGTGTCGTCTACAATAAAATGTGACTGTAACATCTCTGTTCTATATTTTAAGTACCGAATAACATCCCACAACACAACATTAAATCATACTTTAGACTCACTTAGACCTTGATATAAATTAGTGCTGGTTAGATGATATTGTACATAGGTCAACACCTGCCACTGCTATGCTGTATATTTCACGACTCTTTGAAAGCTATATCCCAAGAATTAAAAAAATAATAATCCTGTACACTACAAACCATTTAGGATCTTGGTGGCCTATAGTACAAAACCTTGTTTTCTTGGTCATTGGCCCTCAGGTGCTATGCGTATAAGACCGAGGCAGATTGTCAGCCTAACACCGACGTTATTCGGTGTTTGGTACTCAAACAAGCTTGATATTCAATTTATCAACTCCTGATCTATGAAAATTATATGAACCTTGCCCCTTGAATCGAACCTATGCGCTCAAGAATTGACGAAATTTCATGGACATCGATATTCTGTTGGAGCTTATCATAAATAGACGCTAATTTATGTTCGGTGCAAAGTGCATAACAAGTGGCAGTGTTATGCACGATTTCCTCGATAGCTATATCTGTAAAACGAATGCACGGAATTTCATCTAACTTCATATTCTGTTAGACCTTGACATAGATCTTTATTACGTTTGGACAGCCCGACAGATGTTGCTGCTATCCTATATTGTCGTAATTTCCGAGATAACTATATTTGAAGTATGAATAGATTGTATTTTAATTAGAATTGCAAACAATTTGATTCAAGTATAAAAATGTTGTCACAAATGTCATATAAGCATCAGATGGCGCGACTTCAGCAAAATGAGGATTTTATGTCTCACATGGTGACCCTGCTATTGTTGTTTATTTATAATTAAGCTGTTTATTTACCTTTATTTCCTTTTTTTAAATAATATAAATGTTTTGTTCTACAATTATTAATATTTTTTTTTATTTATTATTATTTCATTTTTAAAATAATAGAAAATAAATAAAATACATGTATATAAATGGTGTTTGAAAACGAAATTTTTTCCCAAGTTGGCGTCTCGAAAATATCGCGCGAATGTGGTGTGTATAGGAAATATGTGCCAAAACGTTTTGTTGTGGCTGAAATATTCTAGTTTAATATTTTATCGATTTTTATATTTTTCCTGTGAGAAAAAACAACTTTTATTTAAAGCCGGTGATGAAACTGGATAAAGAAGAAAGAAAGATAAATATAAAGCAAATCGATGTAGAAATAAAATACAGAGTTTCTTTGAAATCAAGTTAAAATCTTCTATAAACTAGATTTTCTCTCTTTTAAAAATTTACAGAATAAAATGATTTTTTTCCAATATATACAGGAAAGATGTAGTACTGCTTTACCAGATTTCTTTTTAAGATCATAAAAAGCAGTACATAACAATAAATATCAAGCATAAACAAGTTTAAAAACAAGCGGAGATTGTTTATTTGAAATTATAAAATCTTTACCCACTCTTTTTGTGCCATCATCATCATTAATATAATTATTTTTAACTTATACCCCAAAACTTTCAAATGTAAAATAATAATAATAAAAATAATTTAACAAATTACAACAACCATATGGAAAATATTTTTTATAAAAACTACAATTTAAGATATAAATTAACTCTTTATTAAAAAAGTAATACTAATAAAAAATAATATTTTATAGTTAATCGGTTTAACATTAGATTATTTCCTTTTTCGTGATCGTAGCATATTTCGTAATCGGTGTGATCGATAATCAGGCCTCGTTTCTCTGCTTTATAAGACTATTTTTATATCGAAGTCTTTCTTTAAATTCAATACTTTTCCTCTGATAATTTGCGTTTACCCCTTTTATAACTTTTTTTAATTTCTTCTTTATTAACAGCGACTTTTTAATTTCTTATTCAATTATAATCCTACAATTTCTTCAGATACAGTATAGTAGCCAAAATATTTTCTGTGTCTCTGAAATGCTGTCTGCTTTCTATTATACAGGAAGTAACTTGCTGTAAACCTCAGGAACGTTTATCTATTTCATAAAAGTAAAATACTTTAATATAACAATATATTTAGAACGCCCCTTCCCAAATAATTTTCCCCCTCTATACGTTTATAGATTGAAATACTTTTGCGTGGACCTTCAAATGAATAACAAATATCCTTTGCACCACAGATTCTACATAATGTATATTTTAGCATATACTTCATAGATGTATATCAGTTTTATTATGTTCGACAGTAACACCATTGAAATGCACTTGAAACTATTTTTTACCTTTGGCTTGTAGTTAAACTATACATTCAATTTTCATAAAATTTGAAATGTCTCGACAAAACTGTGCAAGAAATATGTATTTAAAATTTCAAATGATTCGATTGGGTCGATTTTGCTCTGTTATATGCGGTCGGACGTACTAAACGACTATTATAGGCGCTACGTATTAACATAATTACGAACGCACCTGAAAAAGGTTTTTTTTTTTTTTTTACATCATGAAAGGTTATATTTATTTTTAAGTTTATAGACATATACTGTGAGAGTTAAGGAGTTAGCTTAACAATTTTAAAAAACAAAAACAAATAAAATACGAAACTTCAGTTTCCTGAAAATTATACTTTAATTGCCTGTTTTGCAAAACAGTTGCTTAAAAACCATAACTATCGGCATCTTTGTCACTATATTATATAGTCGGGTGCAAGGAACGATACAAAAACAAAGAAACGAATTCGCGTTTGCTAAGCAAATACGCAAACTTTCGTATTGAAATTAAATACTTGGTATTCCAATTAATATTAGTAATCGCTTACAAAAATTGCATGCAATTTTTTAATAATTTTTAAAATATGAATTTTGCAAAATTTATGCAGAAGCAAAATGATAAGAACACAGTCAATATTTCTAAAACAGCTTAATGTGATTGGCGGATGTTTTCGCATATCATTTAACCGTTTACACGCAGAATTAATATCGCAATGTAATTATAATTTTATTTTCCTTACATTAAAGCTTCAAATATTTTAATTTATACATACAAATTTCGAAAATAACAACAAAAAAGTCTGCAGTTTTTTTGGCTGTTTTTATTTCAGTGTTCGCATTTTGGAATATGATTACTCATTGACAGCCTATGCAACTATAACAAGTTATTTTCCGCAATATCCTATTGTATATTGTTCTTGAGTATTTTCTCGAATTCCAAAAACATTTAGATTGCTAGCGGTCAAATGTAAGTAATATAGAGAAAACTATAAATTCAAATAATATATATTTTATGCAAATTAATGAATTTACATATTCCTTATACATGTGATAAATGCTTAAACATAAATGTTTTTTTTTTTCGAAAATTTAAATCAAACTTATATTTTATAGGAAAAATAAGGACTTCGTTATTATGTTGGAAAACATATACTTTGTATTATAAATAATGCAATGTTCTCATTTGGGAACGTTTAAACTATTAAAAACTTATTAAAATGTCATTCTGAGCACATTTATTTCATTCGCAAAACATTTGGACTACAGGATGAATCAAAATCTTTTGTAACTTCGAAAAAAGAGCAAATTCTAGCTTTCAACAACATCGGAATATAATTTCAAAGAATTGTTGGTAAAATTATACTTTCAAAGATGTCATTTTAAATTTTTTAGAGAAATCAGCTATTATGCTACTACAAAACGTACAGGAAGACCGAATATGCTTTCAAAAAGATCCTAAAGTTTAATTATTCGCATTGCTCTAAGTAAAATAATGGCAGCAAAGGAGTTTGGTAGCCAGATATAAATGCCAGTATCAATATCGACTGTAGAACAACAATAAAAATGTCAGTAATTCTTAAAAATATAAAATCACGTCACGGTTTGCGTTTAACATCTGACTGTTAAAAAACCCTCTTTCAGAGAAGTTCTCAGAGAAACAGCTGAAGCAACAAAGAATTGGTCTAAATTTATCTACAGTGCTGAAAAGAAGTTTAATTTCGATATTCCAGATTTTATTCTCCATCCTTGCTTGGCTATCAAAATGAAAATGACATATTTTCCACGCGTCAATTAAGTGAAGACTTCTTAATGTTTTAGGCTACTTTTGCCTTGGTAGATAAGCTTATGATTGCTTTTCTAAATGAATAAACAATATAGGCATACATTTATTCACATGTTAGAATGCCATTTGGTGAACCTGAGTAAAAAAGTTGTCAACTTTTACGAAATTTTCAACTAGACAATGAGTAAATTCACTCAGAAAAAGATACAAAAAAGTGGTTTGAATATAAGTGAGAGTCTCAAATTTGATTGGCCAGCCATTGATCCAAACCTAAGTTTCTTGAATAACGTTTGTAGCGGCATAATATATAATGAAAAAGGGTCGAATCATGCAGTATCACTTAAAAGCAGCATTAAAATCCGAAATTTGGAAGATATGACATGTTTCCTCCCCTAAACAAATTTTAAATTGTGTAAACTCTATGCTACAGTGTTGCATTGGAATTATTAAATACAACAGAAGCCCAATTTACATGTAATATTTCCATAGTTTCGAAAATTCTGCTTCGTCCTTATCACTTTTCTCTCAGAGCATATCGAGTAAAAGTGCAAGGTATTTATTATAAATATAAAAATTATTTTAGAATATTTTCTTTATGTTTATGTTGAGTATTTAGTATGATACTATAAATTTATATGGTTTATATGCGGATTATTATAATTATACTTTTTATTTAGGCAATTACATGATCGTTATTTGGATAGTAAGTCAGCAATAAGGAAGGGGTGAGGGGGCAATTGCAGAAAAGGTCATTTTTTCAGCAGGTTTTCATCTACCTAAACTAACTCTCATTACTTAGTAGATGTTTGTTGTTTGTGTCGACATGGAACATTTTTTGTTGTGAGAGATCATTTGAACGAAGAATTATTACTAAACGTCATCTATGCTGGTGTTATCTTCTACTGCATCTGCATAAAATCTCCTTTGGAATATGCATAACGTTTCTGATAAGGTAAATAATTTTGAAAATAAACAATAAGATACAGGAAAAAAAGGGAAATGGCGAATCCGTTTGAAATTCTGGAAAAATTCAATTAAATATTTCAAAAACTTAATTTAACCCCTCAAAAACAATTCTATTTAAAAAAAAATAAACATTAAATGAAAAAATTTTTGTCGTTCTCTATTCAACGAACTTTTCTATGTAACGAATTTTTTGACTGAACGATGGATTTCGTTATATAGAGACTTGAATGTATTCTTTTCAACTTCAGAACGGTGTATTCTCTTAAATCATCTTTGCAAGAAACAAATCTAATATTTCAATAATAAAACCCCTCGATCTATATTCGTCCTGTCCCTCTCTTCGAAATCATTGATTTCATTTTTTTCTGAAATAAAAAGAGTTATCGAAAAAAAATTTTATTGTAATTTTGAAAACTTCTTAGAACTTTCCCTTGTCCGTATTTTCCCCTGTTTTGCGCCAGAAGTTATCGACAAGAAACGCCTGGAGTGCTGTTTGTATTTATCGCCGCCAAAATCACAACTCGTCGAAAAGTTTCGACAGATGAGATGCGAGCGAATTATATCGATAGCACGTTATTTTATGAGTTTCGATTATATTTTTTATGGCTTTAAGTAATATGGAGGGTGCTTATGTTTTTCCTGGGTTTACATGAATTATATGAATAGTTATTCTGTGAGCAATGCAGTAGTTATTAAAGAAAAATATGCGCATTTTTTATGACTTAAATCTAACGAAAACAAAACTAATTTTTGAATCAGAAAAATTCAAATGAACAAACTTGTTATCTATATATATTTTTTAATTTTTGTACAAATTGATTTAAACTAGAGCTCTTGACGCGGGGCATATTTCAGTTATACATTTAACGGAGATACATAATAATATTTAGATATGAAATGCGTATGCATTAAACATATCCGGATACGTATGTTAATATATGTTAAACACATAATTCAACTATATTTCAATTATACGTGCTGTTATATCATGGCGCAATTCGCATCAAGACTAAATTAACTAAGTAAGCTGGCATAAGTTGAAAACTACGCAATTCGAAGTATATTTAAATTAGTAAAAAAGGTTAATTAATTAAATTTCTTCACAATCTAATGAAAATATCTTTTTTTGTATTAAAGTTTATGTTGCATACATTTAACATCAACAAAAAATATTCTTGTTGCACTAGAATTTGATATAAATTAATAAATTGTTACTTTACAATTTATTGTTATTCTATCTACCCGTTTGAGTCATTAACCTGTTGGGAACGAATGACCGGTATATGTGCCACATAAAGTGCTCAGAATTCTTGATTATTCTCATCAGTAAAATCTTACAGCAAATTTTGCCGTATTTATTCCGGATATTTTCCTGATTCAATAAGGCAAAAATTTCTGTTTTAAAAATCCGATGATAAAATATTAAAAATTCTGTAAAAGACTTTCATCCAAAATGATGCAAAAAAGTCTTGCAAAGACGTTTGAACCAACATTTTCTTCTTTTTTATTTTATTTATGTATTTATTTATTTATTTATTTGCAACAGCAGAGTCAGTTTTTTAAGCCTTTTCTAGTGACCTTTTCTATTACTTTCTCTCTACAGTACCTTGATCGTAGACTAAAAATCTCCCTTCATAGAGCCAAACATCTTCAAAAAAGTTCAAAGTAGTCTTAATTAAGGATTTATTTTTCTATGCCAGGCGACGTAATAGCTGAGTGACGTAATTCGAGGGAATGCAAGTCGAGGTATTGCTTATTTATATTATTAACAATTATAGGACAATTACAACATAAAGTACATCATACTATGCATTGGGTAACTTACGGGGCAGATACACAATGTTTTTGATTTTTCGCATGACATATTGATTTTTCGCAATTCGATCAAATATCAAATGAACGGCTGCCTAAAAGAATATGTGCATGTTACAAAGTAATGTTAAAGTTGATATTATTGTTAAGGTTCTTGAGTTAGCATACGTTTGTCTTTTGAATGCATTAGTTTAAAAGAAAATATTTACTTGATAATTGAAAGTTTAAAGAAAAACTGTATTTTGCGTTCAGAAAACTAATTCACTGTATGAATTCTTGGAAAATGTAAAAAAAAAAAAAGATTTATACATTAAAACTCTAAGCTTGCTCAACGCAACACATAAAAATAACTTTTACGAGACCTTGTGCAAGCATAATAAACAATAAAGCACGTATTGACCTTTCGAAATGCTTCTTCAGGATAATTAGGATGTTGCAATGCTAAAAATTCTATAGAAGAAAACTTCTTGTCGAACGTTGATTTATTATTTTAATGGAAAACTGCAGTGAGTATACCAGAAAAAATTTAAATGAAATACATTGAAATGAAATCACTCACTCAATGAAATCAAAGACTTTTTAGCGTGAAAAACTCAGAAGGGGAACGAATTACATTCAAATTATGACACGGTATAAAGAAGGTAAACTGAAATATTGCGAACAGGTAACTATTTAAAATATTATTATGAGATTAACCCAGGTTTTTGGTGTATTTTAAGACAAGTTATCTTTACAGGCATTATGCTCACGTGCAGTGTTTTCGACAGATCATCCTTTTTAATAAAATATTTCCTGGAATGCATTTAAATTTATAACCAATGGACCTCATCAGTCTTATGTCACTGAAAGGAGAAAAGCGGTAAACTAGCGTCATTAACGTAGCAATCCCTATAATATCTTTCATACGTAGAACCCTCTTATTTTCCTGCATTAATATTTAAATTAGTTTATGTTACTTCTAATGGTATATGTATATATTAAACTATGTCTTGGTTAAGTGCAAAATATTAATTTTTCTTAATCAAATTATGCTAGTTGCAAGGAATATTTCTGTTTTTTTTTTTTTTTTTTTTTTTTTTTTTTTTTTTTTGCTGAAAAATATTTTCCGATAAAGACTCTGTAACTTTGTCAGAAAATAGCTGTATGTATTTGAGAATAATTACCATTGACAGATATCATAATCATCAACAAGAACAACAACATCAAAATTAAAAAATCACCATCCCAAGAAAAACAACTACTATTTTCAATTCACTTTTACACATACATAAGTATTCCACAAATTTAAACATTATTTCAAGTCTACTCTGTAAATGCTACACGTTTAATTTGAAATCTTTTTAAGAAATCTTCATTACTTTATATTTACATCGAAAAAAAAAATGGCCAAGAATAATTTTGCTCGCAAAACACGTATTCCTTTTTTCTTTTCTCTCTCTTTTTTTTTCATTACAATGTAAAAATAAAATAAAAAAGGCTACAGTTCGATCTATTCAAATTTGAAAATCAAAAGGGTGCCAGTTTACAGAATTTAGAAAGACTAAACTTAAAGTGTCAGGCAATTTTATACAATACCAGTGTTCTCGCTGTCGCTCGCCAATGCGCCAAATTGCGACTAAATCCTTCATTTGGCGAGTAAACAAGCGATTAGATTCGCCAAATTGCTAGTGCTCAATTTTTGCTTTTTCTTTCTTTTCTTTTTCATCTTTCATACATTATGTATGCATATGTACACATATATATTTTTAATATATTTGTTGCGGATAGTGGATATTAGAATAATAACAATCGTTGTCGCAGTTATAAAAACTTTGGTTATTTTAGAACATATTGAAAAAAACGAATGTACATTAAAGGATTAAAAATTATTTTTTTAGTGCTACATGGCGAATCTATTTTGCTAATACTTTTTTCATTTGGCGAATGTCTTTAATTTTTAATTAGCCAAATTACTAACATTGGTCAAATGTTAGCGAGAACACTGTACAATACCATCCATTTGCTAAAAATGTTTATAAGAATAAAGTAAAATAAAATAAAAAAAAAGTAAAAATAACAGAAAAGATCTTAAAAATGGTTTTTCTTTGTTAAAAAGTTAATGTATCATTTACAAAAAAATATGTATTAGAAAATCTTTAATAATTATATTAGAATATGTTTTCTCTTTTACCATTGTAATATCCCATTCATCTGAAAAATATGAAACATGTTACAACTAAATAGTCTAAATTTAGAAGCTTCTTGAAGCCATTCAAATCAGTCGATAAACATAAATTTTAGCACAGATTGTCTGCTGGTAATAAGTATTGCGAAAACGAAGATGAAAACTGCACCACAAAGTGTTGTTTTTCAGCATTTAGTATTACATGTTAATAAAGGGGATATCATTTTCTCACACATAGCAAATAAATTTGTAAAAAATATTATAATAATAATAGCATAGTAAATTTATGCAATAAGATAATGATAAATTAATAACATAATAACATAAAATATTATCAAAATAATACAGTTTTATAAACTTTACGAATTTAGTAGAAAGTAAAAGCTTATTTCTCTACAAAATACTTACTATGTCTTTATTCAATAACATTTACATTCTTATGAATTTGCGTAAATCAGTATAAACTATTTAGGAAAATCTAGAAAACTAGTTGAAACTCTTAAAAAGTTACTTGAATTCATAAAATCGTTTAATAACTATCTATTACCTTCAAAATGGATTGGCTAATTGGCATTTATTCATTTTTATTATTCAGTAATTAATTCTAGTATATTAGCAAAACAATGATATTTTAAAATAAATCTAGAAAGAACATTATTTGACAACTTTTTGATAAAGCTAGAACAAATTTTGTGTCTCAAATAATCATCACATTAATTATGAAATTCTTTCTAATGGCTACAAAATAAAACTGGTTGTGATTTAACCATTATTTTTTTATGTTATATCCACTAATTTATGCTAACGGAAACATACAAAATAAATGCTTAAGAATTTTAAACAGATTCTAGCTACAATTTTAATAAGTGATATTCATTAGCGATTAACTTTTTAATTATAAAATTCGTTAATTTACAAATGAAACCGGTAACTTTGTTTTCAGACTGATGATATATTTTCTGTTGCTTAGGAATTTGGAAATTAGCCAAATTGGTTTTATGAAGGATAAATTTATTAAATAATTTTACAGCAGTTTCGTTTTACCGTAAAATTTCGCTGATTTATGATTATCGCAAATTACAGGACACAGAAAATATGTTAGAAAAGTAACTAAATGCACAAAACCTTTTTGCGCGTGACAACCGAGCTGTACTTAATTGGGAATTGTCAGTTATATCCTTATTTAATAAAATCAAAAAATAAAACTAATAATAATAAATATTTTACAATAATTCTAATGAGATTTGCGATTTTTAATATATGTTTTTTATCTCGTTACCTAAAGTAAGTTTTTTAAAAATGATCTCATATAAAATCAGAAACAGAGTAAGATTAGTAAAAACAGATTAATTAATTTGCCAATTCTCTGTGCAGAAAATGTATTTCGTAGTTTAAATAATAAAAAAGAAGTCATTTCCGACTTCATCGAGTTTATATTTTCTACTTCATAAATTTAAGAATTTAATTAAACAGCAAAAAAGGCTAAAAAAAATTCAGTGGTAACTTAATCGTTATTGAAAAACCGAGCTAGTCTGAATGCGGATATGCCAGTCATATCCATATTTTATGGAACTAAGAAGTTAAAAATAATTTATAATAATTCTAATGAGATTTGCAATTTTGAAAATTCTCTCACCTTACATCTTACAAAGGATGGGACAACCTTAATAATCACATATTTTAATTAATCGTCATTGGAATTTTTCGAACTTCTGAAGAAAATCACGTTTTTTCCGTGATCCTCAGACAAAAATCACGTGATTTTTTTTAATTCGCCAACTAAAATCGCGTATTTTCCCGCGATTCTTTGACAAAACTAAGTTTTTATAGCGATGTCTTAACAATAATCGCATTTTTTCACGCTTGTTTGACGAAGTTTGCCTTTGTTTTGATCATTTGTTAAAACTCGCGATTTTTCTGCAATCTTTTGATGATAATCGCATAGTTGAAAATTTATGAATTCGGTTTGTCTGTCTATTATTCCTTCCGTGCTCTAACGCGCGTAAATATAATCGGTTTACTATGAAATTGGTGTATGTTATTTGTGTTCTCAATAATATGCTCGTTTTTTGAAAAATGAAATGTGTAGCGTAAACGATACATTTACAGGGGGAGGTACTCAAAGGAATTCCGTTACATTATGGCTAATGGAAAGAAAAAAATTTTGCGATGTATTTTAATTATGTTACGATATTATAACTATATTGTATTAAAATTTGTTTATATCGTTGGTGTGTTCTAGAAAACAGTATAATCTAATGTACGTATAATTTATCGTTCATTAACAGAAACGCACACTAAATTACATTTGACTACAGTATTGCTTATGAAGATTAATTGATAGAAATGCGCTTTCAGTTGTAATAAGCGTTTTAAATTTAACTAATTTATGCGTAATATTTAGTGTGTATATATGTCATATATCATGTACAGAATTACGAAAAATATCTCAAGTGCATTTCGTTTGTTGTCGGAAATCGCTAAAAGAAAAATTTCAGTTGTGTTATGCGCTTAATCGCTTTAGTGCCTATATTCGCAATAATCTACATGCTTAAAACAAATATATACTGTGTAATACAATATTAATCTATAGAACATTTACAGGTCTGCATAAAAAATCAAGTATTTTTTGTAATATTCATGGTAATTACAGAAATTAATTTTTGAAATGCATTATGTATTTTAGAAATTTTTTCACTTTAATAATTTGTAAAGTTTTGATTTAGCATTCTGAATGTGTTGGAAGCATTCCAGAATCTATGCCAAACACATAATTGTTAGTTCTTGCTGTACTTAAAACGGCATGTGTCTGAAACATAATCATCGCTTCTTTATCCTTTGTGTTATCATTTACAATTGCTTCAACAATTAAAACGAATCCAGATGTTTTATATCAATAATAATTAACTATGTGCTGTAGACTTCACGAAACTTTTTTATTTATAAATCAAATCATCGGAAAAAAAAACTAAGTTGGTATCTATTCATTCATGATATATATCTATTGTAGTAATCGCAACAAAAATGAATAATAGCAGTGAACCCTGTTGGGCGTTTTGTGTATAACTACTTGCAAGGTCTAAGTGAATATGAAGTCCATCAAAATTCCATAAATGACGCCTTGAGATATAACTATCACGGATTTACACTAAAATCTAATCAGCAACAATTTGGTCCAAGGTCTATCTGAATATGATAAGTTTTATTAAATATCGTGCATTAATTTTTGAAATAGAGTCATTACAAAATTTTTTCTCATAAGCAGACATACAGAGACAAATACACAAGCGTTAAAGTTAGACAAGCTTACTGTCCTTCTTCAACTATCCCAATTGAACACCATTTTTGCAATCCATCAAATACCTTCTCAATAATTTTTTACACGCAAAACATTTATCCAATTTTCCCATTTCTGTGTAGCAAAATAGAATACCTTCAGATTACATTATAACGTTGGCTTTGGCTCACCTACCTGTAACTTATGGTTACATTTTTGTAGTTATTTCTTTAAATTTTTCTAAAGGTGTATTTCTTTGCACACTAAACGCTACACCTATACATTTTCATACTACATAGTTTTACTGTACCTTTTCCATAAGATACCAACAGCATTGTGATGTTTCTATAATCTTTTATCGGCATGTCTTATGTATTTTGGACTTTATTTACGAAAAAGAATCCCTCAGCGGTAAAAACTTGTTTTTTCACAATATCAGGACATACAACACAAAAAGTAAAATTTGAAATAAAGAAAAAAACATAATCGATGATAAATAAATACAAAAGAATGTAAAAAAATGAACTTGAATTTTTGATAAACTCAATTTTCTTTCACTTGGTTATAAGAATGTAAGCGGTTTTTTCCGGTTGAAATGAGAAAGTCATGAGCACGATGATGCGTTTGTGAATTAATGGTTATATAGACATCTAGAAGAGAAAGGGAATTTTATATGATGGTAGTTGCGCTTTTTTAAGCTCCAAAATGAAACAGGATTAGAATGATGGACGTGCCCATTAATCTTTAAGAGACAGATGGCGATAGCTTGGCAACTTTTTCTGGCACTTTGTCAATTTTTAGGCAATTTTGAAGTTCCATGCTTATTTTTATAGAACGTTTCTTAAAGGTTGCTCAAAAGGAAAAGACTTTCCAAATATATTCTTGGATTTTTTTTTTTCATTTTATATATTAAAAATGTTTAAGTGAAACAAATTTTATCATATTCAACTACGCAACAATGCGATTTTATTTACACATGTTTATTTGTTTATTTTATGTATTATGCAGGGTGTCTCCTAATTTATGAGAAAAATTGTAAAGAAAAGGAAAGTACATATAAAGAATAAATTTGGCATGAAAATTTCGGAAATGAAAAATGTTTGCAAAAAACAAGAAATGCGAAGGAAATTAAAGCAAACGTTTAATTAACATAACATTCACCATAAGTGATGAAATGTGCCTACATTAATTTTGATCTAAAACAAAAATTATTGTAGTAAGTCGAAAATTGTACGTTAAACGTGACAAGTGAGGTGCGTTTGCACTATGCATATAGATTTATATATATTAAAGTCTTGGTGTGATAGCTGTTGCACTCTTATTCAAAAAAGAATAAATACAAAACTAATCAAGGTTCTATTTATTATATTCATTAATATGGAAATAACAGGACTAAATCTTAAATAGGACTTGTTCACCATGGCAACATAGAATCATTATTTATCATATCATATCATTGAAATAATTACGTATGATAGTATTAAATACAATGAAAAAAACTTTCTTTAATAGCTTCTTAAGCTTTGACTCGAGTTTTGTGAAATTTGCAATGTCAAATTTTCGCAACGATTATATAGGGTAAATATTCCAGTAATAGACACCCTTAAAGAATTTCTTTTAAAATTATTCTTGATTAAAATCGGTAATTATTATATTCCAATTATTTCATTATTAAATTAATCGATGAACAAATAACCCATTCTTATTGTCTCCTTGTTAAAAATTCAATTTTAAATAACAGAAACCTATTAAAACACCCAATAGTCCAGTAATGGACATTCTCTATTCCAGTAATGGGAATTCCGCAAAAAGTAATTGATATAATTTTCTTTATGGCTGTATTTACAACCAAAATTTAATAATAACATATTAATGAAATAAAACAGTTCTTTTTAAGAAAATTTAACCTAATATAATTATTTAGTCTTTGAATAAATTTGTCATTGATATAATTTGGTGCAAATTGTTCAAGAGAAGGAGCTACTGTTCAGCATTATTCATAATTATCACAAAAGCTCTATCTAAAGACCTAATACACGAATTTTCATCAAACTTCAGATTCAGTTAGTCTCAAAAAAGCTTAGTGTTGTTAAAGTTTTGGTACATATCGACCTTACAGGTGGTGCTGCTACGCTGCATTTTTCACGATTTCGCAATTGCTGAATCTCAAGAACTAATGCATGGATTTTAAGCAAACTTCAGATTCTGTTAGTACGTGTTTAAAATTGATCCTTATTCATTTTTTGTTTACATCACCCAATAGGTGGCGCTGTTATAAAGATTTTTTTAATATTTCCGCAAAAGCCAAATCTCAGAAATTAATGCACTGATTTCCAACAAACTTCATATTCAATTAGAAATTGGCATAAGTTGTCGCTGAAAGATTTCAGTGTAAATCATCTAACCTGGTGCTGCTATGCTGCATATTTAAAGAACTATTAAACTGTATGCAATAGAAGAACGTTTTAAGATTGACACATCTAACAAGTCATTTAACTTAGGATTCAGTCAGACGTTGGCATAAGCAGTTGCTGATAAGGTTAAACGTCCAATAGGTGGCGCTACTGAGCTGCAATTAGTAGGATTTATACAAGTTTTGCGATTGTCATATCTCAAGAACTAACGCACGGAATTTTATAGCTATAGAATCCTCATGGGCATAGGTTGCCATTTAATTTTGTCACTATCGTTGTTTGATTGTGTTTATGACGATCAATAGCAAATACATGGATATTGGCCCTATGAGCGGGGTCTTTTTAAAGGAATCTAACCCGTATTTACGCAAGTAAATCCAAGGTTCGAAGAAAACCACGGAAAACTCCGAACGATTAGGCCGACGGCAACGATTGGGTTCGAACCCTGGATCTGCCGTCTACCAGTTTCGAGGGCAGAACCTATCAGTCATAGGTGGGGCTCTTTGGCTCTGTGATAAGGATTCTTTTATATTAACATTTAAGAGATAGATGTTAGAAGAATGTTTGGGATTGCCATATCCAACTCGATTAAGTTATAGTGTGATTTCTTTTACTGTTTCTTTTACTTCAATTTATTTGTTACTTTCACAAGTAGTATGTGAAAAGTGGAATTTTTAAAATCAGGCAGTTATGAAAATAGCTATTTTCATTTATATATATATATATATATATGTTTTAAATTAATTATTAGTCTTGTTCATACTAGAAACGTTTAGAATAAGCTCATTTGTAAAGTATCAAAAACATTATGATAAAACGTCTTTTTATCCAGCTTTTTGGAGATCATTTTATTAGAACTCCTTATGTATTTATGACTTCTTTATACAATTCCTCAGAGGTGAAAAATGGTTGTTTGCGAACAGTAGATTATAAAACATGAGATAAAAAGTGAAATAAGAAAAAGAAAATCCATGTAAAAAATATAAGGAATGTCGAAAAATGAACTTGAATTTCTGATAAACTCGATTTTTATTTTCTTCTAGAAAGTAAAAAGAAGAAAGAAGAAAGTATTGGATTCATGAAAATTTTCGGCTTCCAGATTGATGGATTTATACAGCTTAGAAGGTTTTGAACACGATTTAATGGTTTTTAGAAAATGTCCGTTTCTGAATCGGTCTGTCACTCTGTCAGTCTGTATGTTACAATAATGCCTTCTCTATCATAAGAACAAATGCCCGGGAATTCGTAAAACTTTAGATTCAGTTCTTGATCTAAACTGGAGCTGATTTTTTTTGTATATATCGCTTAACAGATAGCGCTGGTATGCTACATTATTCGCAATTTACATAATTGCTCTATCCCAAAAACTAATTCCTTGATATAACTTGCTACTGATTACTTTTTAATGCAAATCACGTAATAGATGGTAATGCGATGCTGCATCAATAATTATTATCAAAATAGGTATATCTCATGAAGTATTGAACGAATTTTCTTCAAATTTCAAATTCTTTTAGTCGCTGATCTAGATTAGTGATGTTTAACATTTGGTACAAATTGCCTTACAGGTGCACTGTTTTTTTCATGATTTCGCAATAGTTATATCTCAATAACTACTGTATGGATTTTCATCAAACTTAAGATTAGGCTTTTTTGATAAAAACAGGTTCTGTTTATTTTATGTGTACATCGCTCAACAGGTGGCGCTGTGATGAGTTATTTTAGAATAGCTCTACTGCAGAATCTGATTCAGGGACTTACATCAACTTTAAGATTTGAAAGAGTGTGCTTTACTGTCAATTTTTGTATAATTTTCTCAATTTTCGTAGCTCTATTGTACATGTACATTGTCGGCTCGTGAAGCAACGGGAACTTCGCAACCTGCTAAGTTGGTTGTTGTGTACAACTTGTTGGTGTACGACAGAATAACGAAAAACTATTGAATTTAATAAACATCAAGATCTAGATTAACTGCTTTTTACTCAATTTAATAGTTGAAAGCCTGAAATATTGAAGTGCTAACTTTCAAATGTATATAAATCTTGGAAATTTTCCTCTAGAAAACAGATTTATTTAATTTCATCGATGACGGATTTCTATAGTTTCATGATTTCCACAGAGTGGTTCATTTGGTAGAACGTCATGCGCTATAAATATGAAAAGGGTTCGATTCTCGCCTTGGATATTTTTACATTCTGTATGGCACTACGCCTTTTACGTAATAAAAATTTGAAATGTTAACATTTGTAACTAATTTTTGAATTCTTAAGATGCATGATATCAAAAGAAGTTTTGAGATTGTTACTTCCATCTAGATATACGTCCTTTCACTAAAAGCAAATATCTTGTGGAAATTATAACAAGGTGTAAAAATTATTTTTTTTAGGTTTGTTTACTTTTTCGTAATGCTCTAATTTTCTAAATAAAAATTTAAAAAAAAAAATCGTGAAATTGCAAAATATTACGATAGTTAAAAATATTTTCCTTTTTAAAATAAGTAGACGTTTCGTGTACAGATAATATTTTATAGGAAAAACAGCAATATTTCTGTTAAAAGGTGTTATCATGCAAGTTGATCTTCAGATGTTTTTGACCTTACTTAATCAATTACTAAAACTAGTCGTTGGAGGCCACCGTAATACTTACCCATCATAGACATGCATAATATAAAATATGAAAATACAACATGTGTAACTTATTTATAAATTGCATTGCCATTCCAAAATAAAATTTTAACGCATATTTAAATAGTTTTAATATACATAGTAACGATTTATTAATGAATTGCTGATGAGTCAATTTCGACAAATTATATAAAACGCCAAAATACTCAAGTAATACCGGATTGCGTAAAAGAAACATCCTTATAACTTCAAAAATAATAATCATATTAACTATCAATTTACTGCGTTGGATGAAGCGTCTCATTTTCAATTAAAATATATCTTTGAATTCAAATTTGAAGGAAATACAGAGTCATGAAAAATCAAAGAATATGAAAAACAGGATTACACGTATCTCAGCAACTAATAATCCGATCGATTTTGTTCTTTATGCAAAATTTGTGTTATTTTATTGCCTTTTATATCCACTCATTAAAATAAAAAATTTCGAAAATTTTTATATACGTTTCATCAGAACGAATTTTTCGAGAGTCCGAAAAAAATAGTTCCGATAATCGAGGTTACTGATATTAAATAGACTTCGTCCCATTCTTACATATTAAGTACATACAAAATTTCAACTCTCTATCTCAATTTGTTCGGGAGATAGAGCGGTTACAGACAGACAGACAGACAGACAGACAGACAGACAGACTGACAGACAGACGGACGGATGGCAATTTTTTTTTCTAAAAATATGTTTTTCGGAATCTCCAGTATCTGAAACGTGCAAATCCGTCAAAAAAAATTTTCGATTTTCAAAACGATTGCAAGACTTACCCTATATTACGTATGATGGGTAAGTAATATAGAGAGTTGCGTAAGTGTGTAGGGAAAGTGGGATGTGAATAAAGTAGTGATTAAAAAGGAGATGCCCCAAAACACTGCCCTGAAAGATCCCACTGAATATTAAGAAAAGGGCAGAAAGGTTATTGTTAGTGCGGGCTGGGAAAAAACTGAAATCTAAGTTGAATTAATCTGTAAATGATACCTTTGTCCTGGACTTAGTCAAACGCTTTTGCAATGTCTAAAAAGGTAGCAGAAACTGGAATCTTTATGTTAAGGCTTTCACTTAAAAAGTCTGCTGCACGACATAACCGATTTTGTGTTGAGTGTTTAGGCAGAAAGTCAAATTGCTCGAGCATAAGAATATGGTTCTAGTCAATGCATTGTTGCAACTAAATCCTTATAAATAATCCCTGATACCTTAAAATTGAATACGTTATTGAGTACCTACTCTCTTAGTATAAAGCTTTGGGATGCAAGATGTCTTTATAAATGAACTCACACTCGGACATTTTTCTTAATAATATGGGAGAAATTTCTGTTGATAGGGGAGAGAAGTTTCCCAGAGTGTAGATGAAATGGAACCGAGTTACAGTGGAAAATAGAGAACAAATATGTTAGTAGTTTGACACATACGGAAGACTCTAAAAGCGATACAAAAGAAAAATATCAACGAAATTAATTTTTTATGATTGATTTTATGCAGTTTTAAATGAGGTAATAAAAAAAATCATTTACATATTTATATTGCTTTGTAGCATTGTTGATAAATGTATTAATTTTTCATTTGATAGTGTATTTTGTATTATTTAAAAATTGTATATCTTAAAAAGTTACGTGATGGAATAATTTCGATGTGATATTTAGAATCAGAAAATCAAATAGACAAAATACCCCCCCCCCCCTTTTTTTTCTTTTAATCAGAGAGGAAGAAAAAGTTTTTTTATTTTCATTTTCATTTTATTTTTTATTTATTTACTTATTTATTTTTGCTGAACAGCGCAAGAATCAAAATTGTGAGGTTAGTCATAAAAATATCTGTAGATTTTTATTCATGTTAGAAGATTAGAGTAAGCTCTCATAAATTTACTGAGCTGCTTTTCGGCCAATTGTAAATCAGTTATGGAAATCGAAAGCAATCTTTCATTGCCTAAACAGTTTTTAAATATACATTTATATTCATATATTTCATAGAACAAATTTGTTGACCTGTGTGTTTAGTTTATGATGGTATATTAAACGCATTCAAAATAAAAAACTTCTGATTTTAAACGTTATGTATTCTGCATGTATGATTCCGCAATTTTCAGAGAAAGACCGAAAAATTTCAATGTATGATTACTGATGTAACACGTTTGATAGAAACCTGGAGCGAGCTGTGCATGGGCGACAACGGCTAGTCCAAGTCGAAAATGGGGAAATACGTATTACCTTCTGATGAGTTTGTTTATTAAACATCCCAGGTTTGTCACATTTTTTTTGGCAAATGCCTTTTTGTTTTTAAATGTTATATTGTAATTTTATTATATTAAAATAATTTATAAAAAAACAAATACATTAAGAAATATGATTTAAAACACGATTGCTAAATTAAACATCGTAATTTTTCCCTTACAATATAACGCAACCTAACCAGTTTAGAATAAATAACTTTAGAGGATTAACGACTGCTTGCTGTGATTTTAAAAAATTACCAAATTGGCGATTGCTTTAAATTATTTATTTACATTATTTACTTACATTATTGTTAATTTTATTTTCTACATTATTTATTACATTACTGTTTATATTATTTGCTACATTATTTATTTATATTTTTCGTTTACATTGGATCTGAATATTTATGTTGATAGATTTGGCGAATTTCTCACACAGACATCAAGTCAAATGCCAAGCATTCGTTAAGGGGTCTAGTACCTTTTAAACTCTTTGAAAATCTGTAAAAACATTGAAAGTTTCAATTAGTGTAACTCCTTTATTTTTTTATGTATAAGCATAAAAATTTGGATTTTGATTAAACTGATTATGTTTTTTAATACACTACTTTAGATACTGACTGGTGTTTTGCAGAATTTGTGTACTGTTGAATTTAAAACATCTCTTTATTTCATTCTGTAAGTCATTGCGCGCATCATATCTTGAGAACGTATGTATATATTTTTATAAAACTTAATGTATATAATATGCATATATGTATTTTTAAAATGAACTACTCTTAGATCAAAATTGTTCGTTAACTATAAAAAATCAATATTTTTACTTAAAAAAATCAAAAAATTATATTTTTTATGAAAAAAACTAGTCATAATTAAAATTATTACCACTCTATATACTTAAAAGTAGTTCATTTTAAACACACATATCTGTTTAATATCTACACTTAATTTCATAATAATCCATACATACGTTCTCAAGTTATCGTGCGCGCAATGACTTACAGAGTGAAAAAAAGAGATTTTTTTAATTTCAATAATACACAAATTCTGTAAAAGACTATTCAGTATCTAGTGGTATTATATTAAAAAGCATAATCTGTTTAATCAAAACCCCAAATTTCTTGTCTATACATAAAAAAATAATGGAGATACGCTAGTTTAAACCTTCAATGTTTTTGTTGATTTTCAACGAGTTTAAAAGGTACAAGACCCCTTAAATCTGCGTTTTAGACACAAATATAAATGTGAAAAAGAGCATTTCTTATTAAAATTCACAAAAATGTAGGAAAATTTATACATACTTTGGAAATGTTTATTCCGAGAATTAATAGAAGCTGCACAATTTATTTAATTTGAAATATTTAAAAAAAATTATAAAATTTAATAAATTTATATTTAAAATAATTTTTTTTCTCTGAAAAGAAAATAGAAAAATATAATAATAATTAATACCGAGTTTAATACAGTTTCTACGAATGCGTAGAAGTAATCTCGGCGTCAAAGCCTATTCACCCTACATTATGAATAGATTCGGCTTAGCATTCTGCCAAACGGAGATCATAAAAATGTAGTCTATCAGTATCTAATGCGTGCGTGTCAAAAATAAAGTAGAAAATATTTGGAATTATCCATTTAAAATTTGGCGATGAAACGAAATGTTTGCATTTTATAAAAATGAATACTACTAGAAATTAGAGTGCCTTTGCGAAAGTTTAAGTGTTATATTCTAAACTGGAGTGTTCAAAATGCAATCTGCGTGGAATAACAATGTCTAAATTTCATAGTTGGACCACTCTTTGTTAAATAATTGTTTCTCTTTTATAAAGTATTTTGTAAAAAAAATTATAAAGGAGAGAGTTTGAGAAATAACAGTTTTAAATAATAAATACCTAGTGTGGATTTTAAAAAATTAGTATCATTTACTTCACTTTGCCATATTCATGTTTCTTTACTTTTAAAGTCTTTTTTAACACTTAAAGGTACTTTCATGCAATAATAAAAAGCTATAGAAATAATAATAAGAATTTTATTGTTGTCGTACATGCAGTAAAAAAAAACTTTGTTTCCAAATAAGTATTGAAATTTTTTTTTGTCGATTACACAGAAAAGTAAGAAAAGAAAACACTTGAATTTAAAATTCTCTTGTCAGTTTAAAAGAAATTTTAAAATATTTATCATGAAGTTTCAGTTTTTTTATCATTAATAAATTTTTATCAGTCTGAATAAATATGCAGCAAACAAGTTTTTGTTTCCAAGTAGATTTTGGCTTTCCATAAATTATCATTTCTCGCTATACAGATTATGCGAAAAGCAAGAAAAGCAACACTTGAAACTACTTCTCCTGCGACGAACTGGACGCTTCGGATAACGAAATTCAACGAACTTTTTGTCTGTGTACTTGACTAATTCCATCCAATATTTTACAGCTGCAAGCGAAGATTCTGACAGATTTTCCATGATGTAAGGAGTGTAAGATCTTGCAAGCCAGAAAGTTCCAGGCAAACTTTGATTCTTACGAGGCCACCAAGAAGCTCTCATCATTTGAAGCTGCGTTTCAATCCAGAATTTCACATCTCCCAAGACAACTGGATTGTCAGTCGCCAGCTGCAAGTTTTCTCGAATAGTTTCAGCATAATCGAAGCAGGAATCCATCAACCAGTATAAGGTTTCAGCTTCAGCTTTCTCTGTCTCCAAGATTATCTGTTCCACAAATTCTTTTTTCTTTCTTGAATCATTTCTGCAAGAGAATGCGTTCTCAACTCTTCTAGCCAAATTTCGTAGAATTTCCATGTTTGGATGTAACAGCTTTTAAATTAAATCAACCTCTATCAATTCAATGATCAATCAAATCAACGATCAATCGTCGCAATCAAATTAACTCAAAGTTTGTTCAAAAACTGAGAAAAATGAGAGAAATAGATATAAATTTTAATTATTAGTAGTTTGTAGCTAGCTTTCATAAAGGCGTTTTAAGACGTTTCATTAAATAACAAGAATTAACAAAAATAAATAATACAGCATTGTTTCATACAACAATAGATGTTCGAAAAAAATGTAATAATTATATGAAAATTTTAATCTGAAGATTTTTTTTTATTGTTGAAGAACTACGCACTATATTTAAAACAATTTTTAACAATGTAAAAAAGAGGAATGCTCCCCGTTATTGTTAGCTTTTTTTCTGAGGAACTGAATAATGATGAACATGTACACTACCTAAAAGATGCAGTATTAGTTTGCAGTTCAGTTTTTATAAAAATGCTGCAAAAATGCCTTTGTTCTAAGTCATTTTTCAAAAACTTTTTCCAATTACACAGCAAAGAAAAGCTTGAAGGAAAGCAACACTTAAGAGAAAATTTTAAAATCAATTTTAAAGATATTTAAAAATGACAAACATGATGTTTTAATGCATTTATCATTAACAAATTAACGATATAATTTTTAATGTAAACGATATAAATTTTAAATGTCTGTATCTATAAACATGCAAAAAAGTCTTTGTTTGTAAGTAGTTTTTGGATTTTTCCCTCATTATGCAGAAAAGCAAGAAAAACAAAACTTAAAAATACTTCCTTTAGGACGAACTAGAAACCTCGAAAAACAAAATTCTATAAACTTTTTAGTTTACATACTTGACTAATATCATCCAATATTTTACAGCTGCTAGAGATGATTCTGATTCATTTTTTATGATGTTAAGATTGTACATGTTTGACAGCCAGAAATTTCAGCTTAAACTCTGATTCTGATCAGCTCACCAGGAAGCTCTCATCAATTAAATTTGTGTTTGAAATCACAATTTTACATTTTGCATGACGATTGAATTGTCCTATATCAACTGTATTTTTTCCTGAATAGTTTCAGTGTATTGAAAACAGGAATCTATCAGCCAGTAGTAGCGCCACTTTTCAAAAATATTGAGTGGGCTCAATTTTTTTTTTTTTTTTTTTTTTTTTTTTATTTTTTTTTTAACAAAATAACACATTTTTTTTTCTTTTAGTGCGTACATGTGTGTAGAAAGAGAGGTCTGGGGGGAATCGAATGACTAAAAATAATAGTTTAAAATTAAATTATTTTTTTTTGTAAACAAGTTTTTAAAATATTATAATTTTATAAATAAGTTTATTAAATAATACTGTCATAAGCTCTTTCTTATAAATACATTAATATTTATTATAAATAACATAAAAATTGCTAACTATTGAAAGTACAAAAAAAAAGTAAATTTCAAGAAAAACATATATTTTAGCCACCTAAATGCTTTATTAATTCGAGACAGCAAAAAATTTGTTTGTGTGCAAGAAATTTGTTTTCATCAGAAATTAAACTATACTTCCGCTGAAGGGTTTTCAATGCTCCTGTAATTCTAACTGATGCCCTTACTAATTTCCATTCAAAATTGCTTTTGAGAACATTTATTAATCCAAATTTCATTACAGTAGTTAAATAATTAACAAAGTAAATTACGTATTAAACAAATTGAAATAAGGTGGGCGTAAAGATCAAATTGTTGGGCGGGCTCGCACCCCATACGACCATGTACTTTGACGTCACTGTCAGTCAGTATAGTGTTTCCAGTTCAACTTTTTCTGTGTCCAACATCATCTGTCTAGCTATTTCTTATTTCTTTCTGGAATCATTTACTCAAGAGAATGCCTTCCAATTCTTCTAACCAATTTTGTTAGATTTTCTACATTCGACACAAAAATCTATCATGTGAAAGTCAAATATTCTAAAATTGTTTAAAAACCAACACAAAATACAAAAACTGTTATAAATTTGAATTAGGAGTAGTATCAAATGAAGAAAGCTTTTATCATCACGTTTAGAGATTTAGGGATTTAGAGATTTATTCTTAATAATTTATAATTGTTCAAGTAAAAAGAATAACTTAAAACAATGTTTAACAATGTTAAATATGGAATGCTTATCGTTATTGTTAGCTTTTTTCTGGAAAATTCAACGATGATGTACCGGGTGATTATAAGGTATCGATGGTAATAAAGCCACGTTAAGATTCTATCAATTTTCACGGCTTAGTTTTAGATTGTATTTTTCAAACAAATATAAGATTTGATACAGAAACGCATTGACTATATAAATAAAAAAAGTAATTTAACAGATATGTATTCATAAAATGTAATGGCTTGATTTCTTGACCAATGCTATTTGGCTCCACTACCCAACTATATGGATAATAACGCCATGCAAACAAAACTATAAAATAATTTAGAATAATTCAATGTAAATTGACCAAATCTAAAAATACAAACTTTTAGTCCTATAAATTGACAAATTGCATTCTAAGCGATAGAGAATGTTAATTTTTTTGTGAAAGCGTATGAAAAAGAAGGAGAGGAGAGGCAAACGAATATCTGAGCCTGAGTTTCTTTTTGCTTAAAAAGGACCGCTTAAATAGAATTATTAAAAACATTGCACGGTTTTAGCTGTGTTTATCCAAAGTATTTATGTTTTAATGCATGCATTCCATGCGATAGAAAATATTCAATTTTTTATAAAAGTGAAAGAAAAAAGAGAAAAGGGGAGCTTGCAACAGAATATAACACCCTGAGTTTTATTTTATTTAAAAAGTCCTGCTTAAATATAATTATAAGAAACTTTGCACAGTTTCAACTACTTTTAATATAATACTTTTATCATGTGAAATTTTATAATAACTAGAGTTAGCATTATTTTTATTAAAATTGCTATAGAAGTTTTGTAAATACTTTTTAATCCTTAATCTCCACACTAATGCGGATTCACGCAAACCCTGAACTTAAAATTTCGGCGTTATATAAAACATACTTTAATAAATTTGTATTTTTAATTAATTAAATGAGGTTTTTGATGAAAATCAATATCCCTGTAAGATCCCTTAATACATTTTATACATTATTCATGTGGTTACATGTATATATTAGCAAATATTAACCTTTAACTGCTGTTAGAGATCTCACTGGACGCTCTTTATTCCAAATTTCAAAGTTTAACTTCTAAATTCCTATTTAACTATAGCTACATAGCTACAAATCCTCTTTTGTTTGTAGTCCTTGTACAATTGTTAGAAATATTTGAATAGACTTATTTTAATTAGAATCAATTCTGTAGAAAATGTTTAGGGCAGAAACAGTATGCTATGAGTTTTAATTATGATCGCCTTTTTACCTTTAACTAATCGTCACCTGAGAATAATAAGGTTCTATCTCTGTTTTTGAAAATAATGTCTTATCGATATAGAAAGGTTCTTTTTGTATCGATGAAGGCATTTCTGGAATAAAATAATGCCATAATATAATTGTGATGTCATATGTAAATTATATATAACATCATTTTGATGCAAAAATGCCTCCATAGATACAAATAGAACCTTTCTTTATAGACAAGTCAATTTTTTCAAAAACACAGATAGAACCTTATTATTTGCAGTTGACATAATGTTACCGGCCTCACAGACCACTGCTTTTTTCAACTTTTATACTTTACCTTGTAATATTCAGTTTAAATACAAACACTACAAAAAATTGTCTCATTTAGAAATTTAGTACTATCACCAGATATATTTAATACCTCGCTGCTCTTTAACCATCGGATTTTGCAATGGGAAAGCAATGATGTCCTCACAGGCACTGCCGCGTCAATTGGACGGAACTCACTTGCTGTCTTCTTCTCTCCCCTTTCATGCACAAGCGCCTACGCATGTTCATAACTACGCTGGATACTCCAATCGCATCTCTCGATGTCTCACTACTTTATTCCAAAGCAGCATATTCAAATTTCGACCGGTTTGGTAGTTAGGGTATTTCGTACCTTTTCATTCGATCGCCCCTAGTATATATTTTCTGTTTCGAATGACGTCAGTTTAAAAAATTCAAAAATCTATCAAGAGAATCAGAATTTTTATTGAAATATAAAAAAAGAACACGTGTTATCATTTATTTTTTTAATTATTGTGTTATTTTTTAGTTGGTGGCAACTCGGAAAAAATGATTGAATTAGCAATTAAAAAGGAGATATTTCTATAACGTTAAATTATCGAAGGTACAGCGTTTTGTAAATTTTAAATGGGTGCCATTTCCTTAATTTTTTATGTTTTTTTACCGAACATTCGAAAGGCACGTCCCTAAGTTGAAAGCTTTCGAACAAGCTATTAGACGTCGCTGAATGTTTCCTGGTTTTGGCTATAATTGAGTTGTTTTGTTTTTTTCTTGTTTCATGAGCAAAAAGTGACAAAAAAGAGGTTCTGGATCTCCATAACGAATAGGTGGATCTGGATGATTTTTGTAAACTTTGAGATCTAGAGTAGGACACTTTCCCTTTTCAATTTCGTCGTGATCTGATGATTAGTTCCAAAGTTATTAAGAGGCAAACTTTGGACTTTAGCATTAGAGATGCATCTGAGCTCTACTATACAGCACTATCGCGCTGTATGATCTGGCCGTCTTCCAGACTGCTTCACATTAGTTACATTACAATTTCTATTACATCCGTTAAAGATTAAATTTGTAAAATTTTGAAAAACTGAATGCCATGAAAGTGGACAGTTAAAATAAGAACTTAATTAAACAATCAAGTGGGGATTTGATAGAAACCTGATTTTGTAAATGTTGGAATTAGAATATCGAAAACATTGTGCTATCGTTTTATTTATAACTGTTTAAAATTGTTTTACATTAGTTTTTTTTTTTAAAAAAAGATCAGTTTTTGGACCTCCCCCCCTCTTTCTAACCATTTTAACAATGGCAATAATGCTGTCTCATACATAAAGAAAATAACACCCTTTTCGGATGTAATTCCGCCACTATAAGGAATCAACCTAATTGCGCATATACCTATTGCGCCGTACATTTTAAATTACAACCTATCTCCCGAACATATCCAAAATCTTCTACAACATTTTGAAAATACACACTACAAGTGCACTACAAATTTATGTAGTAAGTAAAGTATTTCCTGATAAATATATTGTTTTTACATTACAAAATATATCTCGCAAATTATAGATCAAGCGCTAATTTTAGTTGCTTCTAAAAGCGATAAGCCATACAAATGGAAAAAAATAATTTTAAGCTGTTGTTTGTGTTTTGTATGACTCAGAGTTCTTCTGCGTAGAGCTCATAGATGCCCTTTACCAAATTATTTCGTAATTATGCTTAATATTAGTACTTGGCGTGATTATACCAGAACACTTTATACCTTTTTTGTAAAAATTAAAATTGTTTCAAGCTAAGCTTTCTACTAAAAGAGAGAAAAAAAATCCTCTTATAATATCGGTACAGTGAAACAATTTAATGATTGAAACATTTCTCTTTAAAAGAATCAGTATATTTCTGAGATTAGTGAAAATATTGAAATCGATGAGAAAAATATGGATTCAATTTTTTCTAAGCTTTTGAGAAATAAAAAAGTTTTATCTTCTGAGATTTAAAGAAAAAAGGAAAGAAAATAAGTGCTAAATATGATTAAGCAGCAAAAGAAAGCAGGAAAATTGTGTCATTTTACGAATGTTTTTATAATCCTCAAGAAATATTTTTTTTATTAACTGTAATTAACATTTTTCTCATTTTGCAGGTTGTTTTTAAAACTGTGGGAAATTTTTATATCTTTTTTATTTGTTTACATTTTTATATAAACCAAAATCTCTTCACGCTTAAAACTTCACTGGAAAAAAATTCTATAAGGTTACTAGAATATGTCTAGGCTACTGGGATGCCCAAAATTTTTTATGTAACTGAAACAAAAAAAATTATATAATATGTTTGCACTGTAAAACAAGAAATCTTTAAAGAGACTAAAAAATATTTAGCCGACTGGAATGTCTAGAATTTTTGTGTAAATGCAACGAAAAATTTCATGTAAATACCCCGGGTAACTAATAAAATTTGAGTAAGAATACAGATTTCTGCATCATTACTAACCTAGTGTTGTAAATTTACATCTTTTTCTGTACAGTGCACAGATGAAATTTTAGTAAACATACAGATTTCTATATCTTTACAAGTATTTCTGTAGCTTTACTATGTTGTAAATTTACATATTTTTTCTGTATAGTGCACAGATAAAAATTTTAGTAAATATACAGATTTCTGCATCATTACTAACCTAGTGTTGTAAATTTACATCTTTTTCTGTACAGTGCACAGATGAAATTTTAGTAAACATACAGATTTCTGTATCTTTACAAGTATTTCTGTAGCTTTACTATGTTATAAATTTACATATTTTTTCTGTATAGTGCACAGATAAAATTTTAGTAAATATACAGATTTCTGCATCATTACTAACCTAGTGTTGTAAATTTACATCTTTTTCTGTACAGTGCACAGATGAAATTTTAGTAAACATACAGATTTCTGTATCTTTACAAGTATTTCTGTAGCTTTACTATGTTGTAAATTTACATATTTTTTCTGTATAGTGCACAGATAAAATTTTAGTAAATATACAGATGACTGTATCTTTACAAGTATTTCTGTATCTTTACTGTGTAGTAAATTTACATATTTTTTCTGCACAGTTCACAGATAAAACTTAGTTAACATACAGATTCCTGCATCTTTGCAAACCTAATATTATAAATTTACATCTTTTTTCTGGATAGTGCACAGATAAAGTTTTAGTAAACATACCGATTTCTGTATATTTACAAGTATTTATGTATCTTTACTGTGTTGTAAATCTACATCTTTTTCTGTACAGTTCACAGATAACTTTTAGTAAACATACAGATTTTTTTAAATCTTTACAAACCTAGAGTTGTAAATGTTGTGAGATGTGTAACGTGTGTAACATCCTTGAAAGAATATTTGTAGCAAGTTTAAAGAAACTGTGAATCATTTTTGTGTCGTTTTCTATAACGAAGAACTTTTATCATTTAAAGTATGGAAAATCTACATGTACAATTGAAGCTGACCAGATGCTTTTCGGTTTTTCACTCATCCCTTTTCTTATACCTACATATGTGTACTTCTGCGTTGCGCGAACTTTGATACTTTTCTTATATATATCATTAGCTCACAGGCTATCATAGCCTGAGAGCTTATGTGCCCGCCCGTTCTGTATGTATGTGCGTACGTTCGTACGTAACGTGATAACTCATGATAAAAATACTCCATCAACTTGAAATTTTGTATATAGGTATATCCTGATAAGGCGCTTCCCTGATTAGTTTTTTGGAGTTCATTCGATATGTATTAAAGGGGAACGGGGGCTCATGCCCCTCCCCTTAATTGATATGAATGCGTTTTTCATGCAGAAATATTAGTTTTTGTTCAAAATTTACACATATGATCATTCTGATGAAGCGCTTTCGTGATTGGTATTAGGTGTTTATTGGATAAATATAAACAGGGGAAATGGGTGTTCTAATGCCCCTCCCCTTAATTTATATAAATTTGTTTTTCACGCAGAGTTGTCAGATTTCGTTCAAATTTCTGAATAGTTTTGGAAGTTTAATGGTTAAGTATATAAAAGAGAATGATAACTCTTCTTAAATTATAAAAATGGGTTTTTATTAAGAATTTTCCGATTTGCTCTAAATTTTGGATATGGATTTTATATGATTAAGCATGTCCCTAATCAGTTTATAGGGTTCAAAGATTAAGTATAAAAAGGGGAAAGGGGGGAGCTGATCCACCCTCCTTAATATTTTTTTTCGAACGGAATTAACCCTTGAAAATAATGCGTAGCCTGTGAGTTCAATGGCATCAGTTTAACTGGGCAATATTCTTTTTATTGTATTATTCCAGTTAGTTTTTGCGTCTGTAAAACAGATATTTTTACGTGTCTCCCGAGAAGAGTTTTATCTTTCGGAGATTATGCTTAATCCGAAGCATAAAAATAAAATATTTTTTTGAAAGATTCCGAACCTTCAACTACACATAAATACACAATTTAGAATAAGTTTATATAATTAATCTCATCCTTTCTTTTTTCTACAGAACGTAGTAATCAAAATTTATAAAGTAAATATGCTGAATATTGCAGACGATCTTGAACGCAAGAGGAGGACTGGGCGGTGCAAACCTGGAGCTAAGGTAAGCTGAATTTTAGCTTATTTTGATATATGATTTATGGTAACTCATTTTATTGATTTGAAATATATATATAAGAGGTCCCTCCTTCATCCATAAGATATTTTACAATCAACAGTAAATTTACATCTTTTTTCTGTAAAGTTCATGGATAAAAATTTTAGTAAACGTACAGATTTCTGAAGCTTTAACAAAAACTAGTTTTGTACATTTACACTGTTAAACATCTCTGTAAAAACACTGAAAAAAAAGCGAGACTCTCAATAAATTTACACCAGTTCTCGGTTAAATGCATTCGATCGAGTTTCCCTGACATCATTCTAAGCGCATTTCCTTTACATTATATCTAATATATCATCGCTGTAGGGGTATTGCCTTTATTTAAAGATAAATTTCTACCTTTGTTAACACTTATAATTCAAAATACACACTTATAAAATTATTTTGCAATTTTATTAGAAATATTAAAAAAAGAAAATTTACTTTTAAAATTGTTTTTTTTTTTTTTTTTTTTTTTTTTTTTTTAAGTTAGAATAACTTAGAAAGGGAAAAATCATCACCTCGGTGTTAGTGGGGATTTTTATCGATTTTCCCACCCCAGTGAATCATAAAAGACATTTTTTGAATAACATCTCCTAGAGTCTGTAGAGTGTTTTTACACTGTCAAGAGGTTTCGGGTTCAAACCCTAAGATGACTATAAACAAATGTTGTAAAAAAAAATAAATGATTCAGCAGTTTAAAATTACTCGAAAAATTCCAAGTCTTTGAGGCTCACTGATTGCTGAGTGATTTACAGATTTTTAAAATTAATTAAATTATTTTCATTAAAAATAAATTGTGAATCTACTGTATATTTACCTAATAACTTCTCTATTATTTAACAGAATCTCTCTTTTCTAATCTCAGTAATTTTACATAAGACTTAAGATAATACATTTCCCGTAGATTATCTGAAATTTTGCAGAGAAAATTTTAACTGTGTACATCTTCTTTACAGTAAAACTTTTCTTATCATTTTCATACTTATTCGATACTTGAAAGATTCTAGACAAAAACAGTTTATTTATGCAACGCATGCTGTAATTCCAAGAAAATATAAATAAAACTTTTACATTATAAAATTACCGTCATTATAAAATCATTTTGTCTATTTAATAAATTCATTACTTTTGCTTTTGTTGCATTACTTTTTGCCATAATCTATTACTTACCCATCATACGTAATATAGGGTAAGTCTTGCAATCGTTTTGAAAATCGAAAAAAATTTTTTGACGGATTAACACGTTTTAGACACTGGAGATTCCGAAAAACATATTTTTAGAAAAAAAAAATTGCCGTCTGTCTGTCTGTAAACGCTCTATCTCACGAACAAATTGAGATAGAGACTTGAAATTTTGTATGTACTTAGTATGTAAGAATGGGACGAAGCCTATTGAATATCAGCAACCTCGATTATCCGGAACTATTTTTTCCGGATTCTCAAAAAATTCGTTCTGGTGAAAGGTATATAAAAATTTTCGAATTTTTTTTTATTTTAAGGAATGCATGTAAAAGGCAATAAAAAAAACACAAATTTTGCATAAAGAACGATGTCGAACGGATTATTAGTTGTCGATATATTTGTAATCCTGTTTTCCACATCCTTCGATTTTTCATGATCGTGTATTTCATTCAAATTTCAATTCAGAGGTATACTTTAATTGAAAATAAAACGCTTAATCCGACGCAGCAAACTGTTAGTTAATAGGATTATTATTTTTGGAGTTTTAAGGATGTTTCTTTTACGTAGTTTGGTACTTCTTGAGTAGTTTGGCGTTTTATATAATTTGTTGAAATTGGTGCATCAGCAATTCTTCAATAGAGTATTACTATGTGTATTAACAACATTTAAATTTAGTTTTGGAATTGCAATGTATTGTATAACTAGTTTTCACATATTTTATTTTCATATGCATATAAATGATGGGTAAGCATTACGGTGGCCTCCAACGACTAGTTTTTTTTTTTTTTTTTTTTTTTTTTTTTTTTTTTTTTTTTTGTAAATTAAATGACAGAAAATCTGCATGTAATCTATTATCTTAAGTCTTATGTAAAATTACAGAGATTAGAGAAATCGAGATTCTGTTAACCCTTTCGGGTCCAATTTTGTTTTAATCAATTTTTAGAAAAAAAATACTGTTATGTTAATAACATCAATACTATCCAACCTAATAGATTAATTAGAGTTTAACGAATATTTCATTGTCCGAAACATAATGATTTTTGTTGTTTTGCTTCCTTTTCAATTCATATTCATATGACAATAGGCTAAGGAAGAACTTTTGGAGATGTTTAAAAAATATTATACTATAACAATATTTAACTGATATTACAACTTTTTAATACTTTTTGCGCTTTATTACATATAACTCTTTCAGGAAAGTAGCCTTTATTTCAAATTTAAAGAGTGAAATATATGTTTAAAATAAAAGAATCTCAAACGGTGCAAAGAGAATTAAGCAAATATTTATTATTATAATTATTACTAAATGCGTAAACATTAATGAAGTCATATAGTAAATGAATAGACACATGTTAACATTACTACCTGTAAACAGTAACAAAAATATTTGTTAAAATTAAATAATACTCAATTGAAAACCATGTGCTATTAATAATACATCAGAATGTGAAGTACATAGCATTTACAGGGACACACAAAAGATTTCAAATAGCATAGTCTTTAAGAAGTACTGTATATGTATCCGATGATGGCTGATGGATGGATGAAATGCATTTTAATTGTGATATGTGCGTTTAAGTTTCACTAAATTTATGCACATAATATGATGCGTAGAAATGCTATAGTTGTTATACAGGGCTACCCAAAAGAATTCACCAACGTAAATTACTTAAAGGTAGTTCTTAAATAAGTTATGCATTTTTAAGCTGAAATGCGTTCAGTTTAAGAAATGTTAACAGAATATAGTTAAAATGATATGCAGGGCCGCGCAAAGATTTGTGTGCATAGACGCCTATGAATGATAATTTATGAGAATGTGATTTCAGTTGTTTTAAGAGTTTTTTGTTTTAAAATAAATGTTAGCTTAATGTTGACGTGTATTAAAGGCACAAAGTAAACTGCAAGGCTGAACAAAAGTATTCAAGTATGTTTCCATCTATTAGTATAAATTGTTGAAAAAGAAATTTCAAGCTGCTAGGCATTTTCTTACTAAATTAAATTTTCACATTATATAGTCCGTATTCCGACTGACAGATCAAATACAAGGCTGTTCAAAAGTATTGGAATACACATTTGGCTATATTTGGCTATATGCCCTCATTTCCCTAATTAACGAAGTTTTGATAAAGATTTCATGAAGTGTTGGTAAGTGCTTCATAATCTATGCTTAACGTAGGATTTTTCTTAATTGTTTAATTACTAAACCCATAATGTATATGCTATTTCTTAATGACTATTCACTGTTATTGTATTACTGAATTTTGAAGTTACAACCCTCTGTTTTGGATACTCTGTATTTTTACGTCATTGTGTATTAGAAAAATGAAGTTACAAAACCACAAGTATAATTAGTTACAATATTTTACTTTTTTTCATATAAATGTCATAATATAAAAATATGTAAAAAACAGTTATTTAAAGGGTATATACGAGTGAACAAATTTAATTAAAGGGAGGTTTGAATAATAAATGATATTCCATTCGGTCATTTTATGTATTTAAGAAAAAATATAAAATATAATTTCATATATTGCAGTTCAAATGTTAAATAAATAAGAGTGCAAGATAAACTTATTTTGGGATATCGGTTAATTGTGAGATGCAAATGATTTTTCAGATAAAATTAAAAAATGTTTCGTGATAAAAGATAACAAACTTATTTTAAATAATATCTGATATAAAACTCCTTTTTTTTAAGGAGAAAACTGGTTGATTTAAAGAATCAGATAGCGCGAAATTCTCGAAATATCCCTGGAGGATTATTTATCAAAACAACTGCAGTTATTTTTAGTTAAAAAGTTTAGGATATTCATTAGTGTCTCTTACTTCTCCTAACTTATGATTATTTCTATTTTGTTGAAAAAACTCGTAACATTTATTTCGTTTATTAGGGCTCCGTATTTAAAAAATGAAACGGAATCATTATAAGATCTCTCCTGTGTCTCTCGTTACAACATTAAAAAAATATTTTTGATAATGATTTTCGAAAAATATCGTGCAAATTTAGAGGAGATATTATCCCTTAAAGATACGGACGATTAAGATATAAATAATGACGAGGGCAGCGTATACTGTGTACCATTGACATTTAAAACCTAGATAATAACTTTTAACGATATATTTGAGTAATGCAATGCCCGTAGTAGTACAAAAACAATAAACGTCAAAATTATTAAAAGCAGATCAAATTAATTAGAATTAACCCATTAACGCCCACAATATTTTCTTCATTAAAATTAAAATTTTAGATTTCTTTTCACATTTAAAAGAAGAGTATTTTTATGTTATTTTATCAAGAAATTGTCTTGTGAAAGAGTTTATGTATCGTCATATTATATTATATACATTATATACATTATATATCTTCACACATACGCGTGTAAAAAACGCTTTCTTGCATCTAAGCCTAATGATCAAATATATGTCAATGGGTTTAATGGTTAATCAAATAAATACTGTGGGATTCACGAATAGTTTGCATTGAGTAGATCTCACAATACACCCCTCGTATTTTTAAGACTTAACTTTTTCTGGAAGCGCGTTTATCACAGAATTTTTAATTTTTTATCACCATTTTTTCAAAATAGAAACTTTTGGCTATTGTAGTCGTGAAAATAAGGCAAAATTTACAATAAAAAGTTACCAGTGAGAATAATAAAAAAAAATTTGAGCACCTTATGAGGCACGTATATGGGTTGCTCATCCTTGAGGTGTTAATTAAACGTATAATTTCCGTGAACGGTCATTTTGACTGCTACCATATAAATATATTTCGGTACAAAAGAAAGTTTTTGTTATAAAAAAGGTGTAAAAGACACAAAGAGAAAACACTTAAATGAAACATTTAAACTATTTCAACTGAACTCACTCTACTGTGAAATATTTTTATATAACTTTTGAAGATTTCCGCACTTTCTAGTGTTAAAACATATCTTGAAAAACGTGGCATTGACCTTGGCGGCGTTCGAAATTTGCGACATATTTTTGAAGCGTACTCAACACGATTCAAATGCTTAAACTTTAAACAGTGGTCTTATTTTATCTACACTGTAAAAACTAAAGATTATTACTACGTTGAATTTATCCTTATGAAATGCCAACTGAAGTTTAATTATTTTTATTTTCAGTACCGAATTAAGTTCATAAAAATATAAAAATAAAAACAGAAGGAAACAGATTAATATAAAATTAAATAAAGAGTTATACAGAATAGCAACATCCAATATTATTTAGGTTTCATATCGGTTTGAAATTTTATTTTATAGGCGTTCATAATTTTCTAGTATATACAGCTATCCCACAGATGCCAACATCTCTTAATTATTCCGAAGTCTGATCGTAGACAAACGAGTTTCCAACTAGAAATTTTATTTAATAAAATATTTTAAAATAAAATACCTTATAAGTACCATGTTGAAAGTAGATAAATTTTCTTATATCCACTTTCCAGTTTTATATTTATTTTCCTTTGTATCAGTCTCCAGAATAACAAAGAGATATTAGCTATGCTATACCCAACCCTACGTCGCGTAGTTTTCTGCAAAGTTTTCTTTTTTTTTCTCTTTTTTTTCAGTAAAATAAATATTTAATAATTTTTATATTTATTATACGGAACCCTCTGAGTGCGAGTAATATTCGCATTTGACCGTTTATTTTATAAAAGATCACTTTACCAGTATTCATCGAAAAAAAATTTGGGATAATAATTATAATAAATAATTCTAATAATTTATATAGTCTATCCCCCAATGTTGTGTATGTGTATTTTAAGAATTAATAAATATTACTCAATTTATAATAATTAGTAGTTATTGTAAAATATAATATGTGACATTAATATCACTCCTATAAATTTAAACAGTGCAAGAGTAAGAATTTATGAAAAGTGAGTCCTTTTAAATTTTTTAAATATATAAGGTAAGCATAAAAGTAATTTCTAATGGTGTAAAAATTAAATCAATAATGATAAATTTGCAAGGTTGGAAAAACTAAGGCATCCTTTAAGAATAGTACACAAAAAAAGCTGAAAATTTTAACTTCTTTGTGGTAATTTAAAAAGAAAAATATATTCCATTTCTATAATCTTAACTTTAGCGAAGGAAGTTTGAGATCTGACTAACTAAACCCCTTAAAACTTAAACTTTATCCCTGTGGCACTTTTTTTAAATGAATCTACTTTCCCTTGCCTAGGACATTTGGAATTTGATTTCATGTTTAAATCGGCCGTGAGGGATATATAACATCAAAAGTCTTTTCGGAATTGATTGAATATACCACTAACAAACTTTTAAAACACAGACAGTTAAAATAACCTATTAAATGGCCTTATCATTTACCCATAGTCTTTTTAAAAAAATCTTTGAATTGTTAAGTAATAGTTATATTGTATAGTTATAGTAATATTGTTATGAAATAGTGGTGAAAAAAATGCTCACATATGTACTATCACTTGTCTGTATACTGATTTGGGAAGAATCAATTTTGTATTTATGATTATATTTTAATGAATTTATATGTATTAAACATTCTCCTTACATACATTTGATTCACGTTTTAATTTATTATACACTCTTGTAATATTTCAGTTGAAAAAATAAGGGACAAAAAGATATTTTGTACACAAAACATAAATATAAGTACACGTATTTAATTGATATTAAAAGCTGGAATATGCAATGGGTTATTCTGATTGCACAACTAGTTGATGAGATGCCAACTTGATGGCACAAAATATTACAAGCACAAAAGATTACGTATCGCTGCCACTAAGGTGTGCCCAAGAGTAAAATTTTCTTTCATCTCATTAATAATATCATGTGATCATTATTGGTTGGCGACAGCAGTGGGGAAACTTACTGTCGATTGTCACATTGCATCTACAATAACGTTATGATGAAATTATTTTATATTATCATGGTGACGTCATAGTGACTCTTAGTAACTCCATTGTAAAATCACTAAGACTTCTGAATTTTGACAAATCACTAAATAAATAATGTTGCAATGAAACCACATAATGACTATTAGGTGACTGATAACTGAAAAATCTAGTGTGACATTATTACGAGCGCTGATTTCTGACAACTCATTAGATAATTTCCATTTGTTACCACTTGAATACTTGCCATAAAGTAATTGTCAGGATGACTTAACAATTAAATCGCCAAATGGTCTGAAGACTGACAGAAGATCAAGAATTTTAAAATACCGTCATTGTAAAGACACCAAATGACATGTTACACTGTTAAAAATTCCCGAAAAAACACAGAAAAAAGTGAGCATTTCTGTAAATTTATACTAGTTCACGATTAAGTGCATTTAATTGAGTTTCTCGATTATTATTTTAAACACATTTCAATTGTCTCATATCCTATTTCAAGTAGGGATTTTCTCTCTATTTAAAGATATTTTCATCTTAGTTAAACTTTGGCACTTTAAATGCGCACTTTTAGAACTGTTTTGAAATTTTATTAGAAATATTAAAGAGGTAAATTGAGATATTTTTTTTTAAAACTTATAATAGTTTAGAAGGGGAAAAATCATCTCGGCGGATTTTTTCCTGCTTAATCATAAAAACATACTTTGTAATAGTAGCAGCTTCTATAGTTCAAACAGTAAAGTATTCTTCCACTGTAAAGAGGTCTCGGATTCAAACGCTAAAAGCATATTTGTGTTAAATTTTAATAACACACAGTTCAAATTTCTTCGGAAAACTCAAGTTATTTGAAAGTTGGGTGATTTAAAAATTTTAAAAACTAAATTAAATTATTATCATTAAATTTGCAAAATCTGTTCTAATTTATTTTACCGAATAACTTTTCTGTTATTTAAAAGAATCTTAGTTTTTCCAATCTCTGAAATTTTACATAAGACAGGAGATAATGGATTACCTTAGATTCTCTGTAATTTCACGGAAAATGTTTTAGCAGCGTACAATGCGTCTGTCAAAGTGTCTTCTTAGTGGAGTCATGAAATAACAATCACTACAGAATAATAATGAAACTAATAAAAGAAATCATATTTCAAAACTTTGAAGCGATTACTAAATTTGTGATCGATCAGAACGTCAACGCGACATCACATTGACAATGCTGTAAGGTAGAACATTCTTCTATACCTGTTATTTATAAGACTTTGTTTTGAGCAATTGGATACGTCATTTATGGATTCAAAGTGGGTAAAATTATCAGTTTGTTATTGTTTTCTAATATTTTTATTCAATGTATTTCAGTTTCTAAGCTATAAAAGAGACAAATTTTAATATTAGTTATGAAAAAAGTTAGTGTTTGAAACACAAATATTTTTTACTAATACCCTAAGGTTTTTCTCTAATTCCCAATTTTTCATACACAGGATGCAAATTAATATTTCATAAGCGAAAACATGTTTTAATTTTCGTAATCGAAAAGTTGATAAATATTCAAATGTAAAGCCAATATTTAAATTATATGAAATATTATTCAAAGCTTTCCACTTGAATGCATTTGGTTTCTAGTGAAAAAAAATAAAGTCAACTGTCTTGCAACGAAGGCTTATTTATGTATTTTATTTAATTTCTCTTTTGCATATTAATAATACTGTTTATGGAACTGTCGAAAACATAGAGAAGAAAGGTTAAAAATGACGAAAGAAAATTTTATTTATTCAACTATCAAAAATCGTTAAAAGGATGGATGTTTAAATTTTTATTACATTCATATATTAAACTTTTTTTTCCATAGCTGGTCGTAGAAAAGGCATGCAACAAAATTCTCTGATTTGAGTGTCAAAAGCTTCTTAAGACGTTATCAATAAAAGTTACTGTAATACGAAGAATCGATGAATGTTAAGAAGATAGAAGATGATGAAAGTTATTTAACACTTGAATGACGTGAATGGAAATATTAAGAGAGCTTATCCCATTAGCATACGGAAGTGTATGATTTCCAACTTTAGTGAGCCGAAATTTCATATCTATATCATCACTGTCATGAAATTCCCTGTATCAAGGACTGAAAGAAACAGGAGGGAAACTGGAAATACAAGAATATAAATATTCACTATCTAAAACTCAAAAAAAAAAAATATTTTTCATGTTTTTTTTTTTTTTTTTTTTTTTTTTTTGTAAATATTGATCAATTTCTCAATTAATTTTTAGCACTGAAATTACGCTTGAAATTCTTGAATATTTAATACGTCAATTTTCACATTGCTACTATGCGTAGAACAAACTTACTGAAAAATGCCCAAGCCGGGAATCGAACCCGTAACCATTGGAATAGCGCTCCAAGTGCTCTGCCACTTAACCTAACCAACATATGAAGTTAGAAATGCCAAGACTGGCATCGTCCTCGTAGCTTAAATGGTAGAGCACTTCAAGTGCTATTCCAAGGGTTCCGGATTCGAACCCCGGCTTGGACAATTTTCAGTAAGTTGGTTCTACGATTTGTTAGCAATGTGAAAATTCACGGATTCAACAATTTTTATATGATTTAGGGGAGACTAGGGAGGTTGGCCATAGAGAAGGTTTGACACAACTTTTTCAGTTTTCATATTTAAAAGAGCTTCAGGTTGGTTGTATTTATGACGACCAATTATCATGTCGAAGGATATATTCGCTAAAGTGAGAGTGCCTTCCTTTTGGGCGTTTCTAAGACCTGACCTGTGCTTACACATGGAAATCGAAGGTTCGAAAAAAAAACTACGGAAAACGCTGAAAGATTAGTCCGACGGACACGATTGAGTTCGAACCCAGAACCTCTCTTCTACCAGTTTTGAAACCTTCTCGAATGGCAGACCTTCCCGGCCATTGGTGGAAAATTAGTGAATTTCAGAATTCTGCCAATAATACTTAACGATAAATACTTAAATGTTCAAGAAATATTCATTGTTTCATGCAGATAATTGAAACAGATGAGAAAGAATCAACAATAAAGAGATTTCAGCTTAAAACGTCTATTTTTTAAAAAGCATTTTGCAAGCTTTTCTCACATAAAATACAGCATAGAAATTTAAGCAAGAAGGTTTTAAGTATTGCATAAATATTGAGTTTTCATTCTAGACATAAAGATTGCAAAGAAAATTAGGGCAAACTTAACCATGTGCCAGTGATGCACAACCTTTTTGCCAGAAAATTGTTTCCCACCAGAGTATTTGAAAAAAGTCGTTTGTTTTATTTAATAGCAAAGATTTCGTCATAACTATAAGGAAAAATATTCTGCATAAAAATAGTGGTATCTTCGTGGCCCGCGGGCCAAAGGTTGTGCACCGCTGCCATGTGCTATTCTTTAATAAAAGGGTATGTGGGAAGGCTTGACTCAATCAATATGAGGGAGGGTTGACCATGGTCCCTTAATTATGTTTTTTGGAAATCTTTTTATTATACGCGGTACATAGTGAATAGTTAATGATTATATTTTTAAAATAATGTAAGTTTCTTCTAAAACGCTAAAGAAGAATGGAGTGATAGAAAAGAAAATGTAAAAAAACTATTAAAGAAAGATTAAAAATTGCATAAATGTAAGAAAAATTTAACGAATTACAAAGGGGAAGGTTGATAGGATCTTTTATTTCATTTAAGGTAATACCCAAAGTAGGTAAATATAATTAAAAAGACAAGAAAGGGTTAAAATAACAGCCATAAGAAATAATAAGTATTCATGCCTTTGCAAAATTACATTGATCAAAACGCTATATATAGCGTTTTGATCAATGTAATTTTGACATACGACATACTATACATGTAATACGACATGTAATACGACATACTATAGTATGTCGTATGTCGACAAAATTTATGAGGATGAATGTAGTTAGACGAAGCCAAAGTATATAGAAATTAGTGTTTTCCGATAATGTTTTTCAAAAAATAGGTGTTTAAGCCTTTAAGCCCTGACTTACACAATTGTGTAGGTAATCCAAAGGAAAAAGAAAAAAAACAATTTCTTTTTTCTCATGCGATTTAAAGGAAAGCCTGCACCACAGATTTGTGTGAATCCCTCGTTGATATAACATAACATAGGAATTTTTTTCAATCAAGCATGATTCTATTAATTAGGGTTAAAAACCAACACTTAATTTCTACCAAAATACTTCCAAACTTAAAGGAATAAAATGGACTTTTTCTCCTGTGCCTTGAATTCGTCTGAGCAGATTTATTTACACAAAATATCTTCCCAAATAATGTTTAATAATAATATAACCATGTAGCATAAAGTTATTCTATCCTTTTCCAAACTTATTTTATTACTTTTAATAAATATTTCAATATAAAATGAAATTGTTCAAGCCTTCCATATGCAGAGAGCCTTGACTCATTATTTTCTCATAATTAAAACCTATAACTTTCGGGTTTTTTATGCATTACACTAATGTGGTAATTTTATTTTAAAAACTGATTGTATAACGAATAAAATGATATATTACACTTAATTCCGGGTTCAATATTTGAAACAAAACATTAAAAAACATCGAAAAGATATCAAAAGACAAATCATCCCTCCTCCTCTTCGAAAGATCCATAAAGTAAAAAGAAAGAATAGAGATGAAGTATAACGAGGGGAGGGGGGGGGGTGACGGCAAAAATGTAACCGTAAAATCCGTTACATTATGCCCAAACATAACAACGTGCTTTCGGAAAAAAAATTAATAATAACAGTTTTTAATTCATAATACAATGGATTATTGTTTTAGATTGCTTAAATATAAACAGATAAGTTTCATTTAGTGAAAATTTGCACGGCTGATGCCAAAGAATTCGGTCTCTGTTCCACATGATTATTTTGTTTGAGTTGAATGAGGGCATTAAAATTTGAGTGATAACGCGTGTCATACTGCAAACAGGTTTTACGATACACTTCACCCCCATCTAATACTACCTTTCATGGAAATATCTTACGATATAAAATATCAGATTACCCTCTCCCTGAAGTAGTAAGATTATATAACTACAACCCCTTTTCTAATATAGATATTAAAATGAATTATACCTTTTTCATAAAGTTTTATCAATTAACCACACTGTAGAAAAAAAATCTGTAAAGGTACTATATTTTATCTAGGAAACTGGGATTCCAAGAACTTTTCCTGTAACGGTAACAACAAAAACTCAAGTTTTAGAATCGGTTACATGGAATTTTCCTGTTATCGTTACATGAAAAGTTCTTGGAGTCCCAGTTTCATAAAAAATGTTTAGTACCTTTACAGATTTTTTTTTACAGTGTACAATAACATTTAACACATTTTTTCCTAATCTGCAAAATAAATGTTTTCTTCATAGAAATATTAATTTTATTAAATTTGCATCAACTATCCTGATTGTTTTCAATTAAAAGCAATAATACTCTGATGACGAAAGAAAAACTATCGACGTGTTCAAAAAGTATTATTAATGTTTTTAGCTCGATTTTAATTAAAAAAAATTACTTAAAAGTATTTGATAATCTTTCATTTTCTTATGTCCAACAATTTCTTTAGTGGTGTTTAATAATCTAAGAAAATCACTTTTATAGTATTTTTTGAAAATGACAAAGTTTTTTTATTTAAAGAATAGATAAAAAAATATATATAATGCTAGATTTAGTAAAATCGAAAACTTTTTAAAAAATATATCCCCAAAAAAAACTTTATAATGTAATGAGTGAGATAGTATTTAATGTATATATAAGGAAATTAGACAAAATAATAAAAAACTCTAGCTTAATTATTAATTAAAATTAGGGTTGACTAATCACGCACGTTCTTTTTTTTTGTGGCACAATGTTAAATTATTTTTTTTCTTCTTCCATTTCGTTTAACTATATTTTCCTTATTTTTGGTATTTAAAATTTTAGTTATTCTAATATCTGTACGTATGTATACATGTATACACTGTAAAAAAATCTGAAAAGGTACTAAACATTTTCTAGGAAACTGGGATTCCAAGAACTTTTCTTGTAACGGTAACAACAAAAACTCAAGTTTTAGAATCGTTTTTTTTTTTTTTTTTTTTTTTTTTTTTTTTTTTTTTTTTTTTTTACAGTGTACACTATAAAATAAAATCCATTAAATTTACGGCAAAAACTGCTGGCAGAAATCTTGCCAGCATTTTTTGCCCTAAACTAAATAAATAGATTCTTTTACAGTGTACGTATAAAAGTAAAAGAATCGTTTAAAAAACATATTTATAAACATTCAGGATACATCTTGAAAAATTATTCCTAATTTTTCGGGTACATTCCATGTTCTTTCCCCCCATATTTACATTACGTACATAAATTGATGTAAGCACTGAAATCAGTTATGAAAAATTAACTGTTTCAACGATTGTAGAAAGCTTAAGCACGTGTATTAATTAAAAAATACAAATAATTTTATCTGTTTCTTTTTTACTTTCTACTATCTTTACAAGAAGAAAGTATTGGATACGTGAAAAAATTGGGTCTTTTCAAATAATTTTCAGACAATGTCTTTCAGTAAGTCTGCCTATCACTCTATGAATCTACATGTAACAAAAAATTTGTGAGCACTACATCTCAAAAACTAATGGACGAAATTCCACAAAATTTAAGCTAATGCACTTGAATTTATAAAATTTCAAATTCAGTTAGTCCATGATATAATTTGATGATCATTTCTTTTTGGTGTAAATCTTTCAACAGGGGGTTTGCTTACCAAAAGCGGTCCACTGGACACTCCCATCCTGTCGGCCATTCTTTGATCGTGCAAGACGGCTTAAAATATTTTGAAACACTGTATTTAAATTTTATGTAACACTTATTTTTGAATTTTATGTAAAATTTCAAGTTTGAACTAACTTCAAATAATAATGCTGTATAATTAAAAGTATTTATTATTATTATTTCTTGTATGACATATTTAAGAAACGTTGTAACGTTAGTTGATAAAATGCCCAATATATGTACCGCATTTCATGCTTTAAACTGAGGAAACGGAACTTAAAAACCAGAATTTTTGCGCTACTGAGCAGGTAACAATATTTGTTTGTGAACCACCTTAGATAAATGCTTGTTTCTTCCTTAGCATTTCAAAAGCATCTGGATTTCTGGTTTCCAATTGTTCACAAGATAGTCTTTCCAAAGGGACTCTCTATCATATGCTTTATAAAGCAGTAAGCTTTGAAACTACGGCTCGAGTGTTTTTAAAAACTACCCGATGGAATTTTTTTCAGATTGCATCATTCGATAGGAAATATTTTTGCGGAGGTTTGTGATTCAGATATACAAGGAATACTCTGATTTTTGATAATAATTTTCTTATTTTATTGATATCTTTGACGAAAGGGTTGAACAACTAATTTTTTGGCGATAATTATTGTTACTAAAAGAATCAAAATGTCTATCTCTGATAAAAAAGGACATAAACATATCGAAAAAAAACCTGATAACATATTTGATTTAAAATAAAGAAATAAATAACGAAATTTTAATGAAAAATATTATTATGAAATGAAAATATTTAATTTAAATCTAAAAATAATATTCGTAATAATTAAAAATCAATTCAGTGTGAAATAAAGTATTAAATTGATATTTGGCTGTTTATCTCTTTCGCACCAGGTTTAAAGAAAAAAGCATCTCAGAAACTTCATTAGATGAAACATAAATAATTTTTTCTTTTCTTTCTTCTTTTTTATGTAATTTTTCATTACATGTCTTACAGAAGGAACTCGCAGAATTAATTTTAAAAAGGGCTCTAACTGTTAATTGCGAGGCATTTGTTTAACTGGGTGTTAGAATTTACTTTTGTCGCCAAACAATGCTTTTTTAGGCCAAAAAGGTATATGCCTGAGCAAGGTTAGCAATAACTATGCTCTCTCTCTCTTTTTTAGTTAGTTTTCGTAAGAAATAACCAATGGATTTTTTTTGCAAACTGTATCATTTGGTACAGAATATTCCCGCGATGGTTTATGAGTCAAATATACAGGGATAACTATGATTTTAGGTTATAAATTTCTTATTTTATTGATATTTTTAAAGAAATGATTGCAACAACTAATTTTTTGGCGATAATTATCGTTAATAAAAAAATCGAAATGACTATCTCTGTTGAAGAATACATAAAAATCTCGAAAAAAAAAAACTGATATCTTATGTAATTTAAAATAAATAAATTGATAAAGAACAAAAAACAGTTTAAGGAGAAATATTACTAAGAAATGAAAATTTTTAATTTAAACATAAAAATAATATTAGTAATGGTTAAAAACTAATTCTGTGAGAAAGAAAGTTTTGAATTGACGCAACATTAGTCTGTTTATCTCTTTCCCGCAAGATTTAAAGAAAAAAGCATCTCAAAAACTTCATAGGATAAAACGTAAATAACTTTTTTCTTTTCTTTCTTTCTTTTCTTTTTTTTTTTTTTTTTTTTTTTTTTTTTGAACATATTTTTTTATGTGATTCTTCCATTATATGTCTTACAGAAGAAACTCGAACACAGATATATGCACCACATTGGCGCGATTTTTTTTTTCTGACGCCTATTCAGCGAAAACATCGTTTTGAAGTACCAGTTACATATATATTTAATTATTTTCGATTGTTTTAAAAAGGAAATAATAATAAATAAATAAGTAATAATCATTGAACAAAACTATTTAAAGCCTTTAAAATTGAAAATAAAAGTAAATAAAAAGTTTTATAATAAATGAATAACGACCGCCATAGGTTACCATGTGAAGCTTAAAATCACCATTTTGTTACAGTCGCGCATATATGGTGCATATATGAAATCTGTGCAGAAAATCGCAGAATTAATTTTAAAAATGGCTCTAACTGTTAATAACATGCTATTTGATTAATTAAGTATTAGATTTTACCAAAAAATGCGGTTTTAAGCAATAAAAGGCATAAGCCAGAGCAATGTTCAACTAAGTCTCCCTCTCTCTCTTTTAGGTAGATTTCGTAAGAAATACTGTCTATTGCAGTCATTATCATAGTACGACTTTTAAAAAAATTCTACTGTATGAATTTAGGAACTCAAAACCACCCCATCCAAAAAGTTTACATAGATACATACATGTATATGTGTGTGTATGTTATGTACTAAATTTCGACCGCATAGTAAAAGTCGCAATTATACACGAATCATGCTCAAACTCGCCATATGCATTTAAATGGTTATTATCTCAGCGTAAACTGCAAATATGAATAATCGGTCCAATTGGGTGAAAATGGGGAGGATTGAAAAATTATAATGCCGCCTTAACATGGTTTGACAAAATCAGGTCTTAAAGAACAGTGAAAGGAAAAAAAAATTCGTTATAGTAAAGGCCAACAATTAATAAAAAAACAATAAAATTCTTACTGAACCATTTACTTTACTACTGCAAGATTTGCACATGGAAAAAAAAATGTTTGAAAAATTTAAGAAAAATTTAGTATTACGTCATAATTTTTCTATAGCAAAATTTACATATGAAATGCAAAAAATAAAATAAATAGCTTGATAGATTTTTTAAAGCAAATGTTACATCATATTATAAAATAAAGGAAGAAAAGCTGGTGAATGTATAACGTTATGTGAGTTTGTTACAAAGTATTGATATATGATAAAAACCAAACTATAACGATATGTCAAATAAGTGAGAAGCCAGAAGTTCAAGAAATGACAAACGAAAATAAACCCCCTAAACGTTATTCATGTTCGATAGTCAATCTGTGCAATTATTGTATTTACACAATAAAAAATAAAAGTTTAAATTTACACACAAAAATGTGTAAATCGATGATACAAAAACGATTTGTTTATATGTGTAGATTTGTGTAAAATTGCTAAAATACACGCCTAATGTGTAAATTTCAAAATACACATTTCAGTGTGTAATTTGATGATAACACTAAGTGTGTAAAAGTTATAATGATCACTCATGAAATACCCACATTAATGTGTAAATTGCGCAAGAATATACATATATCTGTGAAATATTTTTACTTATTTATCTGTGTATACTTCTGTGATTACATGTATAAATGTGAATTATGCAAAAAACACACATTATTGTGTTATTGTAATTTACACAGTTCTTTGCGTAATATGTAAAATATGCATATTCGATGGAGGTTCAATAACTATTGTGTCTAGTGTATATAGAATATCTGTACTGCAATGGGTTGATGTATAATATCGAAGTCTAATGTCTTAGTTGATTTTATGCTTACTTTCAGAACCGTAGCTGCAATATTCATATAGTTTTGTATGGAGGAGTAAAGTGGGGGTGGGTGGGGTGTAGTTGAAAGCCTGATTTTTAGCTTATGGGGGCTAGATTTGTGACAGTGGATGAGATAAAAGTACTGTTGTTTGGACTCGGGATCATGGTGATGTACCCACATCTCATGCACTATCACAAGTGTAGCCTCATAAGCTGCAAATCGGCCTATCACTCTCCCCCCCCTCCTCTTAAAAACTCTCCATAAATAGGTTTTTAGAACTTTACTCCTCCCTTTAAAACTATGTTACTATAGCAGCTACGGATCTAAAATTCAACAAATAGCCATTTAAGGTATTAGGTTTTGATATTCCTCATCAACCATCGTACTATAAATATTACTTCTCTGTTAATGGGGAAGTATGGAACACATTCTGAAATTTACAATTTCTTTAGTTATAAAATTGATTCTTTAAATTATGTTTCTATATTGTTCAAGGACATTAGAAAGTGTTTCATTTTGTATTCTATAAATCAAAATTTTTGTATTTTTGTCAAATAAAGTTGATTTTATTATTTTTGTAAAAAGTGTCCCATTGTTCCCCACTCTCCTCTAAATATACACATAAAAATTTCTGTTTTATTTTCTGTATTCTTCCTTGCTTCTTAATTTTATATTTCCCCCTCATTTAGATATTATTCAGTACATGCAATTAAAAATTAAGATAAGGAAAAAGAAATAATTAATTAATGATAGATTTTAGACTAGTCAGATGGAATAATTATAGTTGGTAAACTTGCAATCTCCACACTTTTTATTTTCTGAGTTCAGACTCAATTTTTCATTTTTTATTTTTCAGACTCAAGATACAAAGTCAATTATACTCAAGGTACTGTGTTACATACAGTTATAAAAGTAAAATTTTAAATAATATAGAAAATAGAAAAATGTATGCAATCTTCATCTCACACACACATACACATATTAACTGCAAAAATTTTAGCTGATTTGTTTATATATACATAAATCACCTATATCATATGTTGAATTGTTTTCTTTTTAAAAATATTCATCATTTTACAAAGAATTTACCTTTAAAAATTATCAAGATTATCAAAAAGGCTGTTGAATCATTAAAATAACATCTTTTGCATTTAAGATTATATTTAGAAATTTGTGTCTTTTTTCAAAAAAATACAAATATATTTTAACATTAATGAAATGGCACGTGTTTCCAAAAATGAAAATTTCAGATATTCTAATTAAAATTTTAGATATCAAACTAATGAATATTTTTATTTATCAGCTGTAGTAAAAAATAAAATTAGAAATACTGTGATTATATCCAAATATCAATCGACACTTGTAAATTTTCGAAATTAATGCTCGTAGAATTTATTTGGCAATTACATTTGTGTCTTAAGTGTATAAAACTCACCCGGCGCGGGACATTTATGTAGAGGGGGGGGGGGTTATATGTTCGATTTTGAATATCCATTATGACACAACTGTTATATTTTTTTTATATACATACAATCATATGTTTTAGGTCATATAACATCTGTAATAATAGGCAAAATTGCAATGGAAAAATGTTTATTTGAATAAAAAGCCATTACTTTAATATAAATTTTATTCAGAATTTTTAGTCTAAGGTTATTTTAAATCAACGTATTTGTGTCCTTTTGAAATTTACTTTTGTGTATTTTTATTAAATCTATAATTAACAAGCAAAAATTATGTGTTCTTTACTGTGATTATTTTAGTGGAACATAGTTCTTCTGATGTAATATTTTCAAATTAAAACAAAGCGGAAAATTAAATGTAATTAGGATTAATAAATGTTCCAAATTTCTCAAAATTGAAAGATGTAGCGTAGAAACTAAAAACAACGCTATAGTTTTAATCGATGATAAACTTAGTTAACGTTATAAGTTTCATAATTAAAAAAAAACTTACAAAGAAATTTCAATAAATAAATAAAACTCAGATGAACTGTTTAACTTATAAATCAGAATATATAATTTATAGATATGATATACATTTGTTTAGTAGTTTATAAATAAACTATAATATTTTTCATACAGCCTACCCAAAATTTAATACCGTACCCCCCCCCCCCAAAAAAAAAGATGTTAACGTTTATTTTGATACTGTTAAAATACATTCATAAATTACTTTTAAGATGAAATTTTTTCAAGAAATAAATAACCTTAGATACAACAGTTGTTATTTTAATAGGCATTTATCAGGAGTTAGGTAATGTTGACATTTTTTAAGGCAAGTTAATTATTTGTGTAAAGAATTGTAAAAATGTAAAACAATCCAACATATAGCATTTACATTTATACATAAATATAAACAAATCAGATAAAAAGAATTGGAGGTAATACGAAGATATGTGATTACATACTTTATATTTTATAGGAGAATAACTTCTATATTTTTCTCAACGCGAGCGCTAGCATTCAGCTGGAACCACCGTTAGTTTTCAACTTAAACCTGACGAAGCCAAGTCAACCATGATTAAGATTTTAGGTTTCGATGCTAGATTCGCGTCTAACTTGGGATCAAAGTAATTCGTGAACAGGACCATAAATTGTACTGTGAACTAAAGTTAAACTAAAATTACAAGTTAAACTTTGAAATGGATAAAAGGTTACAAGCTATGAGACGGCTAAAATAATTTAGGGTAAAATAAGGCATACTTACATACGATATAAAAATAACTCAGATAACGAATTTAGAATTATCCTAATTACATGAATTATATTTTATGTTAAATATTAAATGAATTCGAAATAGTTTTTAGATTCTACTGAAGGTTAAACTACTGTTCTTTAAATTAAGGGGAAGGGGAGGGCAGCAGAAAAATTAACAACAGTACAAAAAATATAATTTAAATTTATGAATAAGTATAAAGTGTGATTATAACTCTATTATAAAGACTCTTTAGGAAGTCTTCCTAATTTCGCTTTAATTATGATATCTAATACTATTACTGAAAATTACAAGTAAAATTGTGAAAAACAGCGGTCTGCGAGACGGCTGAAAGAAATTACGATTTAATTAAAACCTAGAATTATAAAATCAAGCACTCTTTTATTTGATGTAAAAATTTCAAAAGGTAATTCGGAAAACGAAATTAAAATTAACTTATTAAATGGATAAAATTTTACGTTACATGTAATGAAATATTGCTACATGTTGTCGAGATTAATTTTTTTTTAACTTCTTTTAAATGTTCACGTGCTGCTGAAACGAGGAAGGTGAGTGAGGTGGTCAGAGTATCCTATAAAAATAAATAAATATATTAGTTTATTTTTTAAAAATGCTGTTACAGCAATGCAATGACAGCATGTTATTTATGAATGGGATTACTGAAATAAAAAGTGTAGCTCTGAATAATATCTAAGCCTCCCATCCCTTTCGTAACGTCTACTTTAAAATTCACGCATTTATAATTTTTGTAACACAATAATTAGAGTAATTTCAAGTGTTATCTACATTTACACATTTTTCTGAGTTTATGAACTGATAACAACTTACAAACTTAATGACATAAACTAAACACACATTAAGATAGGTATTTTTTGTGGGAAATGTGTATTTTTATGACAAGTGGATGATTTTAGAAATTTAAACTCTTTCCTATGTGTATATCATTAAGTGTTAATTACAATAACGTACAAATTTGTGTAAATTCAGGCATTTTCCCCTTTATACATTTATTTGTGATTTTCAAGTGATAACAAAATACATACTTAGTTTTGTAAGCAAAAATACATATAAAAACAGGTAAAATTTTGCAAAAAGTGGGTAATTTTCATGTCAGGTGCGTAATTTTAGGAATTTACACACATATACATGTGAATTTGTCTAATATACACTTTTATTTTTTAGAGTATAGTAGTGCAAGATCAGCGAACATATTAATTCCTGTTGTCATACCAGTCTCATTTCCTTACCTAAAATACAGTATTAATTGTCACCTAAAAGTGTTTCATTATATAAACTAAACTTTTTCCAACGCTTAGGATAATTTAACATTGCAGTGACGTTAGCATCGTTTTACACACTAAGCAAGGTGCACTTGAAGGTCCATATTGTTTAAATTACGAGTTAAAATTCACCATTTCTTTCAAGAGTTAACATTGTTTCAAGGCATTAAAAAATACATATTTTTAATTTAACGTGGAAAAGTATTTAAGTGCTCTTTTCTTACACCTTTGCAAGGCGAAAGTGTTCGATTAATGAAAAATTTTGACCTCTAGTTTTCGGTGTATTTATACATTCTAGAAAGTCCTGAATATACTTTGTTTTTATAAAATATCAGTTCGTGAAATTTTCCGTATTAAATGACAAATTTTGTAACTGCCCTTTCTCAAAAATTAATGCACAACATTAACACTTTCGCTGCCGCTTACATGAAGATGTGATGATAGTTACACTGAAAAAAAAAATATACCGCCTTCAACTAGAACGAATAAGTAGTCACTTTTTAAATCCCTGAACTAGAAATATAGATATCCGAGTTATACGTATAAGCTGTAGAAATAAACCGAATCGACAAAATGTCCAAGAATTTCTAATCTAAGATTTTCTTGGTGATTAAACGGTATTTTACTATAATTAATCGTTTGAATTGCGAGAAATTATAACTTGATTTTTCGATTAGACATCCAGAATAGACTATACTTATTGAAACTGAATTCTCGTGTTCGCATTTATTTGCAAGATTTTAAAATAAATTTCACAGCGAAATTATGGGAAAGCCCTCTAGAAAATGAGGAGAATACAGCGATCTGTTACGAGAATATATTTTTCGATTTGGTTCCTTCCTCCGGAAAAATGAACGTCCAACTCAACAATTGCGTAAACAAATGGCGGGCGAGGCGAATGCCGAAGAAAGAACGAAGATATTTGTTGTTCTTTATCAAATAGCTAACTTATAATTGAGAAGCTTCAAGGTATGTGCAAGTTTTGCATGAATAATAGTTTAGCAAGCAAACTGATATTTTGCTTGTTCATAGTATTCATTTTTTAAATTAAATTTCTAAGTTCGTTATATTTTCGTGTTCTATTGTGGAATTTATTCTCACTTATTACAGCGTGTATTTTTAATTTAATGATCAAAGTTGAGTCATTTTCAATTATAATATCACATTTTTTAACAGAAACAAATTTAATATGAAATAAATCTCGTTAAAATATTTTCATTTGTGATAAAGTTGTAAATAAAAAATTTAGTTCCAGCTTGTTTTTCATGCAATATATTTAAATGAATTGCGATATTGTTTCTTGTTAAAATTCCTTTTGCCTTGGTCATATTATTCTGATATAAAATTTGTTGTAGGATTCAAACACTGTTGTAGGATGCATTAAAAATTTCCTTGCTAAATCAAAAGTTGAAAAGTTATTCTTATTGACTTGTCAACAATTGACTTTACTTTAGTCTCTCCCTGACAAATAAACAATAGAATCATTCCATAATAACTTACGTGACATTTTGAACAACTCTCAGCAATTTTAGTGATATAACACGCAAAAATTTTTCTCAAAATACAAATTTGATGTGGTTTGCTAATTAAACTTATCCAAAACCTAATCTAGATTAAAATTAGCTCATTTTAGTATTATTTCTTATATTTTGGTAGTTTTATTTACTATGGTAATTGCCATTACTAAAGAAGAAATGTAGGTTATCATAGTGTAATTTTCACTATCATTTTTTAGGTAATCTTCATCCAAATTGGTTCTTCTCTCCTTCGTTCTTAAAGTTTGCATATTTTTTTGCCATTAGCCACTTATTTGTTTTTTAGTTAGTACTTTTACAAAAGCAAAATTTAATTTTCCGAATAAACTCAAGGTGTATTATTACATCTTGATCGATTTGTCTAAAAGGATTTTGGCAATAAAAATTAATTTACAGAACGAACTTTTTGGTAATTTGGCAAACATTGTGCTTTTGAGGAGGGGGGGGGGTAGTAAGGCATTATGCTAATATTCTTCATTCCAGTTTTTCTTGCTTGAAATTTGCCATAATTTTACCATCAGTATTGTTACTGATAATGCCTTGAAATATCCTTTTGGTTAATCTCATGATCTTCTCTTAATCTGCTTTTTTAAAACCAATATTTAGCTAGATTGATTCTATTAAGATGCTTTTCAGTTTTTTCGATTTATGACAATTGAAGGTCAACTGCTTTGACTGACAACTGTCACAAAAAATTCGTAATTGCTACTATTTGGAGCTATATAAACTATGATGTTACGAAAATCAGTCTTAAAGCTAAGGGGCAGTATATATATATATGTTTTCATTTAAGGGGGAAGGAGGTCTGGCATATGATATCAAAAGATATCTCTTGGGGGGGGGGGGGAAGGGGGATTTGTCTTTTGATATTGTTATCCTTTTTAATCCACTCAAAAATTCTTCTCACTTCTTCAAAAATATTCTCAAAATATTCTCTTAAATTTCTTATTTGTAACTTGTTTTGATAGAAAGTAGCACGCAAACTTTTTTTAAGTCTATTGTGCATTTTTTTAAATGTAAAATTATTATTAAAATCACTAAATTATTATAGAATTTATTTAATTCTGATGATAAAAAAATGTTAATTGTGACTGTGGGAGCAAAAGACTGAATATTTTAAAATTATTGCAGAAAAAAAACAGAAATTTCGTTAATTTACTGCAATGTGCTAAAAAATTGAAGTAGGCGTCTTTTACGTATACCAAAAAAAGACTGCAAAATGAAAAGATACTCTGAAAGTCGCATAAAAATTTGCAGAGTAAAAAACTGACTATTTTACTTGTCAAAAGACTGAAGCATATTCATTTTACAAATGTAACAAAAAAAAAAAAAGCTGCGAAATATGAAAAACAAATCTTCAGTTTAAACTTTAATTTTGTGTGCTACATTTTTTCATTTTCAAAGTTTGGCAGGGTTTCATGACTAAAAATAATCTGATATGCCATAGGTACGTTGCATCCATTACTTAAGTTGATCATTATGAGTGTGTATGTATATGTAACACAGACTTATGAGTTGCTTTATCTAGCTCTGATTCTGTGATCTTTTCTTTTCTTTCTCCTCCAGCTTGTATCCGATTTTGTGGAGAAGTTCAGTAATTATGAAGTCAAATGATGAGAGCTTGTTTCTGAATTGCTGTACAGAAGAGTCATCCGATCAAAGGTAAGCTTTATAATAAGCATCCAAGATACATGTAAATAGAGTCGTTCAAAGTTGCTTAGAAGGGAAAGGAAGTTTCCATAAAAATCTATTGGGAATATTATATTTTATTTTATTTATTCATCAAATTCCTAGTTTATTGTACCTTAAAGTTATATCAGCTTTCAGCGATAAAACAATCAAAGCACCAAAGTGCCACAGAAAAAGTTTTTTCAATATTTTGATGATATTTGTCTTCTTTTTTTATTGAAACTTCCATTTTTTTTCTCGATTCCTTGTCAAAATTCACTTTTTTTTACCCCCGAACAAAGTTTCGAGTTTTCACGATCCTATGATAAAATATGCATTTTCCCAGCAATCCTATGACAAAGTTGATGTTTTTTTTCACTTATTTACGAAAATGATTTTTTTTCTTCTTTGTCGAAATTTGTGATAAATTTTATATCTGAATTATCAGAGTTACGACCAACTTTTTTTTTATTTTCAGAAATGGATGCTTTAATTTTTGTTAATTTTGGAAAAAAAAATCTGACTATCAGTTGATTTTAAACTAAAAAAAATGAAATTAACAGCAAATTTTTTGAGAAGTTACAACTGGGGTGGGGGAAGGAAGGCTTCGAATCCACTCCCATGACAAACTATGTGCTTTTTTTTTTACACTCACTTTTCAAAACTTGTGGTTTTTTAGTTCTTTTGGCACAATTTGCCATTTTTTTGCAGTCTTTTAACAAAATTTGCTGTTTATTTGTGATTTTTTTAAACAAAATCTCACACTTTTTTGTCAGTCTTTTAACAAAATCTATCTTTTTTGTGATCTTTTAACATTTGTCCCCCCCCCCCCCCCCGTGTGCAACTCTGACAAAATTTTCATATTTCCATGATTTTTTTAACCTCGATTCTTTTGCGACCAATTGAAAATTTTTGCACAGCTTATTGATTAAGGGGTAAATCTTAACATTTGTCAAATAACGATTTTTTTTCTGTGATAAGTGGTATTTTATGATTTTTTTTCCTTTTGCTATTAGAAAAAGAAATTAATCGAACAACCACATCAAATATTACAGATTTTAGACTCAACTCCATAAAAATCAAAAAAGTGTCCTGAAGAATGTAAAAAGTAACCTTTTCGCAAAAGTAGTGCCCTGCTCCTTTTTAAAACTGGGGGAAACTGTTGATTTAATGAATTTATACATTAGTTTATACATTACTACTATTAGTTTAAAAAATGTTTTAATATTTTAAGTCGCAAATATAAAATAACAATCACATGTGCCATTATATTTCATCTTATTGATAGAATAGTTAAAATGTATCAGTTATACAAGTTCGGCCATATTGCATCGATGGACACTTTTTCCTCCTTTTTTTCCCAACTTCTCATTTTCATGACTGACTTTAAAATATTTGAACGCATTTCTTGTAATTTAACTTTTTTAAAATTTATGCACCTGATATATGTGATACATATAGAATTCTTTTAACGAAAATTGTTTAAACATCATTTGTTCAGAAGATTTTTGATTTTTACCTAATTTTACAACCAACAAACATACTTTTTCTTGACAAATAGTTAATGTAAACTTTTAATTAAATTTTATTTACTATCTCTTAACCTTTCATTTAATCTATCATTTTTTGGTTTTAGTACTCTTACGGACATGTGTTGGTTTAGCTGATGACAAGCTGTAATTGTTGTAGCTTAAAACACACCCTACTTTATTTTGCATTTTATGGTGATTTTACAAAGTGATTTATTTTATTAATTATCGCCAGTGATTACAGTGTTTTTTTTTTCTCAATAAGTTACAATATTCTGATTGTTTAAAGTTAGTAAATATTGTTATCAATATTATGTCTACATGGCATAAAAATAAAATTTTAAATAACAATTTAGTGGTGCCATAAAAATATTACAGTGATATATAAACGAATAAAATAATGATGTATGGGTTTGGATTTGTGTATATAAAAAATTTTGAGTAGTACGTACTAGTATTGGACATCCCCTGATGCTTCTGATTCATAAAAAATTAACTAATCACCCCTCCTGGAGAAAAGTGTCTGAATTCAACACTGCCTCCCTCCCAAAAAAGTAATAATGAACACGAAACTAGTAAATCTGCAGACTACAGATCACAGGCCTCAAACATCAGTTCTACAATTTTAAAATTATTTTATTTTGTAATTTAAAATATTCAACTCACAATATAAATGTTTTATCAAGCAGTCTCTGGAAGATTGTTTAAAAAAATAGTGAGACAAAACTCTCTATGCATTAATAATTCCAAAAGTTATTATTATTATTACAATTTAAATGCCACACTTTCTCAATAATTTAACAGCTGTAATTGCATGACATTTGGTATTTTAAACAGTCCATCTAAAATAATTTAAATATTGATTTTCTGTTAATTACAATAATTGATGCAAACAGTGAATCATTATTACAAATATTTCATTAATTATTGGTTTCCAAATTTTTAAATTTATTTGAAAATAACTGTTTTATTTCATTAATATGATTTCATGAAATTCTGGTTCTAAATACAGTCATGAAAACAATTATATTTGTTATTTTATGGGGGTGTCCATTACTGGACCGTAAGGTGTTCTTTATCTAGCTTTTGGTTGTTTTGTATACTTCTGTTATTTAAAATTAAATTTAGATTCATATTCAAAAATGAGACTATAATAATTGTTAAGTATTATTGACACTGACTTTATTACTAACTTATGAACTATATTGAAAATATATTGATAAATCTGGAAATAATAATTGTAACTTAGTAAAAAAGAAATTTCTTAAGGGTGTCCATTACTGGTACTTCTACCTTAGAAATTTTTTTATACAGTTTCACAAAAATGATGTAATTTATATTAGTATTTACGTCTGAATTTATTTATAGTTGTTTTATTTATTTGTATTAGAACAAATTAAAAAAAATGAAATAATGATGCAAGAACTTTGATTCAATTATGTATATTATTTCAAAATCTTGCCAAGGATTTGAGATTTTAATTTGTGACTAAGTGCAATGATGAACAATAGTATAGTAAGAAATATTCGGTACTTCTCTGTTAACCCGTCGACCAATTTCGTCAAATTATACAAATCGCCAAACTAATAGCCAAGTTATACATATTGACATAATTTTTATTTTAAGTAACAAAAAAAAAAAAAAATAGTGGAATATTAATAAAAATTCAAATAAAAAAAGAAATTAAAATCACTTAATGACCTTTTAAACACATTAATCTTATTTAATGTCATTGAATGTGACATTCATGAATCATGATCATCCACTATTGAGCATTGTCATTTAATCGTATAGTTTGGCGATAATTTTTTGGTCGACGGGATAAGCTAGCAGTACCAAATACTCTTACTATATGTAAGTAAGAAAAAATATAATAATTATCGAAATATATAAAAAAAGAAATGTGTACTTACTGTATATCAAAAAAGCTATTTTTATATGAAAATTTAATTAGTAGAAACGTCATATATGAGTATTTTACTTAATAATAAGACTAGATGGAACCCGTCAAAACTTGACGGCACCAAAGAAAGAAAAAGGTATTTTCCAGCTATTAAAGGATTTTTTAACGACTAATCTTCAGCAAAAATTTCAATAAATAAAAAAAAAACCTGCATTTTACATCCATACAAATGACCCGCATTTGGCCGAGTTACATTCAAACATGCTGTCATAGAATTAGAATCTCTCTCATTTGATAATTTTCCATTTACAAATACAACACCAATAAATTGTACATGACATGAATAAATCAAAAATTACTGTCATTACTCATTTCGTACAAAATATACATACTTCACTTACTTCGCAACAAAATAAGACTGAATTTATAATTTGCCATTTAGCAACAACTATAACAATGATCCTCTCAGTGGTTAATTTGTTTTTACATTACTCACCCCATTCAACAAATAAACATTTGCATTTTCAACTAACTTTTCTATTACCTTTTCATAAATCAAAAAAAAAAAAAAGAAAAAAAAAGAAAAGAAAAAAAAATGTAAATTTCACATATTAAAAAAATTAATGATAATATTTATTCTGGCTAGGTGAAACCCGTCAAAACTTGACGGCAACAATATGAAAGAACCAAAGAAAAAAAGTATTTTGCTGCTATAAATTTTTTTTTAAAGATTAATATTTATTAAAAATTTCAATATGCTTTACCAACGTAACACCAAAATGACATGATCCCGGGCACAGAATCGGTGCAACACTGCAACACACGTCACAGACTCTTGAAAATGTTTGAAGATTATTTTTCAACTGTTAAAGTTTTTTTAAAAAAAATGCTAGAAATTATTTGCTATGTACCAATATTTGTCTAAGTATCATGGAAAATGCAAATAATTACGAAAATAGCAAATTTCATCAAAATACCCCCCCCCCCTCAAAAAAAAAAAAACATCACCTGGAAATTTTGTAAATAGATGTGGAAAAAAAACCAGCAAATTTCATCAACAGAATGCAAAAAACAACAAATTTCTTCAAAAGATCTCTAAAAAAAATTGTCAAAAAACTGCAAGAAAAAAAAATTGTCTCGGTATCTCAAATAAAACAAATTTCGCGAAAATATTGCAAAAAATCAAAATTTTGCCAAAACATCTAAAAAATGGCAATTTTTATGAAAAAAATTTAAAAAAAAAGGCAAATTTTGACAAAAAAATCTCTAAAAAATGGCAAATTTGTAAACATATTGTGAAAAAAAATTCAAAATATTGTGAGAAAACAACAAATTTTGACAAATGATTGTGAGTAAACAATAAATTTCTTCAAAGGATTGGAAAAAAAAGCAAATTTCATCAAATAATCACAAAAAAGATAAATTTAGCAAAAAAACAACAAATTTTGCAAAAAGATCTTCAATAAAACGGCAAATTACATTGAAAAATTGTGACAAAATGACAAATTTCATCAAAAGAACTCGAGAAAACGATAAACTTTACCGAAAGACCTCAAGATGACGAATTTTGTCCAGGTTTCATAAAAGATGCGAATTTCGTCGAAAGATCTCAAAAAGGACACATAAAATTTGTCTAGGTAATCGCTAAAAAGGTAAATTTAGCTAAAAATAGCAAAAAAAAAGACAAATTTCTCAAAAAAAAAAAAAAAAAAAAAAAACGACAATTTCGCAAAAAAAAAGAATCATGAAAAAAAGGATAAATTCGATAAAACGGCAAATTACATCGAAAGATAGTGAGAAAAAAACGACAAATTTCACCAAAAATCCCTGAGAAAACAAATAATTTTGTCCTAGTATCATAAAAGACATGAATTTCGTCAAAAGATCATGAAAATACTTTAAATTTGTCTAGGTACTTCAAAAAACGCAAATATTGGTAAACAGATTGTGAGAAAACAACACATTTTGTCAAAAGATGAAAAAAAGAGGCACATTTCATCAAAAAATCACAAAAAAGGTAATTTTTGCAAAAAAAAAAGTGAAAAAAATAAAATTTCTGAAAATAACAAAAAAAAAAAAAAAAAAAAAAAAAAAAAAATTCACAAAAAATCACGAAAAAAGGATAAATTCGATAACACAGCAAATTACATCAAAAGATTGTGACAAAAAAAACGACAAATTTCACCAAAAATCCCTGAGAAAACAAATAATTTTGTCCTAGTACCATAAATGACATGAATTTCGTCAAAAGATCATGAAAATACTTTACATTTGTCTAGGTACTTCAAAAAACGCAAATATTGGTAAACAGGTTGTGAGAAAACAACACATTTTGTCAAAAGATGAAAAAAAGAGGCACATTTCATCAAAAAATCACAAAAAAGGTAATTTATGCAAAAAAAGTGAAAAAAATGACAAATTTCTGAAAATAACGAAAAAAACGAAAAATTTCACAAAAAAAAAAACACAAAAAAGGATAAATTCGATAAAACGGCAAATTACATCGAAAGATAGTGAGAAAAAACGACAAATTTCACCAAAAATCCCTGAGAAAACAAATAATTTTGTCCTAGTACCATAAATGACATGAATTTCGTCAAAAGATCATGAAAATACTTTAAATTTGTCTAGGTACTTCAAAAAACGCAAATATTGGTCAACAGATTGTGAGAAAACAACACATTTTGTCAAAAGATGAAAAAAAGAGACACATTTCATCAAAAAATTGCAAAACAGGTAATTTTTGCAAAAAAAAAAAAAAAAAAAAAAAAAAAAAAAAAAGCGAAAATATGACAAATTTCTGAAAATAACGAAAAAAACAACAATTTCACAAAAAAAATCACAAAAGAAGGATAAATTCGATAAAACGGCAAATTAATCGAAAGATCGCGAAAAAAACGACAAATTTCACCGAAAATATCCGAGAAGACAAATAATTTTGACCTGATATCATAAATGACATGAATTTCGTCAAAAGATCATACTTTAAATTTGTCTAGGTACTTCAAAAAACGCAAATATTGGTAAACCGATTGTGAGAAAACAACACATTTTGTCAAAAGATGAAAAAAAGAGGCACATTTCATCAAAAGATCACACAAAAAGGTAAAATTTGCAGAAAAAAGGTGGAAATAAAATGACAAATTTCTGAAAATAACAAAAAAAAACGAAAAATTTCACAAAAAAAGGATAAATTCGATAAAACGGCAAATTACTTCGAAAGATAGTGAAAAAAAAGACAAATTTCACCATAAATCCCTGAGAAAATAAATAATTTTGTCCTAGTATCATAAAAGACATGAATTTCGTCAAAAGATTATAAAAATACTTTAAATTTGTTTAGGTACTTCAAAAAACGCAAATATTGGTAAACAGTACATACTTAAAACAGTAGCGATCTTTTTTCAGCACAGCTAAAACTGGTCTCTACGCATACGCGCTTGCGCAGAAATCTGACAACCTATCGGAGAAGACTGTATTTACTCTCTGTATACGCATTTGCAAAGCGCCTTGGTAAATATGGGATAAGACTGCATTTTTGCTATCACTGTTTAATACAATGCTATGATAATTATATTTTTTTCTTTACTTATCTTATAATGATCGAAATACATTGTTTTTTTCACTTTACGTAAGTTATTTTATTTTCATTTGTATTCTTTTTTGTGTTAAACGCTATTCCCTCCTTCAAACCTTGTGATGTTAGGCTTAATGTGAAATTGAAACATTCAATAGTTAATGATTAAAGTGTTTATTTACGTTCTTGGCCGATAAAGTATTTTCTATATTGTATATCATGATTGAATGCTATGCAAAAAAGAGGGATCTCTTCTGATAATTTTAATTTTCTTTGTTGATTATAATGATCTTCATATTTTTAAAAAAACATTGTTAAGAGATCAAGATCAAGCGATTGAAAAAAAAATAGCAAATTTCATCAAAATATTCCCTCCTCCTCCTCAAAAAAAACAGCAAATTTTGTCACGGGAACACTTTTCAAAAAAGGGTACTTTTTTTAAAAAGGGAACTTCGAGTCAACAAAAAGAAAGTGAAACATTAAATAAATATTAATGATTTACAAAGCTGTTTATAACTGGGATTATTTTCATTTCATATGCAATTCTCTATTATTCGGCGAAAACAATGTAATGTAAATACTTCCTAAACGTTATGAATTTGCTCAAAAATGAAATTATAAGGGGGAAAAAAATCACCATTTTTTGACATGAGTATAATAAGAAACTGAAGCAAAAAATAAATAGTGATTTGCGAATCTGTTTACATCCATAAAGTCAAAAAATCCGTCGAAAATCGCACCATCAAAACACAAAACAAAAAACAATGTGATTTCCAGCCTTTTTTTTATACATACTTAGTATAAATTTGAAATAAAATGATTTATCGGCCAAGAACGTAAATAAACACTTTAATCATTAACTATTGAATGTTTCAATTTCATATGAAACATCTCTACAATTAACCCTAAGATTGCCGGCAATAACATTGCAAAGTTTGAAGGAGGGAATAGCGTTTAACATGAAAAAAGAATACAGATGGAAATAAAATAACTTACGTAAAGTGAAAAAACCAATGTATTTCGATCATTATAAGATAAGTAAAGAAAAAAAATATAATTATAGCATTGCATTAAACAGTGTCAGCAAAAATGCAGTCTTATTCTTATTCCATATTTACAACCGCGCTTTGCAAATGCTTTTACATACAGTAACTACACTCTCCTCCGATTGGTTCGGAGCAATTTCAGCGCAAGCACGTAGGCGTAGAGACCATTTTAAGTATGCTGACTTTTTTGGCTACTGCTTTAATTAATATATATGATAAGTAAAATCCAGGGGTGCAAAAATTGTTTCTACTCCCAACGTTTCTCCCAATCCACATGAAAATTTCCTCAAAATTTTACAGTATATTTATAGGAAAATTCTGTATTACGTAGGTGTAAAAAAAATTTTCTTATATTTCACATATATTCCGTGACCTTTTGATGACATTTGTATTTTTTATTTATGACTTTTGGGGAAATTTTTGTGATCTTTCAATGAAATTTGGGGGGGGGGGTGGTTCTGCCCCTATTGACAGAATGTTTGTTTTGTAATCTTTAGATGAAATTTGTAGTTGTTTTGCAGTCTTTTGATAAAACTTGAGTTTTTTGCAACCTTTTGAAGAAATTTGCAGTTTTTTCATTATTTTGTGACTTAATGTTTGTTTATTTTGCGATCTTTTGACAAAATTTGCATTCATATCATGATTTTTTTGAGGAAATTTTGTGGTTTTCTAATAATTTTTGGGTTAAAAAAAAAGAATTGGAAGTTTTAAATCTTAATGAAAATTCAGAACGGAATCGCCCTTGAATAAACGATACACATTGATCTGAGATAGTTTTTGGGAAAGTCGCCATATGGATCATTTTATTTGTAGTGAAATTTATGTAGCTAAGGGAATTATGACAGAATTCATTGTTAAAATCAAAATCATTTGTATATATTTCTATAAAATTCCTCCTGATCGTAAATCGCTGGATTGGACATATTCTGTACCGTAAAATGGGGTGAATAGGAACAGCGCAGCGGGGTGAATCAGAACAAAACTTCCCGGTCATACAAATAAATTCATTATAAATATATGTGATGATATTTTTAGTTGCCAATTTTTTTATAAGAAGGTTACAACATTAAGAGATGGGAAATTCAGTTTTGACATGCTGGCACGACTACTGGGGTACATAAAAAAAATTGAAGAGGATCCTCAAAAACCTCATTTTTTCAACGTCTTCAAAACTTTGTCTGTAACTACAGTATTTTTCGTATTCTAAACCTAAGAGAGGGGATTTTTAAATAATGATAGTCCTGTAAATGATATGCTGTATTAAATTCTACTTATTTCTAAACTACATAATGAAAAAATGAAAAATGGCTTATAACATCAGAGGTTTAAGATTTATGAGGTGAATTGGAACACGTTTTCTCTCATGGTTTATTTTTCTGTACAGTAATAGTTTCATGTAATATATGAAAACATACATGTGAATATGTATTGTAACAATATTTTGTTTGTTCTAATTACTTGAAGAGTTTAAAGGCGCAAAGAAAATACTTGGTTAAACAAAAAAGTCACGCCTAATCCAACAGACATGGAACACACAATAAAAGAATTTAAAAACAGCAAATTAGTTAGAAAAACTGCACAAAATTATTCTCTGACATCCACAACATTACACAAACATCTCAAAATGAAAAACCAATTAAAAAGAGAGAGGAATGCAAACAGTACTAAGTGCTAGAAGTGAGAGCGTATTAGTAGATCGTAATAATACATGCAGCGATTGGGACTACTCAATATTTTCACTTGCCCAATGACTACTAGTAAAGGATAACACAGAGCAGAGCTGAATTTGTATTAAATTCTACTTCTGCAATTCGAATATATTTTTTAAAAGAAATTTTAATTTCTCTTGATTTCAAAGTTCTTTTCTAATTTTTTAAAAGACATATCTTTACTTGTATATAAAATAAAGGCTTTATTTACAGTAACTACGTGTTCCTATTCCTCCCTTATCATTATTACCCTTTTTTATTAACCCTATTAAAGTATGAATCGGAATAGATAAAATTTATAACATTTGTTCCGATTCACCCCTACCTGCGGGGTGAATCGTAACACCATTAAAAAATTAAATAATATGTATATAAACAGTAAAAATTTTTCGTTTTTGCTTAAAAAGTAAAGAACAAAACAAGACCGAAGTTTCTAGTAGAAAAATTAAAAAATTAAAAAATCAGTTGTTGCTTTTTTTTAACGTTAAAGTTGAAAAGTGTTCCGATTCACCCCATTTTACGGTACTAAAAAGCACCTTAACACTTCACAAATGAATTACCTCTGCTCAATATTCATTACTAGATTTTATCTTTTTCCTTTCCAAAATACTTTATTGATGTGAATACATTCCATATTTATTTACACAATAGATCACAGCTCTAAATTTTATCATTCTGAAGTGTTAAGTTTGCTTTGGTACTTACGTCTTAAGGCCTCCGCAGTTACAGATTTCGCGATTTTTAATCTACGCCTAAATTTCTTGCGACAAATCATAAAATAAAACACTTTCAAAATTCAAAACACTATATTTAAAAACAAAGTAAAATATCGGATTTTGGTGGAAAATGGGCCGATATCGAGTCACTTCTGCTGCGGTGGCGTTAATACGCGAGTACCTTTGCTTTTTACCAATTACTTGCAATAAAATAACTACCTATAATCGATTGACAGAAACTTAATGCTATGAAATCCTAACTGATATTGTGCATATCACCATATGTACTTGTCATTAAAAAATTATATGTAGTTATATATTAGTTTTATAGGCTAATGAAATTTAAACAATATGAAAATTTTTCTGTTGTAATCAATACTTCATATATGATTGATTATTTACATCTATTTTTTAGGTGAACTTGAGTCTACTGTGGCATTTTCAGGTTTCAGCACATGGCTGGTTTTGGTCCAGTCATCGAATTCAACAAATTCTTTCATATTTCTCCCTTATGTGGTTTAGTCACAGTAGAAAGCAAGGAAATGAACAATGGATCAGGGGATAAGGAGTTTGATCCTACCGGAAGGAAAAATTTCTCTTTTGCAGGATACCAGTCCCCTTACTGTAAATGTCATTAGAGATAGAAAATCATACATCGCCACAATAAAAAGGCTTACAGTAGCCGACAGTTGTATGTTGATGTAGTTAACGTCCACAACATGGATGATGATTGGAACTTCCAACTTTGTTTTAACTATAATAATAACTTTTATTTAAAAGAGTTACTTCATTTTAACATTTTTTAACACTAGAATTGAAGGCTTTGTTTTTATGTATGTTTTTGGAATGATGTTAATAAATTTAATATTTTACTCTATATCGTTTTTTTTAAAAAATTCTTTAGTTTATTTACATGTTTATACTTTTTATTTTTAGCATTTTCCAACAAAGTTGAAAGTACTTATGCACTTGGTTTGTCTGTCTCAGTCGTCTGTCCGCACTCTAACTCTCGTAAATACACTCTGATTTTGATAAATTCTTTGGAAGTTAATGGTGCTTACCTGAGCACGAACTCTATTGAAAATGAAGGTTCTGCCATGATTAGTTTATTTACAGGGATAGTAAAAAATTTTCCATTGCATTATGTCCTATAGGGGAAAATCGTTTCAAATGAATTTTAAAGATGTTACACCCTGTCAAACATCTTCAGATTTATATGTATCTACAAAGTGCACTAAAATGTGCATTTTATAAAATAAACAATAAAAAGAATAGTTATTATTCATTTACAGGGCCATACAAAAGAATACCAATACATAATAATAAGAGAATTATTTGAAACATATTTTTTATGGTAAACGATTTCATATATAATCAAATTGATATACATTGCTGAGGATTAATATGAGTTATTTCATGCATAATACTAGTGCATAGCATTTATAGGGACATACAAAAGATTTCGATTAGTATATTCTACCCGAAGTCCTGTATATTATGGAAGATGGCTGTTGGATGGATGAAATGCATTTTAATTATGATATATGCTTTTAAGTTTCAATTAGATGTATGCATTATGGTTTATAGAAATGCTAATTGTTACACAATTTAGATACACAGGGTTACACAAAAGATCTCGGAAAAGTATTGAATATGTGTGTAATTTACTTAAAGGTGGTTTTTAAATGTTATGCCTTTTTACGATGAACTGCATTTAGTTCACTAAGAAATGTTTGTAGAATATCGATAAAATGATATACAGGATCCTGCAAAGAACTGGATACATGGTCATATTTGGATGATAATTTTTAGAAATTTGATTTTAGTAGTTTAAAGAAAATATATTTTACAGGCTAAACAAAAGTATTCAAGTATGTTTCCATCTATTAGTATAAATTGCTGAAAGGAAAATTTCAACCAGTTAGGCGTTTTCTTGTTAAACTAAATTTTTCCATTATATAGTCTATATATTAAAAGACAGATCAAATACAATACTTTTCAAAAATATTGGAATCGATACTTGGATATGAACAATCATTACGGTTTAAAGATTATAGGGGGGGGGGGAGAATTACATACTTTTTTTTAACTGAATGTTTATATATATATGAGTAAATAAAATTTAATAAATTTTAATGTTATTTGCTGAGAATTTTATAAAAACCTATATTTATAGAAATTCATTCGCTTAATTATTCCGGAGTCTGTTCCAAGATATATGTATAAGGAAATGAGTCATCTTTCAGTAAGGTACATTTTGAATTTCACATTGCAATTTTTGTTCAAATAAAATTTTCGCTTAGTAGCATTTCCGTTTTGGATCAGACTCCAGAATAATTAAGAGATGTTGGCATCTATGCAATATTATACATTTAAAATTTATTGTATCCTTCAGTGAAGTACGTACTCAAGCTACTGATGCTATGCAAAATCATGCATAAATGTTGCCCTCTTAATTTAGGAATCCTTCCATTTGATAAATTTTTGCCATTGGTTCTGTCACCAATATTTTCGAATTACTTACAAATTTTAATTTGAAGATTTATATTTCATATAAACAATTTTTGTAATAGGTATCCAGGCAGTATTGGTTGTGATCTTATTTTATGTTTTAGAAAACAATATTTTGTAATAAAAGTTTTTTTTTTTTTTTTCTAAAATTTACTTTTGAATGACATGGTACAGGAAATTCTGGTTTAATAAATCAGAACTTCCTATTCCCTGCTAATTTGGTTTAATAAACCACAACTTATAGTTATGCAGTTCGGGCCTTTTTCAAAATCTCGCTTCAACCCCCCCCCCCCCGTTTTTTTTTTTTTTTTTTTTTTTTTAATCCTTGTTCAAGAAACCAGAACTCAGCAATGAAACTTAGGTCATTATAAAAATCTAGCCTAAAAACTATTTTTTCTAGTTCAGTAAACTCGAATTTACAATTTTGTTAAGATCTTTTTATAAATCTAGCCTAAAGCCTATTTTTTTTCTATTTTTAGTCCTAGCCTATTTTGAGTTTGTAAAACCAGAATTTTCAATTATGACATTGCTTTCTGCTTCAGGAAACAATATTTTGTAATCAAGGGGTCTTAAAATTCCAGTTCTAATATCTATCTTTGAAAGTCAGGGAGCTAGAAATTCTGATTCATGAAACTAGAACTTAGTTGCGCCATTTTGAAAATCTAGCCCGAAGGCCGTTTTTTCTGGTTCTGGGAACGAGAAAATTCTGGTTTACTCAATCAGAATATTAACTAGAACACGCTAGCGAAGGGAACTAGAATTTATAGGGATGACATGGAACTATTTTTTCTAGAGCTACAATTTATTTTCTAGATACCAGTGGCATATTTTTTTTTCAGTGTAGCACCTAACCTTTTCTCAAATTCTTTCGTTAAGTCGGCAGTGAAATTGGTTCCATTATCGCAGGTGATTATATTTGGAATTCCTGTCCTCATAAATATTTGAAGTAACGCATCACACGCGGTTTTAGCACTTAAACGTTTTAGAGGGATCGCATCCGCCCACCTGGTATGCTGATCAATTAAGGTTAGTATATACTGATGCCCTTGGGAACTTTTAGGATCAATAGGCCCAATTAAATCAACATTAACTATCTGAAATGGGAGTTCCGGCCGCGACACTGGGGAAATAGGAGCTCTATCATTTACTTTAATCCCTCTAGTCAATTGGCACTCTAAACATGACTCACAAAATTGTTTAGTTTCTTTCGCCATCCCCTCCCAATAAAATGAATACCTGATTCTCTGTAAAGTTTTCTTAGCTGCATGATGCCCTCCAAATACCGAACTATGCGCTAATTTTAGGATTTCTTCTCTTCTTACTTTGGGTACTACTAATTGCGCTATAGTTTCGCCTAACAATTTCTCTTTGTGATATAATAAGCCATTTACAATATAATAATCCCCCTTATCCATTTTAGCTAATTCCCAAGCTTTCTCTAACTCTTTACATTCTAATTGGGATTCCTTAAACATATCTGAATTGCTAACAATAGCTTTATTATATTTCTCCACTTCCGTTTTTTTCCGTATTCTGAGTTTGTACATTTTCCGACCGCGCTTCTATTGCGTAAACATTACAATTATCGTTACTCATACCTTCCCTTTCACTCAAGTTATCAATAATAAATTCCGAATTTTCTAATTCTTGGGCCTCTAGCAATGGCTCCTCGCGGTTGACACCTGACAACTCATTAATCACTTCGGGATGTAAAATTACTTGCTCATTAATATTATCAGTCACTGCGAAAAGTACTTCCTGATGAATTATACTAGTTTGTCCGAATTGCGGAATAGCTAACGGTAATTTAACCAACGGCGATTTAACTGCTTCACCGAATAACCCTTGTAAATAAATACTACCCGCTCCTTTTAATTTCTCTTCCGGTACCAAATCTTTATGAACAACACTAATTTCACATCCAGAATCAACCAATCCCTTTGCTTTTTGCCCATTTACACTAACTTCAATTTTCTCAAGTTTATTTAATTTCTCACCAATAATGTTAGTTCTCTGTTCGGCCTTTGCCGATATTCTCGCCACAATAGCTCCATTAGGTAACACTTTGCTTTCTTTTACCACAATCTTATACACCCCCGCTTTCGGATCTCGCCCTTTATTACCATTATTTCCCTCATTACCCACTTTATTACAAAAACGTTGGTAATGACCTCTCAAACCACATTTAAAGCATTTAAGCGCTGAAGCATCACTAGGTTTCTTAAAATCTGTTTTCCTATCAGGAAAAGAATTAGTCTCATTACTCCCGTTTTGCCTCCAATTACCACTAACTTTGCTATCCTCCCTCGGTCTCATTTTTTCATTGTTTACGTACCTATCTTTGCCTTTAAAACTTTTATACGTAACTGCATAAGATTTATTTTTATGGTCAAAATAATGGTCACATTCTCTAGCAATTTTAGAAGCTTCTAACCATTTAAATTGGTGAGTTAACCCAATATATGACGCAGTATCCTCATCTAACGCACTTACTAATTTATCAGTAACCATTAACTGGTTGACCTTTTCATAAGAGTCAGCACCTCTAATCTTACAATAATTTTCCCATGTCGCTATTAAACGCGATACAAATAATACATGAGTTTCATTGTGGTTTCTCCTAGCCTTCTTAAAATTTTCCAAACACGCCTTCGGTGTCGGCTCATGTTCCCTTAGAACTAACTCCTTTAACTCCTCATAATTCTCCATTTGTTCCGTAGTGGTATAAATTAACAAATTATCCGCCTTATCTCCTAACATATTTAGTAGAATTTCGACCTGCTGGTTTTCCGGTACATTTTTAGTTTTGAATGCCCTTTCTAAGCTGTTAAAAAATAAATTCTATCCCTCAGTCCCTTCTGGTACTTTGATAGATAGAGTTTTAACACTTTTGATCAATTTTTCTATGTTACTTTCATTATTAGATTCCCTAGACCCAATGAAATTACTTGCTGATCCTGGAACTCTTAGCCTTTCCATTTCTAATTCATGTTCCATTCTTAATTTTTCCATTTCTAACTTTTCCTGCTCTAATTTTTCCTGTTTTTCTTCACGCTCTAACCTTTCCTGTTTTTCTAACTTTTCGCGTTCTAATTTTTCCTGTTTTTCTAACTTTTCGCGTTCTAATTTTTCCTGTTCTAATCGTTCTGCAACAATAGCGTCAGATAATTCCTTAATAACCCCCTCGTCATACTCATCACTGTCCATTATCTTTTTCTTAAGCTGAATTCTGTTATCATCTTCCGTGAATTCAACACCAACTTTTCGGCTATACCCTGAAGATCAACCTTTTTAGGTAGATTTCGTATGAAATACTACCTATTGCATTCTCTCCCATGTTGGAATTTCTGAAAAATTTTTGCGGATCTACACGAATCATGACTCCTAGACCCTAAAACAACCATCAGTAAAAAAGTTTATATATATATATATCTGTCTATCTATCTATCTATCTATCTATCTATCTATCGGTGTATATCACTTTCTTCTAGACACGATAACTTTGATAATAATGCTCAGATCTTCTTCAAACTTTTACATAAAATCAAGGAGCTTAAAATCTCGGTCGAGTTCGTTAATGGGCAAAATCGGACCAAGGGGGTGGAAGTTAGGAGGGGTTTTGTGAAAACAGAAAAAACGCGATAACTTCTAAATTAAAATAGATATAGAATCAGTTTAAAGTTTATATTACTTCTAAAGAATGGGCCAAAAGTTTATGCATGACAGATTTTTGATAAGTTAAAAATGGGCTCAAGGGGCGAAAAAAACATGGTTTTGGGGAGAAAAAAATTCATAACTTCGTCAATTCTCAAGATATCAAATCCAACTAAATTTTATATAAATGTACTCAATATTATCTAAAACTTTTGTATTTACAAGTTTTTGATAGGACCAAATTTTATCGATGAAAAAAATTAAAAACGAAAAGAAAAAGGGAGGAGAAAAAAGAAAAAAAACCCATAACTTACTCAATTCTTAAGCAATCAAATCTAATTAAATTTATTTTATATCTTCACAATGATATCTACAACTTTTACATTGACAAGTTTTTCATAGAACCAATTCTTATAGCAAAAATAAATTAAACAAAAATAGGAGTTGGATAAAAAAACTCAAACTGCTCATATTCTGACCCATTTTAAAATTCAATTTTGATTTTAAACGCATCTAAATGACAGATCCTCTTATTTAGGAACTATATAATGCAACGTATTGGTCAATTTTTTGATAAAGGCAAAATATATTTTTAAAAAGGCTGCCAAAAAAGTTATTTTGAACAGATTTCCCGAAGTTATCGTCATTAAAATATTGATTAAGTATAACAAATTGCGTTTTTTCTGAGTCATTTTTTAATTCATTTTTGTTCTCAAACCCATCCAATTTACAGGTCCTATTATTTAGGAACTATATAACTTGACGTATTGGCCAGTTTTTTGATAAAGGCAGAATACATTTTTAAAAAGGCTGCCAAAAAGGGTACTTTGAACAGAATTTCACGAAGTTATAGTGATTGAAATTAGAGGAAATTTAAGAAATTGCGTTTTTACCAAGTCATTTTTAAATCTTTTTTTTATTCTCAAACGCATCCAATTTACAGGTTCTCTTATTTAGGAACTATATAATGTGACGGAGTGGCCAGTTTTTTGATAAAGGCAGAATATATTTCAAAATAGGCTGACAAAATGGGCACTTCGCACAAAATTTCCCAAAGCGATCATGATTAATGAACTGTTGGTATTCAAATAACAAATTGGTTATTTTATGACTCATTTTTAAATCCAATTTTGCTCTGAAACGCATTCAATTGACAGTTTTTTGTTACTTAGGAACTATATAATGTGCGTATTCGTCGATTTTTTGATAAAGGGTGAATATATGTTTTTTAAAAGGTGTCAAAGTAAGCACTTCGCAAAAAAATTTCCCAAAGCGACCATGATAAAAGAATTGAGGTTGTATTCAAATAACAAATTGTTTATTTTATGACTCATTTTTAAATTCAATTTTGCTCTCAAACGCATTCAATTGACAGTTATTTGTTATTTAGGAACTGTGTAATGTGCCGTATTGGTCAGATTTTTGATAAAGGCTAAATATATATTTAAAAAAAAATCTGTCAAAATGGGCACTTCGCATAAAATTTCTCAAAGCGATCTTGATTAAAGAATTGTGGATGTATTAAAATAATAAATTGGTTATTTTATGACTTATGACACATTTTTAAATTCAATTTTGCTGTCAAACGAATTTAATTAACAGTTTTTTGTTATTTAGGAACTATATAATGAGCATATTGGTGAATTTTTTAAATATAGTAAGAATATAATTCAAAATATGTTGCCAAAATGGGCATTTGAGTAGAATTTCGTTTAAGACGATTTTGATAAAACCAGTTCTGGTTTGATACCAGTCTGGTTTTATCAAACCAGACTGGTTTGATAAAACCAGTTCTTACAGAAAAATGAAATTAAAAATTTTTTAAAAGCGGCTGAATAAAGTAGTTAAACTGGGTTTATCTCTAATCATTTTTATTCTTTTTTGTTGAGATGAAAACTTTTCGAAATCTACCTCCGCCTATAGGCCATGCCGAAAGGGATTTTTTAGTTTCAATAAGAAAGCCATACCTTCACCGACTGTTATTACCACCCCACAAGAATAGTTAAACCTACCAAATTAATATTTCCTAAATTTCTAACTTAGTACAGATATTTCGCCACTTATTATACTAATTAATACCCTTTCAGATAATCCATGCATTTCATTTCTAATTAACCTACTGAATACTCTAATTTTTCTCAACCATTGATATCACACAATTTACTTCCAATACAACAAAAAGGTAAAACAATAATTCGATTTGAGTACTATGCAATATAGATTCCAATATATACACTTAGATAACAACATACAATTTATAAAATAATACTGATACGTTGAAATTGAATAGAAGTATTGATGTCAATCAAAAAATCCACATAAAGAAAAATTTTAAAACATGCATACATAAATTTCTACAATTATCCTCACTAAAATATTTCCAAATTCAATACTGGTTCTCGCACTTAAAACAAATAAAGATCTTTACTTTTATTTTTCCTCACTATGGCTTTCTTTTGAGCCTTTTTTTTTCACAATGGCTCTCTTTTGAGCCTTTTTTTCCACTAGGGCTCTCTTTTGAGCCTTTTTTTTTCTCACTACTATTGGCCAATTAAAATTCTAAGCAAATGTTATTGTACACTCTTCCAACTTAAACAATATTGCTTCATTTAAATATTACTTTAACAATATAAATTTAAATAAATTTAATTTAAAATAAATTTAATTTTAAATAATTTAAATTTAAATAAATTTAATTATTCCTTCCAACTATATTAACACAATTAGTAAAGAAAATATCTAGAGAAAGCCAATACTAGCTCAAGTTATTATGACCTTCCTTAAAACAATAGCCAATATGGTTATTAGCACTTTATAGGTAGGAAGTATTGATAAAATACATAAATAATATAGACAATTTACTTAAATTACTATTAATTATACAACAACAAATTTTGGTTCGAGATGTCAGCAGAAAGATATGATCAAAACACCTTACCTTATACTTTATTTGCTGGGGTACTTTTCTAATCACAGGTAGTTCCACGATGTAGCGGTAATATGGCACAACAGTTCAGTTTAGTTCTTTCTAATAAAGATACGCACAACACTTTAGTCCACTCTCGACGATATGGCACGATACTTTAGCACACACTCGACGATTCGGCACGATACTTTAGCACACATTCGACGATATGGCACGACATTTTAGCATACAGTCGACGACCCGGCACGATACTTTAGCCCACAATCGACGGTCCGGCACGATACTTTAGCACACACTCGACGATATGGCACGATACTTTAGCACACATTCGACGATCCGGCATTAACAGACTGCAACACGGCTCGCTGGTCACTGGTTTCAGGCGATTCTATCCCGACGCTGTCAACAATTTGTCGGACGTTCCTCTCAGCCCACACAACTTTGAAGAATGTCCCTGGTAGATATAGCTGCCACCACCGATATTACTAGGTGATATCGGTCACCCACTGTGAGGTTTGTGTAAATGAAGACTTACGCTGTCAGGTAACTGAATTATCAGTTTATTAAGAATATATGTACACACTAAATACGCTATTTACAAATATATACAATTACAACTCGGATATAGGTGATCCAGTTCAACATTAAATTAGATACAGTAAAGATTGGCTGTGTACTATTCCAATTACACTTTCCACCTCGCACTCAATACGCGTTAAATTCACTTTATCGGAGTTCAACCTTGAGTCTCCCAACACAAGTATACTAGGCCTGCACTTCTTAGCCCAGAGCACTAAACACTAGGACGTCAGTGTCCTTTGCTCACCAGAAAACGCACTGCTTATGCTCTTCCACACAGAGCAACCTCTAGGTCCGAAACCTAGGTACGGAATGACTTCTCTGAGACAAACATGCCCTTCTCAACTCACTGGGTCACACGAATGTCAACCCCCTCTGGAGCTTCCTCATTGGGCACATTCCCCCACCCTTTCTTGCATAGTGACATGTTGCTAATCTGCTCATCATCCGCATACTTAACTGACAGATGGACATGCCTCTGAACAATCTTCTCTTTCTCTTGTTCACCACCTGCAAAGGATTAGCTGGCAATTCCCCTTTCCACGAAGAAGGGATGTCACCTTGGAAATTCTGTACACAACCATACAATACAAAATATTCAAATATAGAAATAGTAGAAATTCCATTCCTTAGCACAGGTGCTATCAGAACCTGACAGCTATCATTTAGAATCCATCGAAATAATATCCAATAAAGAAATAGCTTGTAATGATGCACTTCCCTACGATATACACGCAATATGGAAAAACTTTATTAATAATAGATGAGCTTGTGTTTTTGAAATATTTCAGCAGTTTTATTCTATTCATTTTGTCCCATTCCCTTCACTCCCTGTCCTTCCTCTCTCGATGTAAAAATGGACTGTTCCGGACGAGCCTGAGAACGCCAGCAGTAAGACCTGTCATTTTGTAGTTTCTCTCACTGACGAAGACCGAGTAAGTTTGCGGTTGAAAACGTTCTGAATTTTGAACATTTTAAAGGACTTTAAATGTATTTTTAAAGTTTTTATAAGTATTCTAGTGCACCTTTTAAGCAATTTATGTACAGTCAAGTGTATATTTGTGTATTCAAATTAGTAAATAAGGTGAATTTTGCACTGTTTTTATTTTTAATTCCAATTAAAAAATTTAATGACAACATTAATGCTGTTATTTTATTATATTTCTCTGTAAAATATGATTGTTGATGCTGAAAATATTTATTTAGTGAATAGAAAAAATCCGAAAACGATCTAAATTCTGCATTGAGAAAACGGATTAACACGTTGAATGCCAAGTTTTTTTATTTATTTTTATTTTTTTTTTTAACTATTTTGGAAAAAAATTGTTGTCCTCGGTAGAGAATTAGAAAATCTAAAGTATACATCAATCTTTTTATTGGTTGAATTCCACAAGAATATTGGTTTATTTTATTCGTTTTCTGATTGATCCATGCTTAATCTCTAGAAATAAAGTACTTCTGTTTTTTATTTTATTCATTGTCTGATTAATCCTCGTTTAATGTCCAAAAATGGAATGTTACTGTTGCCACGATGGCTAAAAAAGTATTAATAAAAAGAATATTGCCCAGTTAAACTGATGACATTGAGCTCACAGGCTATTCATACTAATTGTACATTACAGACTTATATTTTCAAGGGTTAATTCTGTTTGAAAAACAAATTAAGTAGAGGAAACAGCTCTCCCCTTTCTCCTTTTTTATACTTAATCATTGAACCTCCTAAACTATCAAGGACAAGCTTTATCATAAAAAAAATCTATATCCAAAATTCAAAGCAAATCGGATAATTCTTAATAAAAACCCATTTAGCATTTATATAATTTAAGAGGAGTTATTCCCCTCTTTTATATTTGACCATTAAACTTCCAAAACTATTCAGAGATTTCAACGAAATATGACAATTCTGCTTGAAAAATCCATTTATACAAGTTAAGGGAAGGGGCATTAGAACCCCCGTTCCCCCTGTTTATACTTATTCAATGAACATCTAATAACAGCCACGGACTCGCCTCATCAGAATGATCCTATATCTAAATTTTGAACGAAAACTGTTAATTCTGCATGAAAATCCCTTTTATATCAATTAAGGGGAGGGGCATGAGCCCCCCGTTCCCCCTCTTATACATATCGAATGAACTCCAAAAACTAATCAGGGAAGCGCCTTATCAGGATATACCTATATACAAAATTTCAAGTGGATCCGATATTTTTATCATGAGTTATCGCGTTACGCACGAACGTACGAACGTACATACAGAACGGACGGACACATAAGCTCTCAGGCTATGATAGCCTGTGAGCTAAAAACTACAAAAAAATTAATTACTTAAAACAGATTAAGATACAGCTTTTAAACAAATTGCATTTAAAAGTGCATTTCTTTCTCTATACGTAAAAATTGTAAATGTGCAATGTTTATAAGTTTGAAAATTTGCAATACCGAAAATTGTAAAATTAAAATTTCATTTAAAATTTGTATAAGATTGGAAAAGGAACATTATTTTTTAAATCATGGCGTACGTAACATAGGACTGTGTTATTACGTAAACCACGTTTTGATCATAATAAAAAGAAGTTTATTATTATTATTTAAATATAGAATTTATTTATAAGTCTAAAATTTTTGTCTTTGGAAATATAATTTTCCAAATATTCGTTGTTGCTTAATAAATGACATTTTTCCTTTTTTTTTTTTTTTTTGTCTTTTTATCTGAGCCGCGAAATGATTCCCATTGCAAAATCTGTTTAAAAAAAAAAGCACTAAAAAAGAAAAAAGAATAAATGTTACAATATAGCGAAAGATTTTATTTAAACAATTAAGAATTGTTTCGAATTTGCACACGAAATTTGAAAGACACCAATGCCGATTACAAACTGCTATATAGTAAAGGTTATCTCAAAATCTCAAATATTAATTTATAATGGCTGTTTTTTTTAAATAAACAATAACAAAAAAATATCATTTTTTTTTAAATTGATCAAAACGCGACTTACGTAATAACAGCGACACATATTACGTACACCATGGATTAAACATTAATATTCCAGGACCAACCATAAAAAAATGAAATGCGGACACCACAAGGTTCATTCTCCATAGAAAACAACAACCATTTTCCAAATGATTTAAAAAAAGATAAAAGTTTCTAAAGTGCGAAGGTATTGTAAACGATGCTACGAAGAAAATGCAGCACATTTTGGTGGAGGAAAAGAATGGCCAGAAAATTAAATAAGCAATTTTCATATTTTGCGAAAGACAACCGTTTTATTCTTACTGTGTTTTAATAACACCCATTAAGTTTTTTGGTAAGAAATATTTAGTACCTTCTTGAAAAACACTGAAATTACATAAAATTTGTTTGGAATGTAACATTTTAAATTGATACTGTCAGTCACCGATGAATGACGCGGTCTACACGGAAATTTCAGTGTCGATCACCGGTGACTGACGTGGAACTCAACATGCTAATACACGCGAAAAACTACTCAAAAATGTTATCGAAAATAGATGGCATCAAAAGAAACTTTGTTTTTGTAAATGTCTTCTTTTATTTCGAGAATATCATTATTTCTGAGTTGTTTTATATACAGAATGCTTTATCGAAATGTGGATAACTCGGAAAAAGTATTGAATATATTCGCCTGTGCTTATTAACCGTTTGGAAAATGGTTGTTATTAGTTGAGAATAGAGCTTGTAGTGTCTGCATTTTATGTTTTTTATCTATCTATATATATATATATATGCTCCAGGAATATTAATGTTTTATCCATGGCGTACGTAATATATGACTCTGTAATTACGTAAGCCATGTTTTAATCATCATAAAAATGATTTTTTTATTGATTTTTATTATTATTATTTGTCCAATGAATGTCCACATTTTATTTTATTTTTACAAAATTCTTTATATTTAAAAGAATTTTTATTTGAATAGGAAATCGAAATGTAGTTGTTAATAAAGAAAAAAGTAAAAATAAAAGTTACAAAATAGGTAGACGCAAATTATCAAATGTGGAAAAAAAAAAGAATCCAAAGAAAGACGTTGTATATAAGATCGTCTTTTAAAGTAAAAAAAAAAAAAAAAAAAAAAAAAAAAAAAAAAAAAAAAGTGTTTTTCGATTTCACCTATTAAAAAATGTGCGACGATCACGAAATAGGAAACAATTTAATATTGAACCGTTTAATCGTAAAAAAATATATATATATATTTTTTTATTAATATTGGATTTATTTATGTCCTAAATTTTATTCTTTGAAGAAATCATTTTATAAATGGTTATTGTAATTTGTTAAATTATTTCATTATATTTCTGTCGATTAAAGAACATTTCTTTTTTGTAACAGTTAAAACTATTCACCACAGTAGAAACCTGTATTTTTTTAAATCAAAAATAGGAATTATTTTTCAGTGGTTTAATTTTCCAGTAAATATTCTAAGTAACATGACATTTTGCCTGGGAATTTCAATTCTTTGACTTAGTCTCAAAATAGTTTCTTTGGAAATCTAGAATTTGGAAATTATTTAGGCTAACAATGCATGGATTATTCTTCTGAAACATTAAAGATTTCTTATCTGCATTTCACATAAGCGAATGTTGACTTGTGATCCAGAAGGATTGTTGAAAGATTGTTTTAAAGGATCTTTCTATGTACAGATTATTTTGAAGTAGATTTACACATTTCATTTTTAGGTGCACTCGTAATTATACAAATGCCCACTGCCTTTAGTCAATGCGTGGAATCACATATCTGCCTGACTGATCACATATAATAGCACAAAAACTATAAAACCGAATAATTTCAAATTTAATACACATAATCATTATAGAATTTTGTCGAGTCACTTCAACATTATAAAAAATAAATCACAACTGAAAAATGTATCAATAAAAGTTTTTTTCATTCTATTAACTCCTGTAGCACGTAACGATTACAATAATATCCCATGATAGATAATGATTCTTTGTTGCCTTGATGATGTCATTCTATTTATGATAAAGTCCTAATATTTCAGTATTAATAAATTTGATATGTTTGATCGAAGTATTTATTTTGTCCATGCGTACTTGCATAAAAGTGCAACAACTATTGTATTAAAATCTGAATAGTTAGAAATTTAGTACGAATGCACCTATTTGCCACGTTTGACATACAGTTTACGACTTGTATTCATTGCAGTAGAAGATACTTTGTTTGAAGTCTCGACCTTTTTATGCCTGAAATAAAATTATCAATTCTCCAGTTATTAATCTTTGTTTAATAGTACAATAGTAGTTTTATAACTGTATATTCCTGTTGTAGCCAAAATCCATTAATTTTAATTTAGCATGATAAGATCTTTGGCAGGTTAACAAATTAGGGAGAAGGTCCCTTCTTGGTCTTTTGATAAAAGTAAAACTAACACCATTTTGTTGCTTTCGTTTTTCCTCTTTTCTCAGCCGAATGATTTATTTTCGTCTCATCGATTGCTTCTTCGAAAGCTATACATTTTCCCTTTGAACTTTATTTATTTAATGGTCAGTCCCTTAAGTATAAGTTGCTTCTGGAAGTAACATCTGGAAACCATGAATCCAGATGCGTAATCACTTTTTTACTTTTGAAGGCGGTTCAGATAAACATGAAATGCGATATATATATTGTGCATTTTATCAACCATAATGTTATAATGTTACAATGTTTCTTTAAATATGCCATGCAACAATACAAAAAAGAAAAAGAAAATAAAACTTTTAATTATACAGCATCATTATTTGAAGTTAGTTTAAACTTAAACTTAAAAAGATTTTAGTTTACCCATTAGATAACCCATTTCAGCGTCGATTATTCCTGTGTAAATGACACATTAGATCAATAATTCCCAAATTTTTTGATTCTCGAATTCTTTTTTAGAGTGAATTTCCATCACTATAAATTTTAACCCTTCACTGCACCACGTGCACATCTGAGATGTGCCTAAAAATATTATTACTTTCAGTATGTGCGGTGACAGCATTGAGAAATCACAGTAACTGATTTACAGTGACGGTCAAAAGTTTCCGGCCAGTTAGTTTCTTCGATTTATTTACCAAAAGGTTTTAGTAAAGAAGAAGCACAATTGCTTCAAAAGTTAGGAATATGTGAATAACCTCTGACCACGTGATCATTTTGATTGGATACTGAAGATGCTTCATGCAAAGTGATAGAATTCGAAATTCGCGTGTTCAAAAGTTTCCGGCCACTTATCATTCTTTTTTTTTCTATCGGTAAAGTGTTTTTTGGCTGTGTTTATGAATAATTCAACGTGTATAGCATAGTTTGAATTCAAAATTGAAAAGTTCAACACTTATTGTTAATAAATGAGTGATCAGTTTGTCGCTAAAAGGCCAATCTTCTCGAGATATTGCGGCAAAGTTATCAATCGGTAAAATCGACCGTAAGCGATATTTTAAAAAATATATATAAAGATGACCATGGCTTTCAGGACTTTCAAAGGTCCGGGAGACCCCGGAAAACTACTATTCCTGTGAACAGAATTATCAGGAGAAAAACAATTGATAATCCACATGAAAAATCCGTTGCAATATACTGCGATTTACAGAATGAAAATATTGCTGAAAAAAGTTGGTCTACCGAGTCATGATGCTGACGTGATACAGAACATTTTGAAAGAGTCGGTTTTCAAAAATTTTTCACAGGTAAAAGAAAATCAACGTACCCGAATGACGTTTTCCAAAAAACACAGAGGAGAGTGGGGAAAGTAAATTACCTGAAGTCTGGTCAAGTGAAAACTGGACAAATGTACTGTTTTTCCATCAATCGAATTCTAAACAGTTTTGGAAGTGATGGAAGACACAACGTCCGATGACCTAACAACAAAATATATGATTCGACCTATGTTATTCCTCCAATGAAGCATGGCGGTGGACACATTATGCCATAGGGAGTGTTTTCTTCAAAAAGTGTCGGGCCATTATTTGAGATCCACAGCCAGATGAATGATACAATGTATAAGAATATCTTGAAACACCATTTTCTGTCTTATTAGAAAACAAAATTTGGTCGCAACTATTTTTCTTAACATGATAACGACATAAATAATATATGCAAGCCTCAACAAGCAATCGTTTTAGTACAAAAAATATTTCATTTTTGAAATGGTCAGCCCAAACGCCCAACATGAATCCAATAGAAAATCTTTGAAAAGAAGTTGGCAAACGTCTGCGGAACTATAAATATTCCAACTCAGCTGAAATTCCGCCAAAATTGCAAGAAATGTGGAAAAAACGTACCATAGACGATCTTTAACCGTTGACTGTATGAATGTCACATTGCTGCGCCGCATTACTTATTACTAAAGCTAATAAAATAGTAATAAGATAAAATACTAATTGTAAATGTTGTTGATCACTGTAATTTTCTATTACAATACCACTTTTTTACAAACTTGTGAAGGTGGCCGGAATTTTTTTAGAACATGCGTTTTCCTTTATACCTAATTTTGTCAATTAAATTTATTGATATTTACATGTTCTTCTATAAGTAAGTTCCTAACTATTATGTCAATAAAATGTATAGGGGGAACTGGGGCACATTGATACATCCCCTGTACAGCACACAGTGTCATTACAGGAAGTTTCACAATAGCTCCAAAAGGTGATACTAGTGAAATTAACTATATACAGAAAGTTTTGGAATGATTCAATAGTTTGATGAAATGGGATGGGTGATTAATTGTTTTTGTAGGTCAAAAGTAAATTTGAGTTGTACAATTGAAATGGTATTATACAACTGTTCCAGTATTTTCAACCGAAAAGAATACCCTCCCTGGCAAGTAAAGCTACTTTTTATCAGTTCCTCATTCTTTATTGTTAGATAAATTATGAAGTGTTGGATTTGAGACTCATTTTATTCAAAATGGCTGAATGGGGCACATTGATGCAGTCTTTGTCGGGGCACATTGATACAACCTAAATCCTTTTCTAGTTCATTTTTTTCATTACCTTTTATTTTATTTTTTTACCATACTCTCCTTAATTCAACGATTTTTCGTCAAAAATTTCTACTATTAGTTTTTATTAGAACATTTTATAGTATTTTTGCAAACAGAAGACGTACAAACTTACACAATATCTAGTGCTAGTAGAATTAACAAAAGAAATGGACGGCAGCCTGGCAAATCTCAAATTTATATCGATTCTCCAGAGAAAAAAGTATTATCGACATGAGAAATGTTAAGTAAAAGAAACAAGCTGCAGAACAGTACCAGATAATTATATTATAAACATAATTTTTAATATAATTATCCTTTATCTTCTGTTTTTAAACCGATTTATAAACAGAAAACCTGGTAATTCTTTCACCTTTCCTAAGAAAGAAGATAATTCTAGGGTTAAAGTGCCAGATATGATAAAGTTACCACAGCCAACAAACAAACAAGGAACAGCCAGAACATCAGGTCATTATACATTTCATTTTGATTGCTTTAATATCGCTTACAAATAAATTGTGTGCGATTTTAGTGTCTATAATTATATATAAAATGGTTTGCTAACTATTTTTCTATGAAAAATATGCATTGGTGTTATTTTGTCTCCATTTTTCCCAGATGTGTCAAAGTGTATCAATCTGCCCCAGGGATGGGGCACATTGATACAAATTACTTTTTTTGATTTTTTTAAAATTACATGCAAAAATAATGTATAAAACAACGATTGTACATTTTTATAACACACTACACACGTTTTGCTGACATCACATAGAAAAATAACTTGAAATTTTTGCTTTCTAGACACCAAAAAATTTTTTTGAAAAAAGCTGTATCAATGTCCCCCAGTTCCCCCTAAGTATTACTTGGAGATTCCTCTTCATATGATTATACTTACAAATTAACTGAAAAATTTTCGCTAGCGGGAAACTTTTGACCGCCACTGTAGACTTATCTGAAGAACGTAGTGAGTCTTATTTTCTCCATGTCAGATGCCTGCATTCAACAAAACTTTATGTAAAATTATCGTCGATAGAATAAGATCAAAATCCATTATTCACAAAATTTAGCAAAAAGATGAGGGGCTGTATCCATATTCCATTGATTAGTGGCTACACAATGTTGCACGTACTATATTTGATACAGCTTCATATCTTTTTGCTTTATTTTAAGAATAAAGGATTTGTATTTTATTCTATTGACGATAACTTTCAAAATTTTCAAGCTATGGTTTTGAGATTTTCACAAAAGTTGCTCTATTTATTTAACTAACATAATATGGAAATGAAATTTTAATAGCGTTGACGCATGCGTAGTAAAAAAATATTTAGTAAACCTGTTCATTTGTCAAACAATTTTTATTTTTTTTTTAAATTCTGATTACAGGGTGCTATGTACAGTGTTGATTGTCATATTTTCTGAAAAGAACATAGTGCTTTATGAAGAACTCTGCAAATTATAAACAAAAAAAAACCCTGGAAAAATTTGGACAGTTTTTATAAAAACCTTAATTTCTCTACGAGTTTACATGCCATCTTCATAAAAATGAACACAGTTTATTATAATAAGCCACTTAATCATAATCTGCAGTTTAAACTCTTTCGCTTTATTAGTTTTGACAAGGTTATCCAAAAGATCTTCATTCTTTTTAAATTTGTTGACGGTCCTCTGTTATACTTCGGGGAAAACTCTTCGCCAAAATATATGACGCTTACTATTTTGCTTACACACCTGAAGTTTTAGAATAACTTCCTTGTGTATATTTCTAGATATTTAACAAAACGTCTAAAATCACAAGTGTCAAGATTTGTTTGGCTGAGACTGTATATGTATGATCATTCTTTATTGAACAACCCACGTAATTTTAAATGCAATAACCAAAAAAAAAAAAAAAAAAAAAAATTAAAGAATAGGAAAGCAGAAATATTTAGAAATGTAATTAGTTTTAAGCTTTAACATAAATTAGATCATTAGTGTTTTAGTTTGAGTTTATATTGTTGATTAAAATACGCGATTTCAAATATTTCATAAAAAAATGAATTTTAAATCCATTTATTTCCCTATAACAAAATGTAGGATTATTTCAATTCTTTATATTATTTTCTTGAGAAAATTATGAGGAGAGAAAAAAAGATAGATGGAAACCACCATTTCTTACTTTTTCACATCTTCTATTCCAATTCCATTAAGGATATTACCGTAAGAATCTTTTTATAAAAGTTAAAAAACTATAGAAAATTAGAGAACTAATTTATTCAATTAAAAATAGCTTAAACATATTAACTAGAAAACATTATTCGTTTTTATCGTGACTATATTCCATTTCCTTTCAGAATCAAAAAGTTTGTTTTATTATTTAATCAAAGCTTAAAATGAATTAACTTTATTTAATTAGCTTAGAAGAAGGCCGATTTATCCATTAAAATATCATTAGGATTCCAGCTCGCTGCAGAAGTAAAAACTCGTGCACGCAAAGTGTTAATGCGTATATTCTTTGTGAAAAAATTTATTATCCTTTCATCTGTAGTTCTAAATCTAGTATAAATTTTCTGAAATTTTAAATTAATTTTAATTACTCAACTTATTTTATTGGAGAAAAAGTTTCTATTTTGATTTTTAGCACTTCTTGTTAATAAATATGAGTGGATTATGATAAGAATGTGTAAATAAACTTATTATACATGGTGTCTCATAAATAGCGCCTAGTCTCTGTATAGGCATACTATCCGTTGGGAGTAGAAAAAATGTTCCAAGAACTGTATTTATACGATCCATAGTTTACGAGTAAAATACGACAAACAAAGACTGACGTCACTATTAGCGAAAGCATAAAAGCTTTATTTTGTATTATTTTCAACCTCCCTTGCTAGAAGTCTGTTAAAAAAATACATACAAAGAGAAAATAAGTCTTTTTGCACTTCTTCATTATGGTTCTAGAGACAGGTCCATCAATTTACCTTTATTTAAATCATAATAATAATTAATTTTTACTCAAACATACTTTTTGTTATTCAAACGAAGCCTTTCAGACTAAATTCAGCTGGCTCATCATTATATTTATAGGACTTCAAACAAAACCTTTAAAAACATAAAAGAATGCTCGTTAAATATGTGAATAATTCTATTTATAAGTTTATTTTGAAAAAGATTTATAATGAGCACCACTATATGAAATTAAGAAGTGTAGTTTTCTTCATTATTTAAACTATTCGGAAAATAATGAGGTATTTTTATTCTCAAGATCGTTTCAAGTATTTCTTTTATGTCACTGTTACACAAATTACGAATAAGCTGTATTAGGTAGGAAAGAAAACTAATGCGCTAAAATCGAGGAAGCTTAAACATTTCAAATTATTTTTCAGTATTTTGATAAATTCTTGTTGAATTCTTAATTAGAAATGTAAGGAAAACGTACCAAAAGCATACTGGAAAAACGGGCGTAACTGATATTTATTACTATGGATGTAATTACGCCAAAAATTTTAATGAAAATATTTTGTAAATTTTAAAATATATACACAAGTACTTAAAAGGCGTTGAAAAATAAATATTATTTATTTAGTATATACATTAGATCTTTCCAATGCTCCCTCGACCATTTTCAAAGGACAAAAAAGGTAATCGATTAGAATAGAAAGTGTAACATTTTTTGAAATTATGTATATGTTTTAAGATTTACATTAATAACAAGGTGTAAATTCCATCAAGACACAAGTATTAATACAGTGATTTGACTCATTGAAAATATTTTGTACAAATGAAAAATTTCTACTGGATCTCAGTAAACTGTACTTACAAAATAAAATAATCGATACAAAGGTGCCAATAGTTTACAGATTTTTAGTAATTGTAACATTTTTAATAATAAGTGTTTGATACAAACGTCATAATTATTTAGACATTATAATGTTTGAATAAAAAAGTCTCTCTTTCAGTATAACAAGTTGATTGTCACAGTCTGTGTGGAAGTGGCCTGTCTGGTAAAAGAATATATCGAGAAGGAAAAAAGAATAATGCACAAAAACTGCGGACGTTCAACCATTTCAAGTTATTCTTCAATATTTTAAGAAATGCAAGTTGCATTATTAATTACACTCTAAAAAATTTTAGAAAATTACAACAAGTTTTCTAGTAGAATTATATTTCAAGATCTTTTTATGCAAAGGCAACATAAAAAAATCATGTAACAAATACAGATTTGCAATTTGAATTTAAAAAAAAATTAAGGTTACTAAGAATTTTTTTGGAAAATTGGAATCCCGGAGCATTTTAAGTAACGGTAACGAGGATTAAAGATAAAATTTTAGTAAAACTAACATTTTAGTAATTTTTTTGTAAAGTTACAGATGTCTTTAGTTTTGCTTACAAGTTTTGTGGATTGACATCTTTTCTTGTACAGTGTACACATAAAATTTTAGTAAGCATAACAGATTTCGGTAAATTTAGATAACTAACATTACAGATTTTTTTTACAATGTAGATATGTAAAGAGAACTTAAAAGATTATTAGACAAACAGAGATAACTGACATTTATAACTGCACATATAATGATGCCAAAAGTTTTAAAGCAAAAAAATTTGCACAAATTAAAATTTCTTACAAGATCTTAATAAACTATATTTACAAAATAAGAGAGGCTATCAGAGATGTCAATAGTTTACAGATTTTTAGTGTTTGTAACATTTTAAATCCTAAATGATTAGATAAAGACGTTATAAATGTTGAAATTCCACAATGCTTAAATGCATAGGTTGTTTTTTATTTTTTTTATTTACAGTATTAACAAATTTATTGCCACAGATTGTGAGAAGTGATTTTTCTGGAGGACTATTAAAAAGCACTCTTCTTTGTGTTTAAGGAATCTGTTTACAATTTCCAGTTGGGAGTGTGTTAATTTTATACCTTTTTAATTCAAAAATATGTTGTATGAAGTTTTAGTTAATTTTACTTAAGATTTCTGCTTAGTCTATTTTTTGTGTCATGTTTTTTTTAAATTTATTATTATTTAATTATTATTTTTATTAATTTGTTTTCATTTAACATAGAAACACGTAATCCCGAATTTTGAGTATATCAGTTTTTAGAAGAGTACCTAATGATGTAAATACGTAGCTTTATTGTTGTCCAGTCCTTCCGCCTGTCTGTCTGTCAACGTATAACAGCCTGAAAACTACCCAGCCGAATATCTTAAAGTGTAATATATAAATAATAAACCCTTGCGGAATGTTTTTGAATAATTTCAAATCTTTTGAAAATAGAATCAAAATTTGAAAAGATAATAATAAAAAATTTCTTCGTTTCTTTTTAAAATCCTATAATATGTAATTAATTCAATGACGTTCCATGATAGGTAATGATTCTGTGTTGCGATGGAAATTACTTTCTATTTAAGATGGACACCTATTATTTCCTTATTACCGAATCTAATCTGTCGAATCATAATAAATTTTGCAATAATGGATTGTAGCATAAAAGAACAACTATTGCACCAAGATCTACCTATTTATATTCATAAAACGAGTTATAGTACGAAAGCCCAACATTTGCCACGATTGACATACATTTTCTAACTTCTTTATATCTTTTTTATTTTCTTCTGAATATAATCTCATAAAACAGCATTAATTACGTTCTAGAATAACTATTTTCGGCGAGCAATAATTTCTATATATAACCCATAATAATCAAAATTTTTTATACAATAAAGTTTTTCAGACTGAATTCAGCTGACTCATTATATTTACAGGACACCAAACACAACTTTATAACCTTTAAAAAGATAAAAGAACTTTTTTAAGTTATGTGAATGATTCTATTTATAAGTTTATTTTGAAAAAGACGTATAATGAGCGTAGCTATTTTTATTTAAGAACTATAGTATTATTCTTTCTTTAAACTATTCGGAAAATAATGAGGTATTTTTATTCGCAAGATTGATTCAAATACTTCTTTTATGTCACTATTACACAAATTACGAATAAAATATATTGGGTAAGAAAAAAAAATAACGCACAAAAAATTGCGGAAGTTTAAACATTTCAAATTATGTATTTCTCAGTATTTTAAGAAATGCTAGTTGCATTCTTAACTAGAAATGTAAGAACTTAACAAAAGATTATTAAACAAACAGAGCGTAACTGACATGTATTACCGCAAATGTAATGATGCCAAAAGTTTTAAAGAAAAGATTTTATTCGGATAAAAGTTTTCCACAGAATCTTTCTTAACTGTAATTTAAAAAAATATGGGAGTATAATAAATATAATATAATTAAAAAAATAATTAAAAATCGCTAATAATTTAGGATTTTAAGAATGGGAATAAAAGAAAATTAGGATTACTTTTTGTCAATTTGAACCTTTACATTTACTTTTCAGAGAAAGAAGTGTACTACATACTACGGTTATGCATAATTTTACACAGATCGTAGTTGTCTCTGGAAATGTGCAAAAAATTATTTTGAAAGTGCCATATTACCTTGAACAAATATATTTTTCTAAATTACCTCTTTGATTTACCTCTCCCCACGCAGTGCGATAATTAGGATCAAGGATATTTTCTTTCATGCCTTACAAAATAAATGTCCTGGGTAAATGGGATTCAAAGATTTCGGTATGGGCTTTACAGCAAGATATTTTTGTTTTAATACTACAAATATTATCATTTTTTTAAAATTTACGAGTTTCAGTATTGACAATTTTTCTTTCCTACCATGATAATATCTCGGTGGGAAAACTCCATTCAGATGGCCTCGCTTTAGTTTCTTTTCGTCTTTCACCTTTGTTCGATATGTTTGTGTTTGAACACTCATTTTTTAGACATTTTTGCTCATTTTAGTGTTATTTTGACTTTTATCTCTTTTGAAGTTAGTCTCGAAGTGGTAATCAAGGCAATTAAGGTGAACAAAAATACCCAAAAAATTAAATGCTTAAAAATATGTTAAACAACACTGAATGATAAAAATAAACTAAAGCTATGTTATTTGTGTTTTTTTTTTCATTCAGGTATTGTCATAGTGGGAAGTGAAAATTGTCAATGATGAAAATATCAAAACTTGAAAATATGAGCTATTAAGATATTTAGTAACTGTCTTTGTAATAAAAGCATGCATATTTTAAGAATGTAACGAATGCAGCAAGGGGTGTTTCATCAATGATAATTTCATAAATTTCGAATGCATAAAATAAAGAATTAAAATAAATTCTATACATGTATTTTAAGCCTGGCTTGTCAGTTAAAAGATTAGGAATATTAAGGAGCGTAAAAGGACAATGAAGTTGCATAGACTCTTCTTACAGAAGTTAAAGATTTTTATCAGTCATAGAAATTCCCAAATATACAATTCAGTAATGAATTAACAGCATATTAGTTTTCCTTAGTTAACATATTGAGTGCCATCTCAGTCACTGGGGACTGACACTTAACTTTCCGTTTAGGCCAGAAAGTCAGCGGTGACTGACAGTTTAAAATATGATATAAAACTAAAAACAAAAACATATTGTTTTAAATAATTACTGAAAAATTATTTAAAATTTATTAAACTTTTAATTACTGCAGGATTATACTTTCTTAATTACTTAAAAATATTTTTGTTTTCAGTTTTGTATCTATTTTACACTGTTAGTCACCAGATACTAACGTGGACAAAACTGATCATTTAGTGTCAGTTATCGTAGCACGTAACATGTTCTCACTATTCAATTCCCAGTGTCACTTGCAGGTGACAAAAGTGCTGTTATTTTCTACCACATGGAAATTTTATTTTCGAATTTTACCACTATTGTAGCAAAGCCGATTAGTAAGACTTTCAATTATTTTTACTCTGGCAACACTAGTCATGTGTCATCTGTCAAATTCTTTCATATGTTTTTCGCGAAATTGGAGCAGTTCTTCCAAGTGACACTGAAAATTGAAAAGTTAAGGGAAAAGGTGACTAATAGATATCGATGGAAACTTGTCGCATGGATATCGTAAAAGCAAAAGCGGCAACTTTGGAACAGATCGCTGGTATTTCTGCAAGGGTGTCCCAGAAGTAATGGGACAAACTTTAACGAGAAATAGGGGACATCACAAGGGTTCAGATTTGTATAGCAACCCATGGTCGGAAACGTTTTCTTGGCTCGGTAGTGATGACACAAAACGCAAGAAGGACAGGACACGACTAAGAAGAGAAAATATTTTTATTATCCTTAGTACAGTGGAAAAGTAAGAAAAAATAACATGAAAAAACAAGATCGTCATCAAAGTAGGTATTCGAAATTACGACCCCGGGTCTTTATGTATAAATAGGCGCATCTCCGGTACATTGACGATCTAATGTTCTCCAGAAAATACCAGGAATGTCCCGAACTTACCCAGTAAATTCAATGATGCGTGCAACAAGTTCCTCAGAACTTTCCAATGTTATCCCGGTATTTTTTGCAGCACTTAGAATAATAAACATATTTTCTCTCATTGTACGTGTCTTTTCTTTCATGTGTTTTTTGTCGTCCCTACTGCGCCAGGAAAATGTTTCCGACCATGGGTTGCTATGTAAATCTGAATCATTGTGATGTCCCGTACCTCGTCTTAAAGTTCGTCTCATTATTTCTGGGACAATCTGTATATTCGTCGATCCGTTTACAAGCATATGAACAGTGACTATTCGACAAAGAATGTAAGAGCCTGAAGCCACATCTCTGCATCTCTTCACTTTTTCTATTTTTTTTCTGAAGGAACATGTATGGTAAGTTGCAGTTTTTTAATATTCAACAGCAACGAACTGTTTTTGATCCGCTCTTGGTCCTCTACCATTCAGTGTAAAATAAAGAAAAACGTTTCTTGATCAACGACAATGTAATGTAATCACAAAAGAAAATAAATAATAGTTCCTCTTTCGAGTTATTCATGATTACAAAAACTGTTTTTTAGATTTAGAAACTTCAAAAATCAGTCTGTTTTCGGAATTTAAGAATTTATCTTTTACTGCCCCACATATAGGAAACACAACGTCTTTGAGTGGTTTTAGTATGTATTAATCAGTTTTATTAACCAGAAATACATAAATATATTTTTTTCAAAAGCTACCGATTTTTAAGTAAATATTTTGCTGATCAATAAATGTATTCGAACCTGATCAAAAACGACAAAACCGATAAATTAATAGAAACGTTATTACCATTAAAATTAATATTACTTTGTTTCTATTAACCACGAGGGAGACTTCAGACAGAATTTTATTATTAATTTTTATTTGTTAATCCTAAGTATCTGGAAATGTTACAGAATAATAACCAGACATGTGATAAATTTACCCCAGTGTAGAATTCAGACACTTTTCTGTAGTTCCGAGTGGGGGACATTATCCGGGGGATTGCAATTTTTGACCATTGAAAACATAAAATCTCAAAATTTCCGGGGGGGAGGGTGGGATGTACTTTCCGATCTACCCCTTGAAATCAACACTGGTTTACTTAGTTTCAAAAATTAACCATAAATGCACTACCTGGCCATTCAATATCGTTCATTTGCGATTTTAAACATTTTGTTAAATATCTAGAAGAATACATGAGGAATCTTCTCGAAACTCTTAGTGTATAAATATAATAGTACACTGGTGTCCAAAAGTTAAGCATAATTGGTAATTAAGTAATTATTTTTAAGTAATGAAAGAAATATAAATCGAAATGTGGTGAAACTCCAGGTGTGTAAACAAAATAGTACGCGTCATATATTTTCGCGAGTTTTCCCCGAAATCGAACAGGGGACCGTCAACAAATTGAAAAATAACGAAGATCTTTTGGATGACCCTGTCAAAAGTAATGTACCAAAAGCGTTCAAACTGCACATTATGATTAATTGGCTTATTGTAATGTACTGTGTTTATTTTTATAAGGATAGCATGTATACTCGTAGAGAAATTAAGGTTTTTATAAAAACAGTCCTAAGTTTTTTGCTTATAATATGCAAAGTTCTTAATGTAAAATAATGTTCTTCTCTGCAAATATGACAAACATCATTATACACAATGCCCTGTCATCAAAATTTAAGAATAAAAAAAATTGTATGAAAAATGAGTAGGTTTAGTAAATGATTTTTCATTGCGCATGCGTCAAAGATATCAAAATTTCATTTGCATATTGTGTTAGCTAAATGTATAGAGCAACTTCTGTAAAAGTTTCAAAAACATAGCTTAAAAATTCTGAAAATGATCGTCTATAAAATCAACTCAAAATTTGTTATTCCTAAAGGAAGCAAAAAAATCAGAGGTTTTACCTAAATATAGTTGTACGTGCAATATTGTGTAGGCACTAAACAATGGAATAAGGATACAGCCCCTCATCTTTTTGCTTCATTTAGGGAATAAAGGATTTTGATCTCATTCTATCAACGATAGTTTTCAGAATTTTTAATCTATGTTTTTGAGACTTTCACAAAAGTTGTTCTATACATTTAACTAACATAATATGCAAATGAAATTTTAATGGCGTTCACGCATGCGCAGTAAAAAATTATTTAGTAAACCTGCTCATTTGTCATACAATTTTTATTATATTTTAATTCTGATGACAGGGTATTGTGTACAATGATGTTTGTCATATTTTCAGAAAAGAACATTATTTTATATTAAGAACTCTGCAAATTATAAGCAAAAAAACTTAGGACTGTTTTTACAAAAACCTTAATTTTTCTACGCGTATACATGCTATCCTTGTAAAAATAAACACAGTACATTACAATAAGCCAATTAATCATAATGTGCAGTTTGAACGCTTTTGCTACATTAGTTTTGACAGGGTTATCCAAAAGATCTTCGTTTTTTTTCAATTTGTTGACGGTCTCCTGTTCGATTTCGGGGAAATCTCTTCGCGAAAATATGTGACGCGTACTATTTTGTTTACACACCTGGAGTTTCACCACATTTCGATTCATATTTCTTTCATTACTAACTTAATTACCATTTATGCTTTACTTTTGGACACCAGTGTATAAGTCATACATCTCCGTGAAAATTTTTTCCCGAAACTCCATAGGGGACCGTCAACAAATTAAAAAAGAATGAATATCTTTTGAATAACCCTGTCAAAACTAATGTAGCAAAAGCGCTCAAACTCTAGATTATGATTGAGTGCTTTAGTTTTATATACTGTGTTCATTTGTATGCAAATAGCATGCATACTCGCAGGGAAATTAAGGTTTTTATAAAAATGGTCCCAAATTTTTCCAAGTTTTTTCCTTATAATCTTCAGAGTTCTTAATATAAAATAATATTTTCTTTCTGAAAATATGACAATCAACTTTGCACACAATACCCTGTAATCAGAATTAAAAAATAATAAAAATTTTATGAAAAATGAGTAAATTTACTAAATAATTTTTCACTGCCCATGCGTCAACGATATTAAAATTTCATTTGCATATTAAGTTAGCTAAATGCATAGAACAACTTTTGTGAAAGTGGCAAAATTATAACTTGAAAATTATCAAAATAATCGTCAATTGAATAAGTTGAAAATCCGTCATTCACAGAATGAAGTAAAAACAAGAGGGATTGTAGCCATATATTCATTGATTATTGTCAATATAGAATACACAATACGGGACGTACTACTACATTTGGATAAAATCCCTCATTTTTTTTTTTTTTTTTTTTGCTTTATTTTGGAAACAACGGATTTTGTCCTTTTTCTATAGACAATTACTTTCAGAATTTTCAAGCTATGGTTTTGAGACTTTTACAAAAGTTGCTCTATATACTTAGCTAACATAATATGCAAATAAATTTTGATATCTTTGACGCATGCGCAGTGAAAAATCATTTAGTAAACCTACTCATTTTTCATACAATTTTTATTATTTTTTATATCTGATTACAGGGTATTGTGTGCAATGTTGTTCGTCATTTTTTCAGAAAAACATATTATTTTATATTAAGAACTCTGAAAATTATAAGCAAAAAACTTGGAAAAATTTGGGACCATTTTTATAAAAACCTTAATTACTCTGCGGGTATGCATGCTATTTGCATAAAAATGAACACAGTGTATTACAATAAGGCACTCAATCATAATCTAGAGTTTGAGAGCATTTGCTACATTAGTTTTGACAGGGTTAGTCAAAAGATATTCATTCTTTTTTAATTTGTTGACGGTCCCCATAGAGATTTTGCCTGACGATTATGCCTGACGATATTATTGCCTGACGATATGATTTTGCCTGACGATTAGCAAAGTTTAATTTACATAGATCGTGCAGTATTAGAATATTCTAATTTGTAATGATAACTGCTTCGATGGTGTCGAAACATGTAAATAATGTAATAATTTTTTTTCCGTTTCTTTAAAGTTTTTATTTTACACTTTTTAGCAATTAAAAGAAGTGAATTTATTCTATTAATGCAAATATCATTTAATGACCATTCAATAAAGAGCTTTATGTCTTTTATGCATGATCCTTAATGTTTTTAGATAGTCATCAATAGCAATTAAGAAGGGTTAAACGTTTCTTCGAAAAAAGGCCAATAAGAAAACTGTCCGTGAGGGGAGTGACTTCCGTCGAATAACGAGTGTTTTGTCTCTGATGTCCTTTAGTGATTTACTGACAAAGCTGATGCCGACGAACTGTCTCCTCTTTCTTTTCTATTTGGTTTGTTTACAGAGAACTGTTAAAGTTTTTAACGACCTAACTTTATTTCAGTTTATTTACCTATTCATTATTATAAATTATTTAAGATTGGATTAAGATAATTCAAAATTTTGCTACGTAAAAATGAAACACTTTTATTTTTAATAGCTTGTTTTCTATATAAAGATATAGGAAGGCAGCAAAGGAAATTAATTTAATTATTAAATGCTGGATTTATGATATTTTGATTTCAGGAAAAAGAAAATTAATGATATTGGTAAAATAGAAAAAAAAATGCCAAAATTTTCAAGTGACATTCTAAATAAATATTTATATAAGGTTTTTCCAATTACAAGAATATATTACGAATTTTTGTCTTTATTTACATTTTAAAAACATATAAAAAATTAAACCAACACTAAGAAATTTAAACTTCAGGAAAAGTTACAGAATAAACAATACACGAATTTAAACAGTTTGTCGTTTAAGTCGCATACGAATATAATGCAATCTAATTGTGGATATCGATGGTGAAGAATACAAAATAAGCAATTTTAATCAACGCAAAAGGTTTTTTGAACTTGTTTTTATGTGTGCGGAATAAAAAACCAAAGTGATGTTTCAGAGAATGATTGAATAACGAAAATGTGGCATAGTCGTATGATCTCATAATTGCATTGATGAAAACAAAGATTTAGCTAAAAAATTGTTCTAACAGAATAAATATGGCGCCGATACATAAAAACAGGGATATAGCGGAGGGCATACGGGGATATACGCCGTATACCTACTGAATTTTTTAAAGGAACACTGGAGACCCTCTGTTTCTCAAGAAAGCTATAGTATACACACTTTAGGGTATATCCTCTAATTTGAACGTATACCCTCTGCTTAGAGTATATATCCTCAGTTATTTTTACGACTACACCCCTGGATAATAATTCTTTAGGCGTGATTTGAGGTAAGATTTATTAGTAATTTTAAGATTTTAAATATTTTTTTCAGATTAGAGTCCTACATCCGGTGCTATAACCCAATTATACAAGAACCCTCTTTGAATAGAACTGACATTAATTATCTCTTCATTACGAGTCGGGTTCAAGGGAGCCTTGCAGGTCATGTTTGGGTTGACCCCAATTTTCAAAAGAAAATTCCGAATACTTTTCAGATGTAAAAATCTATGTATTTGAAGAAGAATGAGAATATATTTATTTTTGACATTAAAGATAAAATTTATATTAAACACATAACTGTAGGACTTTCCTTGATAGTATATTAAAGAAACCCAGTAGCAACATTGTCAGCAAATCGTTCTACCACCCACAAGTCCACAGCTCGACTCCAGACTGGACAATCATCACCTTACATTTTATCTCTACTGTTTCGATAATTTAAGTATCTACCTTGCTTGCGGACAAAATATTGAGAGTCTATTTTTAGGTTAACCACTTGACCTGGACATATGCTGCATAACACCTTAAGGCCCAGAGTCAAGAAGAAAAGGCCTGGAGACTGTAAATCTCTGATCATTAACGGATTGTTGCACCGCAATTTTTAATAATTGTATTAAGACAGGGATTAATTTTCTTTCACTTCGGGTTCGAGTTAAAATTCGCGAATAGTCTGATTAAGCAAAATTGTTTTTGTCGATTTCAGGTCTGGTTTTGAGTTGATTATAAACATAATTTCCCAGTGCAAAAATTATCCAAACTAGTGACTTGAAAGTTAATACAAATATTCTTTTAAAAAAATGGCGAGTCATTTAAAATTTTATGAAATTCGATCCAGAACTTAAAAAGATATTAATAAAAGTTTTTTTCATTGTATTAAATCCCAGAATACGTCATTAATTCAAAGATATCCATTGACAGGTAATGATTCTACGTTACCTTGATGATGACATCCTATTTAAGATGGAGTCCTATTATTTCCGTATTGTTGAATTTAATATATACAATCGTAACAAATTTTGTATTCATGCATTTTACAGTCAAACAGCATTTCCTCAAAGATCTGAATATTTATAAAACTAGTTTTAATACGAACGCACTTAATTTGCCACGTTTGATGTACAAGTTTCAACTTGTTTTTTGTATTCAAAGTAGAATAAATAATAAAAAAAAGCAATATGAGAAAACGTCTCCTATCAGAAGCTTCGTAGAAAAACTACTGTAAGTAATATCTTCTAATAACATTATTTTCTTCCCTATGTCAAGCACGATCTCATAAATCAAACAAATGCCAATTCAGGAGACAAATATAGCATTTCTATAGTAGAAAAACCATGCCATTTATTTGGAGAAAACAAACAAAAGCTATATCTGATTACGTGTTAGCAACACCGCAAAAGATAAATCCTATTAAGGAAAACATACCAATATATCAAATGCTTATTTTCGTCAGAATAAGGCATAAATCTAAAAATATCTGCTATATCAAAATTATCACTAAAAAGTGTGATTTTCTTTAAGATGAAATAGGATGAAATAGGAAAAAACATGATTATATAGAAAATGTCTTTTATCGCAAAATAGGTTTTTTTTTTAATATTTATTATTAGATATCCATTTTTCTATATCACGAAATGTTTCTTGTTTTATAGCAATTTGTTTTTATTTTTATTTTTTAAGCATTGCGCAATTTGATAATTTGCACTTTTTCGAAAAAGAAAAAGATGCAACTTTCAAACACATTTCTTTGATAATGTACCGATTTTGCATGGTTTTAAAAACAATTTTCAAGCATAAATTACATTTAATCTACACTGCTCAAAACAATTAAAGGATATTGCAGTTTTAGGTGGATTTTGTATATGGGAAACTTTTTAGCTGATTGATACATGGTCGACAGACATAGTAGGTTATATGAGAATAAATTACACATGTTTGGCAGAAAAAAATGCATTTTATTGCGCATTTGTGTACAAAAGGAAAAAAACACAATTTGTGCATATGAGAAAAAAAGAATAAGAAAAGGTGTTTTCTTCAAAGAAAATCATTTTCAGTAGGGGGTATGGTTTACACGGGCGGCCACCAACGTTGAACACCTTTGAGGCATGGACTCAATGAGGCTATTATTGACGAGTTGGGATATTCTGCCCCACTCTTCCAGAAGAGCTCTTTCCAGTTCTTGGAGAGTTTGTGGGGGTTGTTGGCGGCCAGAAACTCGTCTTCCTAGAGCGTCCCAAACGTGCTCGATTGGATTCATGTCTGGAGAACACGCTGGCCATTCCATTCGAACGATTCCTTCCTCGAAAAGGAAATCCTCCACCAGATTTGCACGATGTGGCCTGCAGTTATCGTCCATTAAAATGAAGTTATCTCCGATTGCTGCAGTGTAAGTAGCTACAATAGGTCTGAGGATCTCATCAGAGCTCCATCTCGAATGATGTATAGGTCAGTGCGCCAGTCAATGAAGATGCCACCATACACCAACACTCCTCCACCGCCAAATCTGACACTTTCGTGCACGAACGCAGGATTATTCCTACTGCTACGGTCCCTCCAGATGAAAATACGCCTATTATCCGGATGCACAGAAAAACGGGACTCGTCAGAAAACAGAATATTGCTCCATTTATTTCTCCTCCAGTTGACATGCTCGGTTGCCCACTCCCTGTGGTCGCAACGATGCCTTGATGTTAATCTAACACATACCATCGGTCGGCGAGCATACATACCTACAGCATGGAGCCGGTTTCGGACAGTCTGAGTTGAAATCGTGGTGCCTGTAGCCGAGGGAAAGTGTTGTTGGAGAAGAGTAGCGTTCATGTTTCGGTGTCTCCGAGCTGTTAACGCTAAATACCGATCTTCATTGGGCGTTGTTGCCCGTCTACGACCTTGCCTGGTCTTCGGCCTGCACATCCACTCTCCAAAAACGGTTCCAGATCCTGGAAATAACACTTTGTGACACTCCAATGGCTTGCGCTACTTTGGCTTGAGTTTGGCCCCCTTCTAACCTACCAACAATTCTCCAAGCTTCTGAATCTGTCAAATGACTTCACTGAGACATCGTACTCATCGAAACAAAGCAATCACTGAATGCCGATCATCCTTGTCTGGGTGATTCTCAAAATAGGCGACTATTTCAAAAATGAAATCTTAAAAAAATTACTGTTAGCAAAATTTCTGAAAAAAATAGGTGTTGTTAATACAGTATTAGGTATACTTTCCATGTAGTCAGCAGGGCTAAATATTTAAAAATTAACTTAAAAAAAATAATTAGTATTTTTTGAGCCATGCTAATGACAAAACAAATTGCATGGAATAAATATATTATGAAATTTTTATTTTCTTCCTGTTTAAATATTTTTTTCTATATTTATTAGCCTTCCTTTTCAGCAAATGGTTTCCATTTTTACATATATACATATAAGGAGAATAAAAACATTACCAAAGAGCAAACTTTGTTACATGGAGCAACATTCTGACACTAACAATGTAAGAAGCTGTCTTAGTGATTTTCCTACAGATTTATTGCATACTTTAGGGATAATAAATGTAATACCTAAATTTATACGTAAAATTAAACTTTATAAAGGATACAATATAAGCACTGATTACATTTATGCTCATAGGAGTCTTTAGCATGGACAGAAAAACCATGCTAATGCAATAGTCCTTTCTGGGGCTTTTTAAAACACAAAAGTTCTATGCAAATAAATAAAATAAAAATTTTAACTATAAAATAAACATGAAAATTATTATCCATTCTAATGACATACAATTGATGTACGCCCCTAATATTCAACTTCTATTCTTAAAATACAATACAATGCTTCTATTTTCAGGCTGGGATAAAATGGCTACTTGTTGCCATGGACAAACTTTATATTTTCAAACTATTGTCATAAGTGAAAATGAAATTTTGATTAATAACCAGCTGTTATAGTATGACCTTGTTTTGAAAATCGAATATGGAGGACAAACTTTAATTCTTTTTTTATATACTATAATTTTATTTTTAAAAAGAAATTTATTGGATAAATCTTCTCCTTGATTAATATAAAGAAAGAATAACATTTGTTTATTTTATAAACATGATATTAACTATTGAAAAATGGTAGTATACACAAGGCACAGCTGCTGTAGACATCCATGCTAATGACATTTTGAATCTTTATTCTGTTATTTTAAGGTGTTTTTAACTAAAAAGTGAGTAATTCTTGAGTGCAAATAATGAATAATATTAAGAAAAACATATCTAAATATAAAAACATGACAGAAAACCTCTCAATTTTTTTTGTATGCAGAAAAACATAAATTGTCCCCTATTTTAAGAATCACCCGTCTTCATTTTCTTTTATCCAGTTTAAAGTCAAATTTCATTCGCTGCCGCTGAAGCGACGTTTTTGACGTCGAACTCAAAATTTGCATACTCCACAGTTTGAAAACCAGAAAAATTTGCATTTGTGATTCTCTTCTTCTATTTTCGGCAAAAAAAATTTTGTTTATATCTTTATTTTATATAAAACTTCAAATATCCTCTAATTGTTTTGAGCAGTGTATTTTAAAAACATATCTGACACAATCGTATGGAAGTATCTTATTCTTACCAGTTCATCTTAAAAAGACATAAGTAATTCAGCATTTTAGGTAGATTTCGTATGAAATACTACCTATTGCATTGTCTCCCATGTTGGAATTTCTGAAAAATTTTTGCGGATCTACACAAATCATGACTCCTAGACCCCAAAACCACCATCAGTAAAAAAGTTTATCTATCTATCTATCTATCTATCTATCTATCTATCTATCTATCTATCGGTGTATATCACTTTCTTCTAGACACGATAACTTCCATAATTATGCTCAGATCTTCTTCAAACTTTTACATAAAATCAAGGAGCCTAAAATCTCGGTCGAGTTCGTTAATGGGCAAAATCGGACCAAGGAGGTGGAAATAGGAAGGGTTTTTGTGAAAACAGAAAAAACGCGATAACTTCTTAGTTAAAATAGATATCGAATCAGTTTAAAGTTTATATTACTTCTAAACAATGGGCAAAAAGTTTATGCATGACAGATTTTTGATAAAGTTAAAAATGGGCTCAAGGGGCGAAAAAAACAAGGTTTTTGGGAGAAAAAAATTCATAACTTCGTCAATTCTCAAGATATCAAATCCAACTAAATTTTATATAAATGTACTCAATATTATCTAAAACTTTTGTATTTACAAGTTTTTGATAGGACCAATTTTTACCGACGAAAAAAATTAAAAACAAAAGAATAAGGGGGGAGGAAAAAGAAAAAACCCATAACTTACTCAATTCTTAAGCAATCAAATCTAATTAAATTTATTTTACATCTTCACAATAAGATTTACAACTTTTATATTGACAAGTTTTTCATAGAACCAATTCTTATAGCAAAAATAAATTAAACAAAAATAGGAGTTGGAGTAAAAACTTTAAATCCAAACTGCTTATATTCTGACTCATTTTAAAATTCATTTTTGATTTTAAACGCATCCAAATGACAGATCCTCTTATTTAGGAACTATATAATGCGACGTTTTGGCCAATTTTTTGATAAAGGCAGAATATATTTTTAAAAAGGCTGCCAAAAAAGGTATTTTGAACAGATTTCCCGAAATTATCGTCATTAAAAATCGATTAAGTATAACAAATTGCGTTTTTTCTGAGTCATTTTTAAATTCATTTTTGTTCTCAAACCCATCCAATTTACAGGTCCTATTATTTAGGAACTATATAATGCGACGTATTGGCCAGTTTTTTGATAAAGGCAGAATATATTTTTTAAAAGGCTGCCAAAAAGGGTATTTTGAACAGAATTTCACGAAATTATCATGATTGAAATTTGAGGAAATTAAAAAAATTGCGTTTTTACCGAGTCATTTTTAAATCTTTTTTTGTTCTCAAACGCATCCAATTTACAGGTTCTCTTATTTAGGAACTATATTATGTGACGGAATGGCCAGTTTTTTGATAAAGGCAGAATATATTTCAAAAAAAGGCTGCCAAAATGGGCATTTCGCACAAAATTTCCCAAAGCGATCATGATTAATGAACTGTGGGTATGCAAATAACAAATTGGTTATTTTATGACTCATTTTTAAATCCAATTTTGCTCGGAAACGCATTCAAATGACAGTTTTTTGTTACTTAGGAACTGTATAATGTGCGTATTCTTTGATTTTTTGATAAAGGGTGAATATACATATTTTTAAATGCTGTCAAAGTAAGCACTTCGCAAAAAAAATTCCCAAAGCGATCATGATAAAAGAATTGAGGTTGTATTCAAATAACAAATTGTTTATTTTATGACTCATTTTTAAATTCAATTTTGCTCTCAAACGCATTCAATTGACAGTTTTTCGTTATTTAGGAACTGTGTAATGTGCTGTATTGGTCAGATTTTTGATAAAGGCTAAATATATATTTAAAAAAATCTGTCAAAGTGGGCACTTCGTACAAAATTTCTCAAAGCAATCTTGATTAAAGAATTGTGGATGTATTAAAATAATAAATTGGTTATTTTATTACTCATTTTTAAATTCAATTTTGCTGTCAAACGAATTTAATTAACAGTTTTTTGTTATTTAGGAACTATATAATGAGCATATTGGTCAATTTTTTTAATAAAGTAAGAATATAATTCAAAATATGTTGCCAAAATGGGCATTTGAGTAGAATTTCGTTTAAGAGGATTTTGATAAAACCAGTTCTTACAGAAAAAGGAAATTAAAAAATTTTTAAAAGCGGTTAAATAAAGTAGTTAAACTGGTTTTTTTTTTTTTTTTTTTTTTTTTTTTTTTTTTTTTTTGAATGAAAACTTTTCGAAATCTACCTCCACCTATAGGCCATGCCGAAAGGGATTTTTTTCTTTTTTATTTGTAAAAGTAATTATACAAATTAAACATTAAAAAAACTAATTGAGTAAATATTAAACTCTTACAAAATAAAAATTTTCAATGCGTCACTTGCTAGATAAGGTGACCTGGTGAAATAACGCCGGAATGGGTTATAATGCTAAATGCTAATATAATTGGTAGTTTTGAAGAAATCCAGGAAATGGTCCTACGGGCTTAACGCAGAAGGGCTCTGCAATACCTGAATCACAAATAACAGCTAAAAAAATTATTTTATTTGTAGAACAGCAAGTATACCGGGCTAATAACGCCATCCTCTGGCGTAATAACCTTGGCTGAATCTTTTCAGGGGTGGAACTACATGCAAAGAGGATTTTTATTTAAATATTTATTTTATACGCGAGAGAACATTATTGTCATTGTTGGAAACAAAAAGAATAAAGAGAATTTTGTATGACCTAATTGCTACTATTTTTTTCATATCAGATAAATAAAATATCAACTTATTATTACTGCATCCTGATATTGCAATTAATGGTAAGTTAGAGCAATTTATCAATTTAGAAGGTTGAAGAGCTTATATCATTGGAATTTGTCAATTTACATGCCATTATTCCATCTTATTTCATAATTTTGTTTGCATGTCGTTATTACCAGTATTCTCGCTGTCGCTCGCCATTGCGCCAAATTGCGACTAAATTCTTCATTTGGCGAATAAACAAGCGATTAGATTCGCCAAATTGCTAGTGCTCAATTTTTGTTTTTTTTTTCTTTTCTTTTTAGGTAGATTTCGTATTAAATACTACCTATTGCAATCGCACCAGTTTATTTATTTATCTATCTATCTATCTATGTATATATATATATATATATATATATCACTTTTTTATGGACACGATAACTTCTATAATTCTTCACCAATCTCCCCCAAACTGGTACATAAAATCAAAGGGGATAAAATCTCGGCTAAGTTCGTTAATGGGCAAAATCGGACCAAGGGGGTCGGAATAGGGGGCGTTTTTGTGAAAACAGAAAAAACGCCATAACTTCTTTATTAAAGTAGATATCGAATCGGTTTAAAGTTTATATTACTTCTTAAAAATGGGGCAAAAGTTTATGTATGACAGATTTTTGATAAATTTAGAAGTGGGCTCAAGAGGAAAAAAAAAACAGGGGTTTTGAGAGAAAAAAATTCATAACTTTTTGAACAGAATTTCCCGAAGTCATCGTGATTTGAAAATTTAAGGAAGTTTTCACATAGCAAATTGCGTTTTTTATGACTCGTTTTAAAATCCATTTTCGCTCTCAAACGCATCCAATTTACAGATCCTCTTATATAGGAACTATATACTATGACGCATTGACCAGTTTTTTGATAAAGATAGAATATATTTTTAAAATGCTGTCAAAGTGAGTATTTCGCACAAAATTTTCCGAAGCAATCATGATTAAAGAATTAAGGATGTATTCAAACAACAAATCTATTATTTTATGACTCATTTTTAAATTAAATTTTTTTCTGAAATGCATTCAACTGACAGTTTCGTGTTATTTAGGAACTGTATAATGCACTATTTTGGTCGATTTTTTGAAATAAATTCAGAATTTATCTCAAAATATGTTGTCAAAATGGACATTTGAGCTGAATTTTTCTTAAGATTATTCTGATAAAACCAGTTTTTGCAGAAAAATTAAATTAAAAATTTTTCATAAACGGCCAAATGAAGTTATTAAACTGGGTTTATCTCTAATCATACATATATATATATTTTTTTTTTGTTGAAATGAGCACTCTTCGAAATCTACCTCCGCCTAAAGGCCCAGCCGACAGGGAATTTTTTAGTTTTTGTTTGATACTTCGTTACTAAATTGCGAAACAAAACTTCACAAATAAATAAATATAATACGAATTTAAACGACATGTTACTGAACTTTGCGCTTATATATTGAAGAAATGAAAATTTGTTATTTTAATTTAAAAAAAATGTTTTGCAATTATCCACTTGTACGCGGCTGATGTAAAAATATAGAAGACGGTGTTGTTAGTAGGCTCTTTTTTTTAAATTAAATTTCTTGATTGGCACCCATTTCTGAAATGATAGAATTCTTTTCTTTTTGCCTTCATTAATATTTCAGTAAATAAAGAGAATTTTGCCATTTAAAAAAAAGGGGTGTCAATCAAGAAATATGAATTTTTAAACCCAATGGCGACACTGATGGAAAATGCTTTATATTAATAATTGGTAGGAAAATAGAAATTTTCAAATTTCTTATAAATCTTGTCAATTTACAAAAATTTTAAGCATGCGAACACTCTTGGTAAAAAATATTGTTTCTAACGACTGCAGCCTATTTCATTTTACAAAATTGGCAATGCTCATTTTAGAAACAATGATGCAAATCTGTTTAAATGATAAGTAAGTTTTTGGCATGAAAAATTAACCCAGTCGCCTGTTGAGGATTTTATGAACGATTTATACTAACTGCTGTTTTCGGCGTTAGCAGCAATTAATGAAATTGTCTTTTATATTTGATTCTATAAGTAACATTTTTTGTATGTAGTAAATACAAAGTGTTAAGATAATTTTTTCAATTTAATGAGCTGAGAAAAATTCCGGTCTCAGTTTTGTTGACACATGCCTAATATAACAAATTATAATTTGATATATGAAATGAATGATACATGATGTAACATTCTATTTTACATAGCATTTAATGCCTAATTCATATGTGGCTTACTTAACACGATCGCTACCACAGACGCGCCAGAGCGTGATAAGGCGCCAAGGTTCAGGGGCCACTCACGCACCAGCGCGTGATATGAGGTGATGTCAAATAACCAGTCACGCGCTTGCGCGGGAAAATCTTTCATTGATTCTTTGTTATAAAAAGTAAATCGGCTTCTGGGAAAAACCCACTTCTACAGTGCGGCATTAACTATCATCCCAACTTCACGTAAGCGGCAGCGAACGTATTAAAGTGTGCTAACACGTGATGTATTATCAACACTAATAACTTCGTGCAGACCTTTCGATAACATGTTATGCGATTACATTTATACATAAATTCTTTGATCTCCTAATGATGTTATAAATTTATATACTAGATCTCATTTCTTCCTAAAAATGCCTACCTATGTCACCGTATTGTGCTTAATGGGGATTAACAGATGCTGCAAAAAAGGGCCTTGGCTGTAAATAAAATAAATATGATAAAAATTTAAATTATCAATTTAAATTATTATCAAATTATCATTATAAATTTAAATTATTATTTAAGTTCTTGGAATATTGATATCGTGGAAATCATAAAAAAATGTAGTGTAGCAAAATTATCTGTTGGGCTATTTCTATGAAAACTTAATCAACATCAATTTATGTCAAAGTCTAACTGAATCAGAAGTTTGATTAAGTTCTATAGGTGGGTTCTTGCAATACAACGCCTTCAAAGTTTGTGTAACATACAGATAAACAAACATAAAACAAGCAGATTCGATGACAGCCATTTTCTTAAACCAGTAAAATTTTTTTCAGAATGTTTTGAAACATTTAACTCCGTCAAAAACTAAAAGTTTGGATTTTTCACGAATTTAAAACTTTCTCTTTAAGACAGAAACAATTAAAAGTTTACATTTTAATAATAATTTATTGATAGCTTTTAAAATTGTTTTCTGTTTTTAGGTGCTATTGAGTAACTTGAACAAATAAACGTGTAACTTTTTCTTAAATATAATAAGTATAATTAAATATTATAAACATTTTTATTTTACAACAAAAGAATTCTTATTGTGCTCGCCATTCGAGAACCATTCCAAACAAACGATAAAAAACAACAAGGGTTACAATTATTACTATTGTTATCGCCAAGTGATAGTAGATACCAAAGTTGGCACCAACAAGTGCGTTCGTAATAATGTAAATACGTAACACGTCGTATCAGTCCATCTACCTACCCGTCTGTCCGTCTATCTATCCATACGCATACAACAGAGGAAAAACAACACTACCGAATCGTATATTAATACGAATGAGTTTTGATTTCGTGCAAAATATTATTTTTATTGTGTTTATAAATCATGTTCAAAAGTTATTCGCAAAAAATATAGAAATGAATTTTTTAAATTCCTTTGCCAGAAGTCTCTTAAAAAAAGGCATACAAAGAGAAAATAAGTTTTGTTACACTTCTGGTGCTAAAGACATGTCTGCCAGTTTATTTTATTTCAGCACATTATCCAAGCATAATCTGATAAAATAGTATTAATTATGTTCTAGATTATTTTTTTCTGGAACAAAAATTGCTATATTTATTAATAATGATAAGTATTTTTTATAGAATATAGCTTTTCAGACTAAATTTAGCTGACTCATCATTATATGTATAGGAAATCAAACACAACTTTATAACCTTTAAAAAGATAAAAGAACTTCTTTAAAATATGTGAATGATTCTATTTAAAAGTTTATATATAAAAAAAAAAGATGTATAATTAGCGTTGCAATTTGAATTTAAGAACAATAGTATTCTTTTTTATTTAAAATGTTCGGAAAATAATGAGGTATTTTTATTTTTAAGATCGATTCATATATTCCTTTTATGTCACAGTTACGCAAATTACTGATAAAATGTATTGGGTGAAAAAAAATAACGATCAAAAAATTGCGGAAGTTTAAACATTTTAAATTATTTTTCTGTATTTTAAGAAATGCCAGTTGCATTGTTAATTAGAAATGTAAGGAGAACTTAACAGAAGATTACTAGACAAACAGCATAACTGACATTTATTACTGCAGATGTAATGATGCTAAAAGTTTAAAAAAAATACTTTATTCAAATAAAAGTTTTTTTTTTTTTTTTTTACTGAATTTTCGTAAACTTTATTCATAAAAAAAAGAGAGATGATTCAAAGATGTAAGTAATTAAAGTTTTTTTAGTATGGGAGGAAATATAACTAGGATCATTTATTGACAATTTGAACCTTAACAATTGTTTGTGAAAAAATGAAGTAGACTATATACTATTGTTATATGTAATTTTACTCGGTACGTAATTGTCTCTTGAAATGTGCAAAGAAATATTTTTAAAGTACCATGTTACCTGGTACAGTCGTCGAAAAAATAAAGTTGCAAATCAGCTATTAGTTGCCATTATTAACACTGTGAAAAATAATCGTAGAAGAAAGTTACTAGTACCAAACGATTGAAAATGAAGTTTGCTTTTAAATAATGTATGTAAAATTTTCATAGGGGGCCATGTCCATATTAAAACGAACCCCAACTTCGTTTTTTTTTCTATAGCAATACCAAAATCTGACAGCATTAAATTAACTCTATACCCTTCCATTAGCCTAAAAACAAAATGTGATGCCATTCGTACGATAAATTTCCCAGAAGTTCAGTATTTTAAGACGAACATATATTAGGGGATGTATTCAAATTGAAGATCGGTACTCGGTTGTTAATTGAAAGATTTCGCTTGTTGATCAAGGCATTTTAAGTGCATTTCAAGCAGTCATTGAAGACTGCTAGGTTATCGGATAGCACAAGAACTTACAAAATATCTATTCACTTCTGCATAGACGGCATTTAAACCAAATAAAAATTAAAATAAAACAATTGAAAAAAACATTTTCGAAGTTTGAATTATTTACCTTAAACAGTTCTTGAGTTATAATGATTTCAACTGGAAAAATGAGGAAAAAACCCATCATGAAGAAAAACACATTTTGAAAAGAAATCGTTTCTTTAAAAACCACTGCTTTAAAGCTAGATTTCGAAAAAAAAACCCCATAATAATTAATATTTTCTGTTCTAATTAAAATAAAAACACGATTTAAGAACATTTTAAACAGAACAATAAAGAAAGTTTTAATGCAGTAAATTAAATAAAAGAAGATTTTTGTATTTGGGTGTTTTTTGATTTTTCAACATCTACAATAAAATTATGAATCATTCTTTGATAGAACCTCCAACGGAGTATTCATTGATTTCTTAAAGTCTGCAGGCTTTTGTGTTCACTTACTATAGTTAGCTGTTTATAATTAATGTTCTAATGCCCCTTTTTTAAAGTTTTACGGTTTTTAACACTGAAAATTTTCATTTATTATCATGATAATATCTTTTTGAGAAACCCAATCCAGATGGCCTAACTTTCTTTTGCTTTTCTTTCAATTGACAGTTGTTTGACATATTTGTGTTTGAGCACGCATTTTTTTAGATTTTTTGCTTATTTTAGTGTAATTTTGCCATTTATCCCTTTGTGCAGTTTGTCCCTGAAGGAACCGTCAAGGCAATTAAAGTGAACAAAAATATCTAAAAAATTAAAAGCTTAAACAAAAAATATGTTTAGCAAGACTGAATGAAAAAGATAAACTAAAGCTGAGCTATTTGGATGGTGTTTCTCATTTATATATCGTCATAGTTGTAAATGAAAATTGTCAATTTTGAAAATAATAAACTTAAAAAATTGGGAAAAAAAACCCTTGTATATTTTATGATTGAGATGAATGTAGCATAGCGTGTTTCACAAATGAGAATTTTCAATGCATGCAAAGCAGAATAAATTCTATAGAAGTATTGTAAAATTGGCTAGTCAGTTAGAACTAAATAAATAAACAACGTTAAAGAGCACAAATATTATAAAATAAAAGATGTTAAAAGCATACAGCCGTTTCGGGACTTCTAAAGTCCCATTATCAGTGCAAAAAAGTGTAAAACGTAAAAGAAAGTCACATCGTTAGATAAAATAAAATAAACCGTGCATCAGAGCTCACCGCTAAGGCGAACTGACTATGAAACGTCACAAAGCAACAGTAAAAGTAAACAGGCACGCGTACCCAGAGGAGACCAATCATATGTCACTTCTCACTGGACGAGTCCAATTCAAGGAGAAATGGAGGGGGGGGGAGGGGGAGTGATATTACAGGAATGGAAACCAGACATCAGAAAATCTTGGAGTACTGGACATGTCATTAACCAAATTATTAGAGTTTTTCCATCCATGAAAAGCTTCCCAAAAGTGTAAATCATAAAAAGATGAACAATATTGTATTATTGAGGCTTCGGAAAATTTAAAATTGTGACTATTTGACCAGCAATGGTTGGCGATAGCAGGACGTTTTATTTCACAATTTTTAACGTTAGCACTGTGTTCTCCCACACGTTTTTTCAAGGCATGCTTCGTCTGACCGATGTACATTTTATCGCACTCGCAAGAAATCTTATAAATACCCCAATGTGATAAATCATCTATTTGATCCTTGAGATTTGAAAATTGTATTTTATTGAAAGGAGTAAAGGTTATTTTGAAGTTAAATTTTGACAAAATTTTAGAAATTTGATGACTGATTTTTGGAAAATAAGGAAGAATAATTAAATTAACATTGCGGTCTGAGTTGAAGTTCGAAGGAGTACGTTTTCTTAATTTGTTATGAATGGAATCAACGATTTCGATCGGGAAACAACGATCAATGGCAATGGATTAGATATGGTTTAATTCTACTTTAAGTAAACTATCGGAGGAGCAAATATTTAAGGCACGGTGTACATAAGTGTTAAAGGCAGCTAATTTCTGATTAGGGGGGTGAAATGACAGGCGATGGGGGGCAAAGATGCAGCAAATGGTTTACGATAGACAGTTGGGAGAAAAAAGTTATTTTCGCGGGAAACTAAAACATCCAGGAAAGGTAATTGATTGTTATTTTCAAATTCATAGGTAAATTGAATATGGTTATCTATTGAGTTCATAACTGTAAGAATATTAGTAAGATCATGTTTATCAGTGTTCAGCAACGCAAAACAGTCATCTACGTAGCGGATATAAAATGGAAAAGTAAGTTTTTTGAATAGTTTTAATTCGAAATAATGCATATAAAAGTCGCTAAGGATTGGACTGAGGGGGGAGCCCATGGATAAACCATCAGTCATACGATAAAAGTTACCATTGAAAATAAATGTGTTTTGCGAGAGACAAATGCTAGTAAGGTGAATCAGTTCATCAATTTCGAAGTTTGTGTAATGAAATTCCCGCAAGCGCGATTCAAGACACTTTAGAGCACCTTGAACTGGAACATTGGTAAATAAATATTTAACACCAAAAGAAACCATTTTAATGTTTTGTGCGTTATTGAAATTACGAAGTTTATTGACAAACTCATAAGAGTTCCTGCAAGTATGAATATTGTTAGAGATCAGAGGGGAGAAAATAGAGGTAAGATATTTTGCTAATTTATAGGAAGGGTACCGATGTTAGAAACAATCGGTCTGAATGGAATGCCCTGTTTGTGTACTTTTGGGAGTGTATAAAATCTTGCACAATGTGAGACAGAAGGAATGATAGAAGATTTGGTATTATTGGAAATAAGGGGGGAGTTCTCAATAGTAGATTTAATAGCTTTCAGTTCTTTTTGAGAAGGATCAGAATTAATCTTTTTGTAAGGGCCTTCATCTATTAGTTCTTGGGTTTGGTAATGTAGTCAGATTTATTCATAACAACAATCTGTCCGCCTTTATCGGCTTTACTGATAACTATGTCTGCATTAGATTTCAGATTTCTTATACAATGGGATGCGGCTTTACTGACGTTAGACTTTGGGAGGTTATTATTGAAGTTCACATTATTGGCAATAAGATGTCTGATTGAATCCTTTTGTGATGGATTTAAAGTATTAAATTTGAACGCTCTTTCGATAGGAGCAATAATATTGGTAAATGATGGTTTACTGGAAAGTGCAAAATTATTATTTAATTTAAGGTGGTGGATATCGTTATCAGTAAGATCAGTATTTGAAAGGCTAACAACAGCATTCTGATTAACCAACTGTAAAGTGTTGGGTATTGTATCGTTATGTTGACTCGAGAGTGAGTTAAATTTGTTTTTCAGAGTAGCAATATGTTTATTAGATTTGTTCAGTGCACTGACCCAGGACCGGTTATCGATAGACACAAAATTGTGATGGGAATTAGACAGAAAAAGATGTAAATCATATAGTTCATGTTCAATCAAGGTAATTTTACGACGGGTCTCCTGTATAACAGATCTTAAAAGCGCGAGTTTAGTGCGGAAAATAATTTTTCCGACTTTGTTTGAAGTGTGCAAATTACAATGGACAGAAATAAACTTAGGGATTATTTTATTATGTTTACAATTCAACAGAAAACTGAGATGATTAAGATATTTGAACTTCTTAAGACGGAGGTTAGCAAATCTATTATAATGTGACATCTTGTAAAATCAAAAATGTAAACAAACAACCCAACGGCCCGTTGAAGCCAAATATAAGAAGGAAGGAGGATTGTACTTTGTGCTTATATATAACTAAATAAATAAACAACGTTAAAGAGTACAAATATTATAAAATAAAAGATGTTAAAAGCATACAGCCGTTTCGGGACTTCTAAAGTCCCATCATCAGTGCTAAAAAGTGTAAAACGTAAAAGAAAGTCCCATCGTTAGATAGAATAAAATAAAATAAACCGTGCATCAGAGCTCACCGCTCAGTCAACATAACGATACTATACCCAACACTTTACCGTTGGTTAATCAGAATGCTGTTGATCCTTTCAAATACTGATCTTACTGATAACGATATCCACCAATTTAAATTAAAAATTATTTTTGCACTTGCCAGTAAACCATCATTTCCCAATATTATTGCTCCTATCGAAAAAGCGTTCAAATTTAGTACTTTAAATCCATCACAAAATGATTCAATCAGACATGTTATTGCCAATAATGTGAACTTCAATAATAACCTCCCTAAGTCTAACGGCAGTAAAGCCGCATCCCGTTGTATAAGAAATCTGAAATCTAATGCAAACATAGTTATCAGTAAAGCCGATAAAGGCGGACAGATTGTTGTTATGAGTAAATCTGACTACATTAACAAAACCCAAGAACTAATAGATGAAGGCCCTTACAAAAAGATTAATTCTGATCCTTCTCAAAAAGAACTGAAAGCTATTAAATCTACTATTGAGAACTCCCCCCTTATTTCCAATAATACCAAATCTTCTATCATTTCTTCTGTCTCACATTGTGCAAGATTTTATACACTCCCAAAAGTACACAAACAGGGAATTCCATTCAGACCGATTGTTTCTAACATCGGTACCGCTTCCTATAAATTAGCAAAATATCTTACCTCTATTTTCTCCCCTCTGATCTCTAACAATATTCATACTTGCAGGAACTCTTATGAGTTTGTCAATAAACTTCGTAATTTCAATAACGCACAAAACATTAAAATGGTTTCTTTTGATGTTAAATATTTATTTACCAATGTTCCAGTTCAAGGTGCTCTAAAGTGTCTTGAATCGCGCTTGCGGGAATTTCATTACACAAACTTCGAAATTGATGAACTGATTCACCTTACTAGCATTTGTCTCTCGCAAAACACATTTATTTTCAATGGTAACTTTTATCGTATGACTGATGGTTTATCCATGGGCTCCCCCCTCAGTCCAATCCTTAGCGACTTTTATATGCATTATTTCAAATTAAAACTATTCAAAAAACTTACTTTTCCATTTTATACCCGCTACGTAGATGACTGTTTTGCGTTGCTGGACTCTGATAAACATGATCTTACTAATATTCTTACAGTTATGAACTCAATAGATGACCATATTCAATTTACCTATGAATTTGAAAATAACAATCAATTACCTTTCCTGGATGTTTTAGTTTCTCGCGAAAATAACTTTTTTCACACAACTGTCTATCGTAAACCATTCGCTGTATCTTTGCCCTCCCCCCCATCGCCTTTCATTTCTCTCCCCCCTAATCAGAAATTAGCTGCCTTTAACACTTATGTACACCGGGCCTTAAATATTTGCTCCTCCGATAGTTTACTTAAAGCAGAATTAAACCATACCAAATCCATTGCCATTGATCGGGGTTTCCCGATCGAAATCGTTGATTCCATTCATAACAAATTAAGAAATCGTACTCCTTCGAACTTCAACTCAGACTGAAATGTTAATTTAATTGTTCTTCCTTATTTTCGAAAAATCAGTCATCAAATTTCTAAAATTTTGTCAAAATTTAACTTCAAAATAACCTTCACTCCTTTCAATAAAATGCAATTCTCAAATCTCAAGGATCAAATAGATGATTTATCACATTGGGGTATTTATAAGATTTCTTGTGAATGCGATAAAATGTACATCGGTCAGACGAAGCGTGCCTTGAAAAAACGTGCGGGAGAACACAGTGCTAACGTTAAAAATTGTGAAATAAAACGTTCTGCTATCGCCAACCATTGCTGGCCAAATAGTCACAATTTTAAATTTTCCGAAGCCTCAATAATACAATGTTGTTCATCTGTTTATGATGTAGACTTTTGGAAAGCTTTTCATATATTAAAAAACTCTAATAATTTGGTTAATGACATGTCCAGTACTCCAAGATTTTCTGATGTCTGGTTTCCATTCCTGTAATATCACTCCCCCTCCCCCCCCCCACCATTTCTCCTTGAATTGGACTCGTCCAGTGAGAAGTGACATATGATTGGTCTCTTCTGGGTGCGCGTGCCTGTTTACTTTTACTGTTGCTTTGCGACGTTTCGTAGTCAGTTCGGCTTAGCGGTAAGCTCTGATGCACGGTTTATTTTATTTTATCGAACGATGTGACTTTCTTTTACGTTTTACACTTTTTAGCACTGATGATGGGACTTCCGAGTTCCGGTTCGGGATTGAGTCCCGAAACGGCTGTATGCTTTTAACATATTTTATTTTATAATATTTGTGCTCTTTAACGTTGTTTATTTATTTAGTTATATATAAGCACAAAGTACAATCCTCGCCCCTTCTTAGTCAGTTAGAAGGTGACGTATAATGAGTAAGGTAAAAGGACAATGGGGGTACACAGATTCCTCTTACATAAGTAAAAGATTTTATGACTGATTCTCAAATGTCCAATTCAGAAAAGAATTAACAGCGCATCAGTCTTCCTTGGTTAACTAATAGGGCGAATGAGAGTTATCGATGGAAAATTACCGCATGGATATCGTAGAAGAAAAGTGGCATTTTTGCAACAGATCAGTGGTGCTTCTGTAGTAATTTACTCGTAGATCTGATTACAAACATATGTCCAGTGAGTATTCGACAAAGAATGGAGAAACCTGTATGTAACAGCCTACAGCTGCATCGTGTTACTTTTTTTTCTTGCAGCGTGCACATATAGGTAAGTTGGCGTTTTTGAATGTTCAACAGCATTCAACTGTTTCTAATGCGTCCTTCGATCGTGATCATTCATTGTAAAATAATGAAAAATGGTTCTTGATCAACGATAATGTAATATAATCACAAACGAAAATAAAGAATAGCATCTCTTCCGAGTTATTCATGACTCCAAAAAGCGTTTTTTAAATTTAGAAACTTTGAAAATCAATCTGTTTTTGAGATTTTAAAAAGCATTTATCTTTTGCCACCACTTATATGCGGAAACTATTTTGAGTTGTTTTTATTAAGTATTAATCAGTTTTCTTAATCGAGAAATGCAATTCTTTTTTCAAATGCTATCCATTATCAAATAAATATTTTTCTGATCAAAAACGTGTTTTATAGACAAACCCGATAAATTTATAGAAATGACATTAACATCAAAATTAATATTATTTTATTTCTATTAATCACGATGTAGACTTCAGACAGAATTTTTTTTCTTTAATCTTTATTATCAGAAAATGTTACAGAAGTTTACCAGTTAAAAAAAAAACATTCATGAATTTCAGAATAATTAAAAAAGAAATTGATTTTGCCTGAAAATTAGCAAAGGCTATCTTACTTAGATCGTGCACTTTCAGAATAATCTAATTTGTAATGACAACTGTTTCGATGGGGTCAAAATCTGTAAATAATTTAATAAAGCTTTTTTCAATGCTTTTAAAGTGTTTATTTTACAGTCTTTTAACAATTAAAAGGAGTGAATTAATCATATTATTATAAATATTATTTTATGACCATTCAATATAGAGCTTTTTATCTTTTACACATGAACTATGAAACCTTAATGTTTTTATATAATCATCAATAACAATTAAGAAGAGTTGAAATGTTTCTTGGAAAAAGGGCCACTAAGAAGATAATCGGTGAGGGGAGTGACCTCCGTCGAATAACGAGTGTTTTGTCTCCCATGTCCTTTGATGATTTACTGACAAAGCTGATGCCGACGAACTGTCTCCTCTTTCTTTTCTACATGGTCTGTTTACAGAGAACTAATAAGTTTTCAACGACCTAACTACGTTTCAAGTTATTTATCTACTCATTATTATACATTCTTTAACTTTAGCTTAAGATAATTAAAAAATTTACAACTTACGCGTAGAACATTTTTTATTTTCATATGTTTGTTTTCTATAAAAGGATATATGAAAGAAGCCGAGGATTTTAATTTAATTATTAAGTGCTAAATTTGCGATATTTTGACTTTCAGAAAAGAAAAACATTGGTACAGGTAAAATAGAAAAAAACTTAAATTTTAAAATGACGCTTTAAATAAATATCCATATTTGGTTCATCCAATGACTAATACACGCAATTTCAGTTTATCGTGTGAGTCACATAGCGATATAATGCAATCTAATAGTGGATATCGATGGGGAAGAATACAAAATAAGCGATTTTAATCAGCGATAAAAGGTTTTTTGAACTTGTTTTTATGTGTGTAGAATACAAATCCAAAGTGATGTCTAAAACGATGATTGAGTAACGAAAATGTGTTTTGACGAAAACAAAAATTTAGCTAAAAATTTGGTCTTAATGAATAAGTATGGTACCGATAGATAAAAACAGGGGTGTAATGGAGGGCATACGGTGGTATACGCCGTATACCTTCTGGATTTTTTAAAGGAACCCCGTAGATCCTCTGTTTCTCAAGAAAGCTATTGTATACACAATCTAGGGTATACCTTCTGCTTAGAGCGTATATCCAGGGTTCTCGCTGTCGCTCGCCATTGCGCCAAATTGCGGCTAAATTCTTCATTTGGCGAATAAACAAACGATTACATTCGCCAAATTGCTAGTATTTAATTTTCCCTTTTTCTTTCTTTTCTTTCTCGTTTTTCATACATTTCATACATACATTTTTTTTAATGTATACATATTTTTAATATATGTGTAGCGGATAGTTAAAATTAGATTAATAACAATCGTTGTCGCAGTTATAAGTTAAAAACTTATGATATTTTAGAACATATTTAAAATAAAGGGGTACATTAAAGGATTGAAGATATATATATATATATATATTTTTTTTTTTTGGTGCCACACGGCGAATCTATTTTGCTAATACTTTTTTCATTTGGCGAATGTTTTTCATTTTTAATTAGCCAAATTACTAACGTTGGTCAAATGTCAGGAAGAAAACTGCGTATATCCTCTGTTATTTTTACGACTACACCCCTGGATAAAAATTCTTTTAGGCGTGATTTGAGGTAAGATTTCTTAGTAATTTTAAGATTTCAAGTATTTTTTTTCAGATCAGAGTCCATCGGGTACTATAACCCAATTATACACGAAGCCTCTTTGAACAGAACTGACTCTAATTATCTCTTCATTACGAGTCGGGTTGACGGGTGCCTAGCAAGTTCGTGTTTGGTTTGACCCCAATTTTCAAAAGAAAATTCTGAATACTTTTCAGATGTAAAAATCTATGTATTTGAAGAAGAATGAAAATGTATATTTTTTTTGACATGAAACATAAAATTTATATCAAATCTTTAAGTGTTGGGCTTTCCTCGATAGTATATTAAAATAAAAAGAATACTGCCCAGTTAAACTGATGGCATTGAGCTCACAGGCTACGCATACTAATTGTACATTACAACCTTATATTTTCAAGGGTTAATTCCGTTCGAAAAAAATTAAGAAGGGAAAAAACTCCCCTTTTACCTTTTTTATACTTAATCATTGAACCTCCTAAACTATCAAGGACATGCGTTATCATGCTTTATCAAAAATCTATATCCAAAATTCAGAACAAATCGGATAATTCTTAATAAAAACCCATTTAGCATTTATATAATTTTAGAGGAGTTATCCCCCTGTTTTATACTTAACCAATAAACTTTCAAAACTATTCAGAGATTTGGACGAAATCTGACAATTCTGCTTGAAAAACCCATTTATATAAATTAAGGGAAGGGGCATTAGAACCCCCGCTTCCCTTGATTATACTTATTCAATGAACACCTAATAACCGTCACGGAATCGCCTCTTCAGAATGATCCTATATCTAAATTTTGAACAAAAACTGTTAATTCTGCATGAAAAACCCATTTATATCAATTAAGGGGAGGGGCATAAGACACCCGTTCCCCCTCTTATACTTATCGAATGAACTCCAAAAACTAATCAGGGAAGCGCATTATCAGGATATACCTATATACAAAATTTCAAGTGGATTAGATATTTTTATTACGCACGAACGAACATACATACAGAACGGGCGGGCACATAAGCTCTCAGGCTATGATAGCCTGTGAGCTAAAAACGCAGTAGCAACATGGTCAGCAAATCGCTCGATCTTACTACAAATCCGCAGCTCGATTCGAGACTGCTGACTGGACAATAATCACCGTACGATTAATCTCTTCTGAGTCAATAAAATAAGTACCTATCTTGCTTGCGGACAAAATATTGAGAATATCCTTTTAGGTTAACCACTTGATTCGGACATATTCTACATATTACCTCAGGGCCCAGGGTCAAGAAAAAAGGGGCCTGGGCAATGTAACTCCCTGATCATTAACGGATTGTAGCGTCGCATTTTTAATAATTGTATTAAGACAGAAATTAATTTCCTTCATTTCAGGTTCGAGATAAAATGCGCCGATAGTCTGATTAAGAAAAATTGTTTTTATCGATTTCAGGTCTGGATTCGAGATTATTATAAACAGAATTTTCCGGTACCTATAATCAAAATTTCTCCTTTAAAGTACCAAATTTTATGTAAAAGTATGTCTAGCTTCTATAGTCGTCGTTCTGGAATGTCTGTTCGTCTGTCCGCTTATAGCTGCGCAAAAATTATCCAAATTAGTGACTTAAAAGTTGATATAAATATTCTTAAAAAAATATTTTTCGAGTCATTTCAAATTTTATGAAATTCAATCCAGAACACAAAATATATTAATAAATGTTTTCTTCATTGTATTAATTCCAAGCATACGTCATTAATTCAAAGATATCCCTTGACAGGTAATGATTCTACATTATCGTGATGATGACATCCTATGTAAGAGTCCCATTATTTCCATATTACTGAATTTAATATATACAATCGTAAAAAAATCTTCATTCAATAATTTTTGCATAAATGTGTAACAGCTATTGCTGAAAGATCTGAATATTTATAAATCTAGTTTTATTACGAATGCACTTCATTTGCCACGTTTGATATACAATTTTCGACTTGAAGTTTAATAAAGAATAAAAGAAAGAAATATAAGAAAACTTATCAGATGCTTCGTAGAAAAATTACTGTAAGTAATATCTTCTAATAATATTATTTTCTTTCCTTTGTCAAGTACGATCTCATAACTCAAACAAATGCCAATTCAGGAGACAAATATAGCATCTCTATATTAGAAAAGCCATGCTATTAATTTGGAGAAAACAAACAAAAGCTATATCTGATTACGTGTTAGCAACGCCGCAAAAGATAAATCCTAGTAAGGAAAACATTCCAGTATATCAAATACTTATTTTCGTCAGGATAAAGCATAAGTCTAAAAATATCTGCTATATCAAAATTATCACTAAACAGTGCGACTTACTTTAAGATGAAATATGATAAAATAGGAAAAAACAGGATTAAATAGAAAATATCTTTTGTCGCAGAAAAAAGTGATTCTTTTTTTTCAAATATTTATTATTAGATATCCAATTCTTTTTTATTCCACGATTTTTTATAGCAATATTTTATTTTTAATTTTAATCATTGCGCGATTTGGAATTTTACACTTTGTCGAAAAGGAAAAAGAAAATATTTTGAAAATGTACCGATTTTGCATGGTTTTAAAAACAAATTTCAAACATAAATTACAAATCATCTACTTAAAAAACAAACGTGAGATAATCTTGTGGAAGATGAACCAGTTCAACTTGAAAAGATATAAGTAATCAATTATTTTCTTGTTTTTGTTTGATACTCCATAACTAAATTGCGAAACAAAACTTCACAAATAAACAAATATAATACGAATTTAGCCGACGTGTTATTGAACTTCGCGCTTAAAAACTGAAGAAATGAAAATCCATTATATTAATTACTGTAATATTTTGCGAATATCCACTTACACGAGGCTGATTTAAATATATGGAAGACTGTGTTGCCAGTGGGCTTCCTTTTTTTAAAATTCAAATTTCTTGATTGCCATCACTTTTTGAAATGGTAGAATTCCTTTGTTTTCGCATTGATTAATATTTTATTAAATAAATCGAATTTTATTAATTAAAAAATGTGGTGCCAATCAATAAATATGCATTTTAAAAACGAAACCCACTGGCAACACTGATGGAAAATGCTTTATATTGATAATTGGTAGGAAAATAGAAAATTCCAAATTTCTTATAAATCTTGTCGATTTTCCATTACAGAAATCTTAAGCATGCGAACATACCTGGGTAAAAAGCTTATTTTAAACGACTGCAGCCTATTCCATTTTACAAAATTAACAATGTTCATTTTAGAAACAATGATGCGAAACTGTTTAAATGATAAAAAGTCTTTGTCATGAAAAATTAACCCAGTATTGTCACCTGTTGATAATTCTATGAGCAATTTATATTAACTGCTGTTTTCAGCGATAGCAGCAATGAATGAAATTGTCTTTTATATCTGACTCTACACATAACATCGTCTCTTGGGTATGTATTAAATTTGAAACGCGGATATACAAAGGATTAAAATATTTTTTTTCGAGGAAAACTTTAGGTGAGCTGAGGAAAGTTCCAGTCTCAGTTTTGTTGACATCTGCCTAATATCGCAAAATATAATTTGATACATGAATATGAGTGATATATGCTGTAACATTCTATTTTACATAGCATTTAATGCCTATTTCATATGTGACGTAGTTAAAGTGTGCTTAGTGTGTGATAAAATTAAACTTTCAAAGACTATCTTTTGATTTCTTGCAAAATCCAATTATTTATGTTACTACAAAATCGACAGAGATGCCAAAAATTATTTCAAAACAATCTAAATATTTGATTATTCGCATGTATCCATGTAAAATAATGACAGCAAAGGAATTTAGAAGTCAGATAAAGAAACCAGCATCTGTATTCATTATACAAAGAACAATAAAAATGCCGGGAGTTCTTAAAAATGTAATTCCATGTCCATGTTCGCGCTTAATATATATTATATATATTACCGTGATATATTACCATTTCGAATGACTTTGTGCCGACTTTTGATGACATGTTACGTGATTACATTTATACATCAATTCTTTAAGCTCCTAATGATGTTATACATATAAGTACTAGATCTCATTTCTACATAAAGATGCCTACCTATGTCATTGTATTGCGGCTTAATGGAGATTAACAGATGCTTCAAAAAATAAGTTGGTTGTAAATAAAATAAAATAAACAATGATAAAAGTTTAAACTATCAGAGAGTCTGTAGAAATTGTGTCAATAAAGTATGTAACGACAGTTTGTAACGACACACTGCCATACAATATCCCGAATATATAGTTAGTTACACTGCAAAAAATAATTGTTAGTTTTATGGTATAATAGTAGCGCCCCAGCTGCCAGTATTATACAGTAAACGCTATAGTTATAAACTTTAAAAATGCAGTAACATACCATTAAGCAATAATATACGAATATTACTGCTACTGTATTTATAAAATGGCATACTGCTGCTTAATTTAGGTTTATTACTGCTAATTTTATATTGTAATACTGGCAGCAGTGGAGGTATTATCTTTGGAGAAAATATTTATCAATATACACAAACTTTCGTTTGTGAACATATTTTGTTTTTACAGCATGTTCATAAATCGCAGAAAGATTATTTTTGTAAATGATGCATAATGAAAATGCACACCGCAATGGTAACTAACTTTGGAATATCGCAGCTGTGTGTGCGGTTTGGACATATGACATGGAGTAAACTAAACTGGACTCTCTAAACTAAACTAAACCTCAACTTTCCCCTAGAGGAAAGTTGAGGGAATCCTTTCTCCCGGTCTAACTTTAGATACTTGCTTCTGCCGACAGTAATCGCCGTATTATCCGAAGTTTTGGATCGTACTTCTTAGGTATAGTGGAAATGATCAATGTTAGTACAACAGCTTCGCATGTTGGTGATTCTCGATGAAATCTAAACAAAGCTTTTTAAATCAAGGTCTAAAAAAATATGATGTTTGATGGAATTCCACTTTAGGTTTGAAATAACTAATACATCACGAAAACCGTAATACGAAAATACATTGTAGCAGAGATATTTGATGGGCTATATATAATAAATTAATGAAACTAATTTGCTTATATGAAAACTTAATCAATATTAGTTTACGTCAAATCCTAACTAAACATGAAGTTAGATTAAGTTCCATGCATTTATTCGTAGAGCACCTACAAAATTTGTGTAACATACAGAGAAACAGACATAAAACAGACAGATTCGTGTACAGACATTATTTAAAGTAGTCCAGAAAGCCAGTTTTGCAGAATGTTTTCAAACATCTAAATCCGTCGAAAACCATAAGTCTAAATTTTTCACGAATCTAATACTTTCTCTTAAAGATAGATTGTTTTGATAAAAATCGTCTGCTTTCATTTATGTGAAAAAGCTCCAGTAAGAAATTGTATTATTCGTTACCATGGTAATTTATTTTTTTTTATAATTTTATGTTTTTGGCAGCATTCTATGTTTTGTTTTTAAGTTTGTGTTTATTCGAATGAAAAAAGATGATGGAATGTTGATAGCCGACCAATGGCTCGCATATTTCAGTGTTAAATAAAACGCATCTACAGTCCACATTTGTTGTGTTTAAGAACCAGCGTGTGTTGTTTTTATTAATGTAAATTCCGCTAAGACCATTTTTGGTACTACGAACATTTTTGGTCCGTCGAGCCGGAGCTAGTGAAAATTATCAGTGTAAAAAAAGAACATTTTTCCGAAACCCTTTTCAATGTTGACATTCATAGCAAGGGAAAAAAGAGAAGGTGAGTTAATTTGGCATTGGATTTTATGTGTAAAAAAGAATTAGTACAATTTAGAATTACTTTATTGGTTTAATGTAATAAAAATGACTGACTTGAACACTTTTACACTTGAAACACTGAACGCTAAACGTTGACTTGAACACTAAACGAGCTGCTTTACGTAGAACTATTACAAATTATATTAAGGAAATTGAAAATATTATTGCGGTGGATGAAATTAATGTGAATGATTTAGAAGAAAACATTGAGTTGTTAAAACAGAAGGAAACTGAGTTAAAAAAGATTGATAGAGAAATAGAAATTTTAATTAAAGATCCTAAACAGTTAGCGAAATAGACGGTGCTCAAGAAATTTCCGATAAAATTGATTTATGGAAATTTAAAGATGAAAAAATATTAAAAATTCAAAATGCTCGGTTAAATAAAAGTGAAAATAAATCTAGTGTAGTTACAGAGCAAGTTTTTGAAAATGTTAAACTGCCAAAATTATCCTTACCTACTTTTGGAGGTAATATAACAGAATGGATAGGATTTAAGGATCTTTTCAATGCTTGCGTAAATAGCAATAAAAATATTTCAAATGCCCCAAAACTGCAATATTTGAAGGTTTCATTAAAAGGTGAAGAATATCGCCTCATCCATTCTATTCAAATTTCGGATTCTAATTTTCAATTAGCATGGAATTTGCTAGATGAAAGATATTCAAATAAGAAAGAGCAAATTTTTGCGTATATTACACGATTTCTGAGTTTACCTACACTTCAAACAGAATCAGCTATTGTATTTTAAATTTAGTTGACAATGTTAATGAAATAATTCGCTCGTTAGAAATATTGGACCAACGCATTGATAAATTTGGGGATACATTAATGACGTATTTAGTTTTGCAAAAATTGGATACTTCTACAAAATTATGGTGGGAACGCTAGCTTAAAAGCAATGAGATTCCGAAACTTAGTGATTTAATTGAATTTCTTAAAAATTACGCAAGAACTCTTCAGAATAGCAAACTAGCTGTAAATAAGGTACCTAAAACTACATTTCCGAATAAGAATAATACTTTTGTAGCTATCTCGGTTTGTGGTTATTGTAAAGAAGATCATAGTTTAGCTAAGTGCTCAAAATTTCTTAATTTACCTGTGCAACAAAGAATAGAATTTGTAAAGCGAAATCATTATTGTTTCAACTGTTTATCTAACATGCATTTACTCAACAAATGTAAGAGTATTAATATGTGGCACCATTGTTTTAAGAAACATCACAGTATTTTGCATATGGTAGATTATTCAAGGAATAAGAGTCGTTCAAATAGTAGTATGTCACCACATGCACAAGAATTTGTCCCTCAAAAAGTTGAGTCAGCAAATGAGAATGTGTCGTCTACAGTGTGTGCTTCCCATTATGAGTCAAACGCAAAGAGTAATCAAAAGACTCATATTTTGTTATGTACCGCATTAATAAAAGTTCAAAATTATAAACAAGAGTTTGTAAAATGTAGATGTTTGTTGGATACAGGTTCTCAAAGATCATTCATTTCTCGAGAATGTATAAACAAATTAGGATTAAAAGTGAATGACAGTTCTATTTCTGTCTCATGTTTAGGAACATTTAATACTGTAAGTGATGGAGAAGTCGATTTATTATTCACTTCTCACTTCAAAAGTGATCTCAGAGTATCCACATCAGCGTTCGTAGTGGACAAAATCACAGATAACATTCCCTATGTGTCTTTGCCTTCAAACATTTGCGATAACTTTAGTGATTTAATGTTAGCTGATTTATTATTTTATAAATCGCAAAAAATTGATATTCTTTTTGGTGTAAATGTATTTATGCATTTAATGACTGGGGAACTTGTTAAACGTGAACCTAACCTTCCATTTGCCTTAAATTCGAGACTTGGGTGAATAATCTCAGGTATTACAAATTTTGAAACGCTAGGAAAGGATCCAGTACATGTAAATCATTTAAGTACAAAAACTGATGAGCTAATAAATTCATTTTGGGAATTAGAAAAAATTCCAAATGTGCCACTTTTAACACTTGAAGAAAAACTTTGTGAAAAACATTTTGAGAATTCTCATTTTAGAGAAAAATCAGGTCGTTATTCAATCGCATTACCATTTAAACATGATCGAGATAGTCTAGGTGATTCTCGTCAAATGGCGTATAGAAGATTTCTTTATCTTGAGAAAAGATTAATACCCATGCCAGAAATTTATGATCAATATGTTCAATTTATGAAAGAATATTTAAATTTGGGGCATATGGATCTTATTTCAAACAGAGATCATGGATTGGAGAATAAACATAATTACATCCCACACCATTTTGTCTTGAATAATTCTAGTTTACCTACCAAATTAAGAGTCGTTTTCGATGCGAGTGCTAAACCCACAACAGGTGTTTCTTTAAATGACACTCTAATGATAGGTCCTAAAACACAAGATGATTTAATTTGCATTTTATTGAGATTGAGATTTCATAATATTGCAATAACAGCTGATATAAGAATGATGTATAGACAGGTAAAAATTCATGAAAAGGATAGGGATTTTCAGAGAATTTTATGGAGAGATAGTCCTGAAAAACCAAGAGAAACTTATCGCTTAAATACAGTAACATACGAAACTGCGGCTGCACCATATCTTGCAACAAAATGTTTGAATCAGTTAGCAATGGATGAGGGTCTTAATTTTCCAAAAGCGAAGACTATAGTTTTGAGAGATTTTTATGTTGATGATGTGTTAACCGGTGTTAAGAGTAGTCAAGAAGGTACGGAATTGATAAATGAATTGCAGAATATGCTAGGAAAAGGTGGTTTTGAGCTACATAAATGGTGCACAAATGAATTATCACTGTTGAAAAACGCTGAGTTTACAAACATAAGTAATGATAATATACATAATATAGTGGGCAATAAAGCCATAAAAGTTCTAGGAGTTGAATGGCATCCTCATAATGATATGTTCAAATGCAATTTCAGTGATATAGATTATCAAACTGTCCCTACTAAAAGAATTATTTTGTCATATGTATCAACGCTTTTTGATCCACTAGGGTGGATTGCACTTTTTGTAATTTTAACTAAAATTATTCTTCAGCAGCTGTGGAAATTACAATTATCATGGGATGATCCAGTACCAGAAATTATTAACCAAAAGTGGAAAATTTTGTGCCATGAAGTCAAACTCTTAAATTCCATATATATACCCAGACAAGTCGTCTTGCCCAATTATTTTCGATGTGAACTTCATGGATTCTGCGACGCTTCAGAAAAGGGTTATTCCGTCGTTATTTATGTTAAAACTTGTAATAACTCGAACATTGATGTGAAACTTTTAGCAGCAAAGACTCGAGTGGCGCCTTTAAAGTCCATCACGATTCCAAGGCTCGAATTATGTTCTGCAGTATTACTGACATATTTACTGACAGATTTAGTGCGCGCATGGCGTGATTCAAAAATTGTGTTGTTATGGTTAACATCAGATCCTAAAAGATGGCAAGTACATGTAGCCAATAGAATTGCAGAAATTAGTCCATATTACCAGCTGAAAATTGAGCCATGTAGATGGAAAGGAAAATCCTGCTGATTGTGCATTTCGTGGATTATTTCCAGCAGAATTACTGTCTCATGAATTGTGGTGGAATGGACCACCATGGTTAAGAAGCAGTGAGGTTCCAGTGAAAAAAACCTATTCCCATAAATGAAGAAGATTTACCAGAAGCACGGAAAACATCATCACTTGCAATTTCTGAAACTGCAAAGGAACTTGATATTATAACGAAAATATCCTCGTTTCCAATGTTGCAACGCATATTTGCATGGATATTGAGATTCATCTCCAACTCTAAGGTAACACGTCCAGAAAGAAATACATCCTTTTTATCAAGCAAAGAAATTCAAGCCGCAACACGTTGCATTATTAGAATAGTTCAATAGATGAACTTTAGTAAAGAAATCCACTGTTTAGAAACCAGAAAGGAATTACCTGGAATTAGCAGTCTCATTTGTTTGTGTCCTATTTTAGATGATGACAAAATATTGAGAGTCGGAGGAAGATTATAAAATGCACAGCTGTCAGAGAATGAAAAACATCCAATCTTACTATCATCAAAGCATCATGTGACTAAGATCATAATTCAACATTTTAACGAAAAATATTTACATGCAGCTCCAGAATTTCTTCTTTCTTTAATTAGGCAGAAATTTTGGATCATTGCTGCCAGATCTACTATTCGTAAAATAGTGAGAACTTGTGTTACGTGTTGTAGATACAGAGCTCAATCTGCAAAACAAATAATGGCTGATCTTCCAGTATCCAGAGTAACACAATCACGACCATTTAATCGAGTTGGAACAGATTTCTCTGGACCATACATGATTAAATATCGTGCTGGACGTGGATCAAAATGATTTAAATCATATGTCTGTGTATTTGTCTGCTTCGTGATCAAAGCAGTCCATCTTGAAGTCGTAGAAGATCTTTCAACAAATGCATTCTTAAGTGCATTAAAACGATTTATTGCAAGAAGAGGTAAACCTCTTGAGATTTTTAGTGACTGTGGAAGCAACTTCAAAGGTGCAAAAAAGGAAATCAACAAGTATCTATTGCAGTGCAAGCAGAATGAAGACATTCACAAATTTCTGTCGTCAGAGGAAATAACTTGGACATTTAACACGCCTTCAGCTCCACACTTTGGTGGACTGTGGGAATCTGCAGTAAAATCAATGAAATCGCACCTTAAGAAAACCGTTGGTGATACTGTGTTAACTTATCCCGAATTCCAAACCCTGGTTACGCAAGTTGAAGCTTGTCTCAACTCTAGACTATTGTGTCCTATATCATCTGACCCAACAAACTTAACTGCTCTAACACCTGACTGCCATACCTGAACAAGATCTGAGTCACAGTCCCTTAAATCACATTGATAGATGGCATGTGAGACAGTTCATGCTACAGCAATTTTGGAAAAGATGGAGCCGAGAATACTTGTCACAACTTCAGCAAAGAGCTAAATGGCAAAAATGCCACAAAGATTTGCAAGTTAATGACTTAGTTCTCATCAAAGATGGCAACCTTTCACCGCTAAAATGGAAACTAGGAAGAATAATAACTGTTCATCCAGGTTCAGACAACAAAGTCAGAGTTGTCACGATTAAGACTAATAGTGGTATCATAAATCGACCAATAGTGAAACTCTGTCCCCTTCCTATAAAAAACTAAAAACTATGAACTATAAACTTTCTTTTTTCATTTTTTATATTTTGAATTAATTTTATTTGTGTTATTAATTGTTTTTTTCATTATAGTAAAACTGTAAGAAGACCACTTAGCCACTTGTTGAAATCCTAAGGGATTTCAACGGGGGGCAGGATGTTTTGGTAAAAATCTTCTGCTTTCATTTATGTGAAAAAGCTCCAGTAAGAAATTGCATTATTCGTTACCATGGTAATTTATTCTTTTTATTTTATGTTTTTGGCAGCATTCTATGTTTTGTTTTTAAGTTTGTGTTTATTCGAATGAAAAAAGATGATGGAATGTTGATAGCCGACCAATGGCTCGCATATTTCAGTGTTAAATAAAACGCATCTACAGTCCACAGTTGTTGTGTTTAAGAACCAGCGTGTGTTGTTTTTATTAGTGTAAAATCCGCTAAGACCATTTTTGGTACTACGAACATAGGTATAATAAAAAAAATGTACATTTTAATGATTTTAATAATTTAAAATTAAATAATTTAACTATTAAATATTTTTATAAAAGTTTTTTTTAATTGTTTTCTGTTTTTTCCCCCTTCTTTTTCCAAAGAAAGAAAAAAAAAGCGAAAATTAGCTTTCTTGTTATTTCATTCCAAATTACTAGTCAATTTCATAACGAAAACACATTATGCACATTGCATCAAATTAAGCATTTATTCTACTTATTGAATTATTAGTGAATCTTATTTGTAATTACTTTCTGATGACATTTCTTCGAAGGACATCAAACTAAATGCTATAATTTCTCATAATTGTCTTCGGACTACTTCATAGTATTAATTCATTACGCTATTTTCTATAGTTTGTTGTTGATTGGTACAAAATTAAAATTGCTAAAAAAATTTATGAAAATTACTCGAGATTTTGGAAAAGGCTTGTATAAAGCATTAAAAATGAACATTTTTAATTCGATGTTTATTATTTTTCAATTGATCAAGCTGAATCGACCAATCCTGAAAGGAGAGCCATAAGGAGTCAAAATCCAGCCCGAAATCTTTAGAGCACATCCAAGAAATCTGACGAGAAACAATAATAAAAAAGAAAAGAAAAAAAATTCGGTTAAAATCGGGTAATACACAAATGAAAAAAAATCCGGTAAAAATCGGGTAATACACAAGTGAAAAAACAATCGGTTAAAATCGGGTTATACACAAATGAAGAAAAAATCGGTTAAAATCGAGTTATGCACAAATGAAAAAAAATCGATTAAAATCGGGTTATAGACAAATGAAAAAATTCGGTTAAATTCGGAAAGAGTTTGTTAAACTATGGTAAAAGAGAGGGAGATTGCTAACAATTGATGATGTGCGGTGAATAAGACTAATTACACTTGAAAACAATTGGTTCTTTCACAGAACTGAAATTAATTGATTCTAGATCAATTTTTTGCGCTAATTCTGAATACCGTTTCCGTTTTTCTTTAGATGATTCAGTTTTTGAGAAATTTGCATACTTTAATTTATGAAAAATTAAGAATTTCGTGCTATTTTACGGAAATTTTAGATACAATAAATGTCAGATTTAATTATCTTTTCTAGATAGTGGTTACTGGACTATTTGCTTCAGATAAATGTCATGATCTGCATATTTTTAATATTTAGCTTTCAGTTATTAAGCATAATTTTCATACACTATATAGCCAAAGGTGACCTGACACTTGCGATTTTAGACATTTTGTTAAATATCTAAAAAAGAAAAAAAACATGAGGAATTATCTTGAAACTCCAGAGGGAACGTCAACAAATTGAAAAAGAACGAATATCTTTTAAATAACCCTTTCAAAACTAAAATAGCAAAAGCATTAAAACTACAGATTATGATTAAGTGGCTTACAGTTATAAATTGTTTTAATATTATGCATGTATACTCGTAGATAAATTAAGGTTTTTATAAAAACTGTCGCAAATTTTTCCAAGTTTTTTGTTATAATTTGCATAATTCTTGATATAAAATAATGTTCTTTTCCGAAAATATGAAAAACAACATTGTGCACAATAACCTGTAATCAAAGTAAAAAAAAAAAAAAAAAAAAAATGAATGAAAAAAGAGAAGTTTACTAAATAATCTTTAATTGCGCATTCGTAAATGCTATCAAAATTTCATTTGCATATTTTGCTAGCTAAATGTAAAGAGCAACTTTTGTGAAAGTCTCAAAAACATAGCTTGAAAATTCTGAAAGGGGTCGTCAATAGAACATCCTCAAAATCTGTTGTTCTCAAAATGAAGGAGCAAAATGAGGATTTGAATAAATATACTAGTACGATCCAAATAAGTGTAATCCAAATAATTATTTCGCTGCATTGACAAATTACTTTTATTTGTATGAAAACTGGAAAATTCTTATCTCAATCATTCATAACTTTACTGAAAAAGAGATTTATAATTCAAAAACATGTCATGCTGGAATTTTTTGTACACCGTAAAACAAGGCAAATCATTCTTTCCCCCGGAATTTTCGAGAAAAATTGCCAATAGCAATTTCTTAAGCGCGGGATCAATAAAGAAATCCTACATATAGATTCAGAAACATAATGTCTATTACTAGAGAAAAAAAATGAAAAAGACACGTGACCTATTCATCTATTTCATCATCATAACTTCCTTTTTTATAAATATATATGACCATGGAATGGGATAACGAAACGTGATCACAATGGATATATAGAAATTCCAGATAAAGATAGACCATTTCATTAATGGCCTTAGACACATAGTTCCGTAAAAAAGAGAAAATTGTTTCGGACTGCAACGAATGCTATGAATGTCCACTTACAAATAAAGTAGATTGATCTTAGTGGACATTTGTAGCATGACATAAGAAAGGATTTGAAATAAATAAAGTAAAACTCGCCAGAACAATGCAAAAACAAACGTTTCTTTTAAAATGTCACGTTTATACTTGTTCTATACGTGTTTGTAATACCTTATTTTTTTATATTAAAAAGAAAGAAAGAATGAAACAGATAATGCTATTTCATTGAATAACACACATCTATGTTAATTTATTGAGTTGCTAAGCAAATTTTGATTTCTAGCTATTTTAATCATATTCGTTTAGCTGTTTAGTTTTTTTTTTTTTAACCATTCCAATCGAGTTTTTTACTTTCTTTATTTTATGAAAGAAGAGAGTATTGGATTCGTGAAAATTCCAGTTTCCAACGGATTTACACATTTTAAAGTTCAGGGATTTCAAAAAACATGTTTTTACAAAATGTCGGTCCGTGAGTCTGTTTACCTGCATGCGACATAAATTTTATTGGTGCTCTGTTTCAAGAACTAATGCGCGGCATATAATAAAAAATTATATTCAGGTAGTTCTTGATATAAATTGATACTGTTTACATTTTAACCCATTAACGCCCAGCGTCCTCTTTTGAGGACAGTTACAAAAACAGCAAGAAAGCGGTTTTCCCACCAGTAAAGAGAAAGATAAATATATACCTTTTTTCACGAGACAGAATCCTCGATAAATTTAGATAAAAGTTAATTTGACTTTAAAAGTGGTGGGAAATACAAAATTTAAATTATAGCGAAGAAAATAATTCGGGCGTTAATGGGTTAATGTAAATAATTGATTAGGTGGGACTACTAACGTGCCTTGGTTTCTACAATGTCAGCAAAAAAAAAAAAAAATTCTTGACATTTGCGGTCTCAGACGTTTTGTTAAATATCTAGAAATATACATAAGGAAACTTCAGATGTGTAAACAAAATAGTTCAGGTTATATATTTTCGACAAAATTTTTCCCTAAATCCTATAGGGGACCTGCAACAAGTAGAAGCAGAACGAAGATCTTTTGGATAACCCTGACAAAACTAATGTAGCTAAAGCGTTCAAACTGTAGATTATGATTAAGTGGTTTATTGTAATAAACTTTGTTTATTATTTTTATGAATATATTCATGTATACTTGAAGAAAAATTAAGGTTTTTGTAGAAACGGTCCTAAATGTTCCATGATTTTTTCTTATAATTTGCAGAGTTCTTATTAAAAAACAATTTTCTTTTAAGAATTTATGACAAAAAACATTTTACTTAACACTCTGTAACCAAAATTAAAAAAATATTAATAATTGTATGAAAAATGAATAGATTTACTTAATAAGGTTTACATAAATCAGTGCGTATGCGTGAAGTCAATCAAAATATAATTTACATAATGCGTTAGTTAAATGAATACAGCAACTTTTATGACAGTCTCAAAAGCATAGCTTGAAAATTCTGAAAATTATCGTTGATAGAATAAGATCAAAATCCGTTATTCTCAAAATGAAGCAAAAAGATGAGGGGCTGTATCAATATTCTATTGATTAATGTCTACACAATGTACTGCACGTTCTAGAACATTTGGATCAAGAAAAATAAAAGAATGAACTTGTGTATGTGAAGATGTGTTGAGAAAAACTATTATATTCAACAACAAAATTGCAAATTTTCCTGAAATAAATTACACTTTCATTTTCTTTATTTTTATTTGACTTTCTTATACTTTTATTTACATAGTACTATTTTAAATGTAGTTGCTTATTTGAAAGCTTTCCTTATCGTGAATTTCCTAAACTACATTAAGCTAGGCAATCTCATAATACCACTTACTGTAATGTTGCATGCGTCCTCTTATAAATAGATTTTATAAGGAGAAATAGAGAAAATACAAACAGAATCCATAAGAAAAATCAGAGAAAGACATAAAGACCAAATGGACCATGTTTATCTTTTATTTATTCTTTAAGTACTGTTCTTTTGTTCCTTTGAACTTTTCTTTGCAATACAAATATCTTTCGAATGCGATAAGAAAAATACTTTTTCTTCCTAACTCTATTCGATTAATGTGATGCTTGAATAAAATAACACTTTTTCTCATTTCTTACTATTTTTGTTGCCATTCATAAAATTTTCAAATTAAACATTTCCAATTATTAATGATCTAAAAATTGATTTCCAAATATTAAAAAAGAATAAAGATATATTGCAAATAATTATAAGTTTCAAATAACGTCCTGAGAAATTGGCGACAAAAAGTGAGAAAGTAAGATGAAAAATTTTATTTTAATTACTTTAAAGCAATGTTTTTACGATAATAATCGAAAATATTCAATTATTAATCGATTAATTTATTTAGATTAATCTTTGAAATCTCTCAAACAACAAATTGTTTTCAAAATTACATGTGAGTACCGTATATTTTTCATAATTTTTTCGTAATTTATCGTTTAGAAGGAAGTGCATAAAAGGTACCACAGCGGTTTTTCTTTTCCCCTTAGTTGATACCGTTTGTGACCAGCTAACAACGCGTAGTTTGAGCGTCATTTATTACTTTGTGTCCTAACAGCTGTAATTATTTTTTAGTCACTAGAGAGCTCTGCCCTTATGAGCTGTGCTCGTCAACGCACCCCCCCCCCTCTCTCATTCAGATTCTAGAAGTCTGTTAATTTGATCGGTTTTAAAAAGGTTTGGCAAGATTGAATTACAAATAAAAAACAGTGGCAATTTCCCTATTAACGGCTTTTGATACACCAGTAAAACTGAGAGATTTTAAGATCCATTTAGCTGCTATTATTTGCTATTTTCGTGTTTGATTAAATAAGATTAGTTAATCATCTGAAAATTAGCTAATATAGAATGAACTAAGTCAACAGAGTCTCGTTATTTTATAATGCTATATGAAAATATTTTAAATGTAACATTTTAAGTCTCACGCAATTGCCATCAAACTTTTCTTTATCTTTCTAATACTCATCTAAAAATATTTTTATTGCGAGCAAAAATAAATATATATATACTATATGCACTGTGTGAACACTGGAAATAATAGTTTAAAAAGATCTTCTATAAATATATGCATTATTTAAAAAATATATATTTCATATTTTCATATGAATTTTTTTTAAATAAAAATCCCACTAAATTAAAGGGGAGGGAGATTAGTCCTCCTTTCAACCCTTTCATATTTAATCAATGAACACCCAAAGTTAATCAGGGAAACGCTTATCTGAACGAATCTATTTACAAAAGTGGAAGCAAATCGGACATTTTGGTCAAGAGTTATCGCGTTACATATATACATACATGCATATAAAGGGGGACCGGTGATATGATGTAACTTTGGGAATTTAATTTTTTCAATGCTAAAAACTGTTAACTGTTAGTGGTTATATATAATATATATATACAATATTTATATATTTTTCATTATATTTTACAACTACAAAAATGTTTATTTTTTATGAATAAAAAATTTAAAGCTGAGTTAAGGTCTTTAGTATCTTTATAAATTAAACGTAATTATAACTGTTACATAAGCTCAGCACGGATTACCAGAATACTGAAGTGATTCCGTAATTGTTTCGGGATAATTAATGGCTCTTTAATGACTTAGTGAATGCATCAGATGGATGTTAGGATATACTAAAAATCCTTTTATATATCTGTATTTTTTTTTTTTTTTTTTTGATGGATATGCCTAAAAGTTTAGATGAAGCTTTTATCACGGCTTGTTTATTTTGTATTTATTTTCCTCTCTTTAAGAGGCTGATTTTTCTAACTCTTCCTTCGTTGGACTTCCAGTTAATATTGTAATGTGGCTTTTTCTTTTTTCCATTTTGCACCTTGGCATGGTAGTGGCATTACACTTACTTAGAGGACAATAAGACGGAGATCTCCAAACAAAGCCAAAAAGAAATAAACTTCTTCAACTCATTGCATTAAAATGTCGGTAAAAGAATGCCGATTAGGGTAATATCAATTTAAATACCCAATGTTACAGTAAAAAGTGCTTACCTCTACTCATATGAAGCTCCAAAGTACGTAGCAAGTAGATAAAAACTAAATTTTTCACTAGAACAATCGAACAGTGTGAAACAAAACCACTCTCATTCTACACTGTTAAAACCACGGGTTGCATATGGCACTCCTAGGAGTGAAACGCTTGTCTCGTGAGCGACATCCCTAAGGGAACCAAAATTGCACTTCTAGGACACCCTCATGGCACCTCAGTTGTACCCCTAGGGCGCATCATGGCACTCCTAGGGCACCCCATGACACCCTATGGGGTGTCGTATGGTGCATTAGGGGTGCAATTCTGGCTCCTCTAGGGGTGTCGCTCACGAGACCAGCGTTTCACTTCTAGGAGTGCCATATGCAATCTGTGGTTTTATCAGTTTAGGCACTGTTTCTATTGTTGGGAACATCCACTATCTCAAACTGCGGTTGGTTTCAAATTAGGTGGGATGATGAAATAACCCCAGCTGCGCCATTCCCGTAATCTCCCTTACAATCGTACTGCTATAAACTGTGGGCACATTAGCTCTCAGACTTTGATAGCCTGTAAGCTAAAAAGTCTTCATTTCACTGTGTCAACGTTATGAACTACTTTCCATTTCTTATTTTACCTTTCTTATATTATTTTGTACAATAAAACAAACATTTTTGTCTTTAGTTTTTTTCTCAATCAATTCAATATTAACGAATATTTCTTGTTGTCGCACAGTTCATAAATTTGGAATTAAACCGGATAATATTTGGTTTTATTGTAACAGATAACACTTTATAAAAATATATAATTATCAACATGTAAACAAGCATGAATTATTCTGTCAAATTCCGTTTATTCTTTTAAATGTGTTTACACAACCTGAAAGCGCACTGCCACTTCGTTAATTACATTTATTTCGCTTTAGAAACATTCTCGCACACCAAATAATGGGATAAATTTTATTAATAATGAAAAATGTCTTACATTTACTCCCAAAATTTAGAAACTGCTTTCCACCCGTTTTGAGTTGATTAGATTTTATTACATCCAATAAAGCAGGTACTTTAATGAGCCTTTCATTTACGAAAGACATTTATGTAACATTACACTTTCTTTAATTTAACTTCATATTATTTGTCGTTATTGAAGCAAAGTGACTAACACAGAATTAAAATGTAGTCCAAGAACAGAGACTTCATTATCGATATTTTAACAACAGTAGACTATTTCGCCTGGCTGCTTTCATATTTTAAATACATTTATGATAATCTCAAAACCAGAAAGTCATCTAATGAAGTAAATTTAATTATCCTTACAGGAACACATACCGATCTAGTTGTTATAGCTACTGTCAAAAGTATTACAGATGATAAATGTCATTTTCAGTTCTAATAACATTGAAACTACTCTCCGTTTCGTATTGATTAAATGTCATAGTATTTACCAAACGAATATTTTAATCTGCTTTTTCGTTTCAAAACATATTTCTGTCTCATTAAAGTTAAATTTAACGAAGTATTGTTGTGTTTGCAATTCGACGCATAAATTGCGTGATATCCAGTGAATTTTATTATTGGAGCATGAAACAAATTTGCATAATTTAATGATAATTGTGCTATTTAATGACCAATTAGCAAGGATGAATTATTGCAACCATTAGCATTAGCTTAATGGTTAAATGTTTGTGACTTTTACATCGTTCATTGTCGTGTTTAGAAACATATTTCAATCTGTGTGATTTTCGTGACAAAAGTGAATTAAAATCAGCACATTCTCTAAAAATACCAGGTATAAAATTACAAATGAAAAAGGTTTAGCATGCTAATGCCTGATGTATCAAGTTCATGTTTAAAAACTGCGTAAAGGAAAAGTAATTAGTCTAGTTTGGTGAGGTGTTGTTTGCCAAGTTTAGCACTTTTTTGCAAAATTGTTACTGGCGGAGTCCTGATATTTAAAACAAAATACAGCAAGTATAACTATGTTTCTTTCATCCCCTTTGTATTACCTGGAATTGAATTCTTATAATACTGGCAAGAAAGAATGAAATTATGCCAAAACGGGGCGCTATATCTACAGCCCCCTCCCAAAAGTACAGAAAAATCCCTGTCGGCATGGCCTATAGGCGGAGGTAGATTTCAAAAAAAAAAAAAAAAAAAAAAAAAAAAAAGATTAGCGATAAACGCAGTTTAACTACTTTATTCGGCCGCTTTAAAAAATGTTTTTAATTTCATTTTTCTGTAAGAACTGGTTTTATCAAAATCATCTTAAACGAAATTCTACTCAAATGCCTATTTTTGCAACATATTTTGAATTATATTCTTACTTTATTTGAAAAATTGACCAATATGCTCATTATATAGTTCCTAAATAACAAAAAACTGTTAGTTAAATTCGTTTGACAGCAAAATTGAATTTAAAAATGAGTCATAAAATAACCAATTTATTATTTTAATACATCCATAATTCTTTCATCAAGATCGCTTTTGGAAATTTTGTGCGAAGTGCCCACTTTGACAGTTTTTTTTACATATATATATTTAGCCTTTATCAAAAATCTGTCCAATACGGCACATTACATAGTTCCTAAATAACAAATATATGTCAACTGAATGCGTTTGAGAGCAAAATTGAATTTAAAAATGAGTCATAAAATAAACAATTTGTTATTTGAATACAACCTCAATTAAATTATGATCGCTTTGGGAATTTTTTTTGCGAAGTGCTTACTTTGACAGCTTTTAAAAAATATATATTCACCCTTTATAAAAAAAACTCGACGAATACGCACGTTATATAGTTCCTAAGTAACAAAAAACTGTCAATTGAATGCGTTTCAGAGCAAAATTGGATTTAAAAATGAGTCATAAAATAACCAATTTGTTATTTGAATACCCACAGTTCATTAATCAAGATCGCTTTGGGAAATTTTGTGCGAAGTGCCCATTTTGGCAGCCTTTTTTGAAATATAGTCTGCCTTTATCAAAAAACTGTTCCGTTACATTACATAGCGTTACCGTTACATTACATAACCAATCCGTTACATTACATAGTTCCTAAATAAGAGGACCTGTAAATTGGATGCGTTTGAGAACAAAAATGAATTAAAAAATGACTCAGAAAAAACGCAATTTGTTATACTTCCTCAATTTTTCAAAGACTATAACTTCGGGAAATTCTGTTCAAAATACCCTTTTTGGCAGCCTTTTTAAAAATGTATTCTGCCTTTATCAAAAAACTGGCCAATACGTCAAGTTATATAGTTCCTAAATAAGAGGACCTGTAAATTCGATGGGTTTGAGAACAAAAATGGATTTAAAAATGACTCAGAAAAAACGCAATTTGTTATACTTAATCAATATTTTAATGACAATAACTTCCGGAAATCTGTTCAAAATGCCCTTTTTGGCAGCCTTTTTAAAAATATATTCTGCCTTTATCAAAAAACTGGCCAATACGTCAAGTTATATAGTTCCTAAATAAGAGGATGTGTCATTTGGATGCGTTTAAAATCAAAAATGAATTAAAAATGAGTCAGAATATAAGTAGTTTGGATTTGAGGTTTTTTCTCCAAGTCCTATTTTTGTTTAATTTATTTTTGCTTTAAGAATTGGTTCTATGAAAACTTGTTGCTATAAAAGTTGTAGGTATTATTGTGAAGATATAAAATAAATTTAATTAGATTTGATTGCTTAAGAATTGAGTAAGTTATAGATTTTTTTCTTTTTAATCCCCCCTTTTTCTTTTCGTTTTAATTTTTTTCATCGGTAAAAGTTGGTCCTATCAAAACTTGTAAATACAAAAGTTTTAGATAATATTGAGTGCATTTATATAAAATTTAGCTGGATTTGATATCTTGAGAATTGACGAAGTTATGAATTTTTTTCTCTCAAAAACCATGTTTTTTTCGTCCCTTGAGCCCATTTTTAACTTTATCAAAAATCTGTCATGCATAAACTTTTTGCTCATTTTTTAGAAGTAATATAAACTTTAAACTGATTCGATATCTATTTTAATTAAGAAGTTATCGCGTTTTTTCGGTTTTCACAAAATCCTTCCCTATTTCCGGCCCCACCAGTGGCCTTGAGGTTCGGACCTCTCAACTGGTAGACGGCAGGTGCTGGGTTCGAACCCAATCGCGGCTGTCGGCCTAACCGTTCGAAGTTTTCGTGGTTTTCTTCGAACCTCTCGTAAATACGGGTTAGGTTCCCTTAGAAAGACCCCCCACGAAGGGCATTCCCCCCTGGTCCTATATCCCTAGCGCAGATAATCGGACGTCAAAAATCAATCAATCAATCAATCAACCTTCCCTATTTACACCCCCTTGGTCCGATTTTGCCCATTAACGAACTCGACCGAGATTTTAAGCTTCTTGATTTTATGTAAAAGTTTGAAGAAGATCTGAGCATAATTATGGAAGTTATCATGTCCAGAAGAAAGTGATATACACCGATAGATAGATAGATAGATAGGTAGATAGATAGATATAAACTTTTTTACTGATGGTAGTTTTGCGGTCTAGGAGTCACGATTCGTGTAGATCCGCAAAAATTCTTCAGAAATTCCCACATGGGAGAGAATGCAATAGGTAGTATTTCATACGAAATCTACCTAATAGTATTTCATACGAAATCTACCTAATATTTCATACGAAATCTACCTAATAAGCTTTTACTATATCACAGAAATATCTATATATTCGCGACAAACCACGGGCCATTTCCGTCATACCTCTACTAATTTAATAAAATTTTCTCGCCGAATTGTACCTCTGGCGATATAGGAAACTTTTTGCATTATATTCTAAGTTGTACATTAATCTCACACTTTCACCTTAGGAAAGCACGATTAACTTCATTATAATCATGGTTCTCCTTAGTCATAAATAAAAAGAATATTGCCCAATTAAACTGATGGCATTGAGCTCACAGGCTACGCATGCTAATTATACATTACAGCCTTATATTTTCAAGGGTTAATACCATTCGAAAAATAATTAAGGAGGGAGGAAAAGCTCTCCCCTTTCCCCTTTTTACACTTAATTATTGAACCCTCTAAACTGATCCGGGGCATGCTTAATCATATAAAAAAATCCATATTCAAAATTCAGAGCAAATCGGAAAATTCTTAATAAAACCCATTTATATGATTTAAGAGGAGTTATCCCCCTCTTTTATATACTTAACCATTAAACTTCCAAAACTATTCAGAGATTTGAACGAAATCTGACAATTCTGCATGAAAAACCCATTTATATAAATTAAGGGGAGGGGCATTAGAACCCTCATTTCCCCTGTTTATATTTATCCAATAAGCACCTAATACCAATCACGGAAACGCTTCATCATAATGATCCTATGTGTAAATTTTAAACAAAAATTAATATTTTTGCATGAAAAACACATTTATATCAATTAAGGGGAGGGGCATGAGCCCCCCGTTCCCCCTCTTATACATATCGAATGAACTCTAAATACCAATCACGGAAGCGCTTCATCAAAATGATCCTATGTGTAAATTTTAAACAAAAATTAATATTTCTGCATGAAAAACCCATTTATATCAATTAAGAGGAGGGGCATGAGCCCCCCGTTCCTCCCCTTATACATATCGAATGAACTCCAAAAACTAATCAGGGAAGCGCCTTATCAGGATATACCTATATGCAAAATTTCAAGTGGATGTGATATTTTTATCATGAATTATCGCGTTAAGCACGTACGAAAAGATACATACAGAACGGACGGGCACATAAGCTCTCAGGCTATGATAGCCTGTGAGCTAAAAACCCAAACCTACTACAAAAAATTATAAAATGTTTTAGACTAATTGAATACAATCAATATATATTTCAAAATACTTTACTGTCAAATGAATAAATGTTCCGTTAGAATCATTAAAATGAAATTTTTTCATTACACCTTCCACAAATTCATCTCTCATGAAGATAATAACTGAAATTAATCTGCACAATAAACCTTGCAAAACTTTGTCTATTTGTAGGATGAGAGATGTCTAAATTGCGTCATCGGGTGGGGCTAATAGAGCTTTAGCTCATGAATAGGCCTCCTCACCTAGCTGATTCTTGAATCTTGATCAGTGCATGGTAGGTCGCTATGACCAACTGACTCTCTTGATCACTGTCTCACATTATGTTTAGGATTATTGTTGTGTCTGATTAAATTCATTTTCAAATTTAATATTCATTAACAACTGTAAAACAAACAATATTTAAATGTTTTTGGCTGTGCACTCCTCCAAATAGAGATTTTAATCAAATTAAAGACTTACTCAAGTGAGTTATTCAACTTAAGGAATAAAAATAAATAAAGAAAATAAAATAAAGAAAAATAAAGGAAAATGGAGGTTATAAGAGAAAAATTTCATATGAACTAAAATTTTAGCATTATTTCAATTATTTCATTTATTTATTTATTTTCTTTTTTTCCTATCATGTTCATTAATTATTTTTTTATTAATTCTTATCCTTAACCTTTTATCAATAGATTAAAATTATTGCATTTGTTACTACATTGAGGATGGTACAGCTTTTTCGAAAAGAAAAATATGTGAATTTTCTACTTAAAATCTTAAAAAGTATATACTTTAATGTTGTACTAACTTTAGGTTCACCCAGAACAGATTGGGTAACCATTTGTGAAATGATTGTATTTTTTTTATTTAATAAATGTTATGTGGGGCTTATGGAGCTCAAGCCGTATGGCCGCCTCCCCATCTAGTTGAACTTGAACTTGAATTATTTATTTTTAGAATATAAAAACCCTATTATGTCTACTTGCAAATCCAATAAAAAATGACACTGTTTAAATAAAGGACATAGTATTTGAACTTGTCGGATAATGATACGATTGGTAAGCACTTTTGTCAGAATGCTATAATCGTTTCCACTTCGAGAATACCAAGTAATGAATTTGTTAAAAAGAAGACTAGAATTAAGTATAACAATTTTTAAGTATTTAATTTTTTTTTCATTATTTTCAGTATGTATTTTTTGTACGAAGTGCTCAAAAAAGCAAAATTCCAGAATAAATTTTCTGGCTTTAACTATAATATATCACTGTTATACTATGGTGGTATTACATAATTAAACCATTTGTTATTTAATCTTTTTTTAGTTGAGCTCGACCTATCATATATCAATACTAATTTTTTTCACCTCACAGATTATCAAAGGCCGAGAACTAATGTGCGCGCAGATTCTGTATGTACAACGTGCGTAACACAATAACAATTGATAGAAATATCCGATGTGGTTGAGAATGTTTTTCTAGATTCATTTTAATAAGGCGCTTTCCAGATTAGTTTTGTAGGTTCATTGGTTATGTATAATTGGAGGAATAATGAAATAATACCTCCTTTTTAATTTAGATGAATGGGTTTTTCATTCAGAATAATCAGATTCCTTTCAAATTGTTTTCTATGTTCATTCTGATAAGGAGTTTCTCTGATTAGATTTAGAGATTCGTTGGTTATGTATATAGGGGGAAATCACAGAGCCAAAAATGGGTTTTACATACAATTTTTTTTTATTTGCTTCAAATTTAGTATACAGATTTTCTCTTAAAATGCTTCTTAAAATGCCTGATTAAATTTGGAAGTTCATTGGTTATGTATAAAGGGCTGAAAAGGGGGGATAAACCCCCGTAATTTATATTTCGAGAGGCATTATTCTTTAAAATAAGAGTATAATGTACAATTAGTGTGAATAGTCTGGAAGCTCTAAGCCATCAGTTTGATTTGGTGCTTTTCTTTTTATTATGGTTTTTTTCTCATTCCTTCTTGCCTCTCTATATGCTTCTGACTTACGCGACATCTAACGAACACAGGTCTCTTTCTGCATAATTTTACAATCGCATCTCGTAGATGCCATGCGACTAATTTTGTTGGTGGAGATGCTCAATTTACGGATAGTTATTGACATCTCTATTATAATATCCAAAGTTTCCACACTTACAGCTTTACATACGGCTACATGGCGTCTTTACACCGAGGTGTATATGAAAGTAAAAAAAATATAGAGACATGAAAGACACGACATATCTTTATTTTTCCACATAATCTATATAATTAAAAGAAAGTCTAGATTTTATATTAATCATCGCACAAAAAAGTCTACTGAACCTAGAATTTCGAAAAGTGGGATACAAATATTTCATATAGCATTGGGTGCCGCTAAGAAAGGATTTTCTAAAATTCCATCCCTAAGGGGGTTAAAAAAAAGAACGCATTAAAAAAAATCATTAAAAATGAGGTTTTATAGCTATCTTTTAACTGATAACATGTTTTAGCGTATTTTTATATGCTGAATCGAATGGTGCTAACCAAAATCTTATAAGTCTAATAGTTCGTCAGATAGTTAACATTTCTCTAATTTGGCGATGTATTCGGTACAAAAGACTGAAATTTTCAATATATATATATAAAAGAAAGTCTGGATTTTGTATTAAACATCGCACAAAAAATATACTGAACCTACAATTTCGAAAATTGGGGTAAAAATGCATCTTATAGCATTGAGTGCCGCTAAAAAATTATTTTCTAAAATTCCACACCTAAAGGGGGTTAAAAAAAAGAACGCATTTTTTTTTAAATCATTAAAAATAAGGTTTTATAGCTACCTTTTAACTGATAACATATTTTAGCGTATTTTTATATGCTGAATCGATTGGTACTAACCAAAATATTATAAGTATAATAGTTCGTCAGATATTTAACATTTCTCTAATTTGGCGATGTCTTTTGCACAAAAACCTGAAATTTTCAATTGTTGTTTGATCGTCAGGTGTTTTGATTGTAAAATCATGGGTAATAGATCTAGAATCATGCGAACCAAGTTTTTAAGATAGATTAGCTTTTTCAATAAGTCAAATTAACGGATTCTGTGAGACTTGCATTGATAATTTTTCATCAATGCTTTAAGTGTACTACATGTCGTTTTATCGTCCTTATCGAATCCACACTAAATGATTAACTGAAAAAGTTAACCACTTAATTTTTTTATGACACAATAAAAGAAAGCAGCGTAATGACGTTCATGTTGTTTTCAGCAACTCTGTCGGACATTCCACGTAAATATCCATATTGCTATAAAACTCATGATCAAATTCACTGATATATTTCGTTTGATTCAAGGTTGCTTTAAAAAATCGATCAGCTTAGTGGGCAAAAACTGCTAGTTACTATATACGTTGAGACATTTATCTAATTACTAAAGCATTAACTTTAAATACATAGTTCAAAGTACAAAAATATCTCAGTTGTTCTTCATTATATTAAAAACCATTTACGCTAAAATATATATATATATATTTTTTTTTTTTTTTTGTAAATAGTGCGAAATTTAAATTCCAATACTCTGGGTCTTTATGTTCGAAAAACAGTCCCCACATTCCATGTCATTCTGTATAATAAATAATTCAGTAAGTTTGTTAACAGAAAAGTTTAGTGTTTTATTTCAGCATGTTCATGCATAATTTTTTCAACAACTTTAAAAATGGAATTTTTAACAACTGTATGAGTATAAACACTAGAGTGGCGTAATATTAAAGAATTTGGATGTATCAGTAATTAGCTTTAGATTTAATGAAGGAACATGTCCAGTCACATGACACATTGTAACAAAAACGAGAAGGTGATTTTAATGAAAAAAGGTAAGTCGAAATTATAACAGCTTTAAAATGTTCAAAAAAGCAGTCAGCGAAAATGTCATTACTCACGTAGATCAACCCATATTTCATATGGGCTTTTTAAAATTTGTTTCAAATCACCAAAGCAATTGAAATTAATTGAAATATTACGTCAAACGTGATAAATGAGAACCGTTTATACTATAGTTAATTTTATAAATAAGGTACCCTGGGGTAATAACGCCACGTTAAGGTTCTACCAATTTTCACGGCTCAGTTTTAGATTGTATTTTTCAAACAAATATATGATTTGATACAGCAACTCATTGATTATCTATATAAAAAAATATTTTAACAGATATGTATTCATAAAATGTAATGGCGTGATTTCTTGACCAATGCTATTTGGCGTTATTACCCACCTATATGGGTAATAACGCCATGCAAACAAAACTATGAAATAAGATGGAATAATTGCATGTAGATTGTCCAAATCTAAAAATACAAACTCTACAAACTTAGAAATTGACAAATTGTATTCTAAGCTATTGAAAATGTTCAATTTTTTGTGAAAGTGTAAGAAAAATAAAGGTGTGGTGTGGGGGGGGGGGGGAGAGGATGAGGCGAAAGAATATCAGACCGTGAGCTTCTTTTTGCTTAAAAAGGCCGCTTAAATAGAATTATTAAAAACATTACACAGTTTTAACTGTGTTTATTTGAATCAGTATTTAGGATGTAGCTCGGCCACTGTAGGGAATCAACTGCGGTATTAATGCCAAAGATTGGCGTTATTAACCCGTTATAGTTATTGCGCTGTACATTTTAAATTACAAATTATCTCGAGAAGATATTCAAAATCTTCAACAACATTTTGAATGTCCATGAAATGTACTACAAATTTATGTAATTAACAAAGTATTTCCGAATAAAAAAAATAGACTTCACGTCACAAAATGTATCTCGCAAATTTTAGATCAGGCGTTAATTTTAGTTGCTTGTAAAAACAATAAAACCTAAAAATGAAACAAATTAACTTGAATCTGTTTTTTCGATTTATATGATTCAAAACCCTTCTGCGCAGAGCACATGGGTGTCATTTACCAGATTATTTCATAATTATGCATTAAATTAGCACTTGGCGTTATTACCCCGCCTGGCGTTATTACACCAGACCACCTTATTTAGATCATGGTGCAATAGCTAGTTCATTCTTATGATGCATGAATGCAAGACGTATTATTTTTCAAGATATTAATTCAATACTACAAAAATAATATGGCTCCATTTTAAATAGAATCTTATATCACCATGACAACCTAGAATCGTTTCCTGCATTGTGATAAAACTAAAATAATTACAAATGAGAAGATTTAATAAAATAAAGAAAAATTTTATTAATATCGCTATAAGTTTTGATTCAATTTTGATAAATTTGAAAGGATTTGACAAAATTCTGCAATGATTATGTATAGTGACTTTCAAGTCATTCGGTCGAGTAGTTGTTGAGTTGTTATGTGCGAACAGACGGATAGATAGACGGGCGGACCAGGTGATGATTATAAGTACTGCGTATTTATATAATTATACCACATAAGTTGTAATGTAATGGAATACTTTTGGGTGTCTCAGTAAATAAACTTTGAAAGCTGTATTCCTTTATTTTCAACTCCAGGAAATTTATTGTAAATATCAATAACGTACATCATTTACAGAGCAATTATTCCACATTAATGCAACTAAGAGTTCGGGCAAACAGATAGACAGTCTGTCAGACAGACAAACTGAATTCGTGAATATTTAACGTGATAAAAATGCATAACAAGTTGATATTTGACTTTCAGATATTTATGGCAATACACTGAACCACATTTATGCACTTTTGTTCAGTCCTGTATTCTACCTACTATTATTATATGCATGCCGATATTTAGCTGAAATTTAAGTAAGAATAAAATTCAAATCAAACTAGTGAAATCACAATTGCAAATTTTAGCAATCATAGGTGTCCTTGTTTCTAAATTCTCATCATGATCCTATACATCATTTTATCTAAAATTATCCTTATCTTAGTACACTAAAAGAAGTTCTGTGTAAAAATGCATTACTCCATTTATACACAATCTTTAGTCTATTTTCGTTCATTTCAATATCATTCACGAATTCTTTTTCTTAGCCCCGTATACGATCTGGAGCATTTAAAAATACAAAATAATGTGCACAAATTTAGTTATACATAAAAGTTTTTATCACAAATGCACCCTCAAACTGTACACTTACACTAAAAATACACCTCGAGCAGTCATTCCCGATACACAATATTTCGGTTATAGCATAATATCCGAAATCATTTCCATGTCTCAGTAAATACTATGTACTTTCTATTATACAGGATGCAACTTGCAGTAACCTCAGTAACGTATATCAATTTCATTATATATGAACTGGTTCAGTTTAGTTAAAATTCGACCAAGACAACATACTTATCAACGAATATGGCTTATCATATAACAACACAGGTATCTACCCTTGAATCTTCCCTTTTCATTACAAGAGTCTATATTCTCTCTGGAACAATTTCATCTGTAATACATGGTTTATCCCTAAAACCTTTACACACGAAACTTATGCCTAGACTACCGAACATTCTCTCTCAACAATTACTTCGAGAGAAAACTCGTGGGGTCATCCTCTGTAAAAGGAAAGAATAACTGCATTCTTGCTCGATCATTCACTAGGGATTCCCAAGGACTCTCTTTCGCTCACTTTATCTAGTCTCCTTTTAAGTCAGCTATTGGGCTCGACGGGATCAGTGTGACTCGTTTGCGCCGTATCCCTGTTCGAACTCTTGCCAAGTTGTACCCTCTGTGGATCAGGTTGGGATGAGTTCCCCAACTCTTCCTAGATTCCAGGACAATCTTCCTAACAAAGGCTGAGAATACTAACTTTCCAGAGAAGTTACGTTCGATATCTATTTCATCTGCCTTCCTGAGGCAATTTTATAAATATTAAATGGTCGACTTATAAATATTATTCCAATCTCTGACCAGCAGTTTGGTTTCCGGTCAATGGTCGGTATTGCCCACGCCATTGCTCAGCTTGATTCCATTTTCCTAACTTTAAAATCTTTCATAATTCTTGCTCTGCCGCATTTATTGACCTCAGAAAAGCTTTCACTCCATCTCTTTTGATGCAATTTTCATGGCGTTGGAGCATTTTGGAGTTCCTCAGTCATTTATTAATTAAATTTGATTTGTATATAACAATGCTCGTACTTTTTTGTTTTATAATGGGATGTTTTCCAGATCTGTTTCGCAGAAGAAGAATGTTTACCAAGGTGACCCCCTCTCGTCGACTTTATTCCTTATAGATTCTGACTTTATTTTTCGGGCTCTCCCTGATCGCCTTGGTGCAGTCTTGCGGGAGTCTGTTAGAATGTGTCACATTTCTTATGGTCATGATCTTTTACGTCTGGCTAGGGACGCCAAATGTCTTTAAGACTTGTTGAATATTCAGTTTAATCTTTTGCCCACCACAGGTCTATGTATAAACAGTGAAAAATCTTTCATGGATCTTTTCACGGATAGTCTATAAGAGGCAAAAGAAAATAATTTATGATTACGATGCGAGGTTTTATGTGGGGTTTTGCCAGCTGAGACTGCTCACTTTTGATGATTGTTTTACCTACCTTGGTATCTATCTTTGACCCCGAATGGTAGAATTTTTCAAGCCACCCTCGGTTGGCTCTGATCTCAAGACGATGCAGTCTGCTTATTTAAAACCGTAGTAGAAAATTTACCTTCTTCGTCATATGCCCCTGCCGAGATATTATCAACAGCTTGTACTTGGTAAGCTGCATGCGGGAAACCTCAGGAAGATTGACCTGAAGGTGCGCAAGCTTGTTCGGGAGATACTCTACCTTCCGCATGACGTCCCATCGAGTGCTTTTCACGCTCGCGTGAAAGATGGCGGAATGGGACTGCCGTGAATGAGGTGGATTGCTCCTGTAATGCCCCTGCGACGTTTCTCCGGTGATCGGGAGAGAATCATTCGGCTCATGACTGCCCTTGATGGCAGTCGCTAAACATCTAGAGTCAGGATCGATTACTTCATAAAGAGGGACCTGCAAAACCGATGCGATGGGGATGGCCTACAGAAATGTTGTGCCGTCCCTGCCGCATCGGCTTGGCTTTATGACGGCACTTCCATGATGTCCGGTAGGGACTGCATTGCTGCCATTCATGTCCAGTACAATTGTTTATATACAAGAGCTAGTGCGGCCCGTGGACTCGATGCTGAGATGTTTTGCTCACGTGGCTGCCACGTAACAGAAACCTCGAATCATGTTTCTCAGCAATATTTTTCAACTTATGGCCTAAGACTATAACGTCTGTCAAACTACCTGGCACGTTCTCTTGAACAGCGTGGCCACTCTGATTACTGAGAGCCGCTGTTCCTTTCCAATAGTACGGAGATGGAAACCTGACATTGTGGTCTACTGCTTAAGATCATGTTCTTGTGATTGATTCACAAGTAACTAATAGCCAATTCTCTCTGGCTGAGGCCCATTTCCAAAAAGTTCAGAAAGACGAAGTTCTAAGGCCACAGCTTCAAAATCTTAGACCGAATTGTGCCTTTTTTGGCTTTCTGATGTTTTCTTGGCGAGGTCTCATGTCCTTAGATTGGGTCAAGTTTCTCTCAGCTTTCCATCTACTGCGTCCGGTCGATATAAAGATCCTGGCTAGTCGAACACTTTTGTGGACCCAGCGACTTTGGAGCGCTCACCAGAGGATGACTTTGCAGCTGCAGAAGAAGTCCTGTGTTACCAATCGATGAGCCCCGTAACTTTATGTTTGTGTTGTCGGGTTGAGCATTACCTTTAAGTGTACGCATGTATTTTTCAATGTTTGCAGTGCGATCTTGTTCTGTATATAATGAATAAATATTTTTAGTCTATTTTTTCTCCACTTCCTTATAAACAACAACAATGCTGGAATCTCTTTTATACTGTAGATCTTTTCATATGAATACAAAATGATATGAATATACTATAAATAATAGTTCGTTCCAATCTTCATGATAAGAAAAATATCTCTTAAATCCAAATACGTAGAAAGTGATATACATACAAAAGACAGTAAAAAAATAGAATAATAATTATTATCAGTGACCTTAATTAGTCACACGCTCATTAACATCAGAAACCTGACAATAATCTTCAAAGCTCCAAAATAGGTAAAAAATAAATTAGGGCGTTTTATTAAAGTTATTCCTTGTTAGAAATATAAAGAGTAACTAATGTTAACTATTTTTTAAGTTCCGATTAAAATTCATATATTCTTTTAACCCTTCACTGCACGATTTTTCTTTTCTTTATGGAAAAAATATTTTGATTTTTTTAGATAGTCCCAAATTAAGGAAAAATAATAAAAAATAGTCTGACTTCACATATATTTTTTAATATGGATTTTTGTGGTATGTGCGATATGTGTCCCAAAGCATACAATTTGATATTTACATTTTTGTACCAAATGTGGCATAAAGCTCACAATTCTTGTGTATTATATGTACAAAAAGAGTGTAATATCTATTAAAGTTTTGTTGCAGATATTTAACCCTTTGAAGGGCAAACAACTGCGTCAGTGTAATGTTGAATTCAAACCGGAATATTCGAAACAAAAATATTTTAAAATAAAGAAATCAAATATGAAACTTTTTTTTCCAAAGTTAGAAACATAAAATTTAATTAAAAGTTTCTACTTTTAATCTTGATTCAAATTAGGTGGTATATAATATATGACACTGCCTCCAAGGGGTTAAAATCTGCAAGAAACTTAAAAAATATATTATTAAAAATTTCAAAATACAGATTATAAAAAGATGTGAAAGAAAAAATTGTAGAAAATTATTTTACTGTAGAATAAAAATTACAAAAAAATGAAAAGATAAAAAGAAGAAAAATCCATGCATCAAGAATAAATTATGATGCACGTTCACACATATTCAGAATAATGTAAGAAAATTGAATCGTTTAAAAAATTAAAATGTTACGTCTTATTTCACCATATGGCACACCACCATACACTACATGACATATAACGCTTTTCGAAACCAAACTTCAGCTATTCCCCTCTACTATTGGAAAATTACTTGATTTTTAGCAGATAATATATAAATTTGTACTTATTAGCAAAATACATTCCAAACTTTAGTTCATTTAAGCGATACATATAAGTAACGTCCTCGATCGTAATGTCGCCTGGAGGCGACACTAAAAATCACCCATTAAATTATCTTAATTTCTTCTAGGATTGTTAAAATTACATCTAGACTTTTTTAATAGCTGTGTACGTTAGAAGCATCGATATACAAATTAATGCATGTTTGGAGGTATTTTATAATAATTTTTAAACTGGTTTTTGTAGTGCCACATAAAATTTGTCTCAGGACTGAGAAGGGTAAATTAAAATTTCCCCTTCAACAATTCTCTCTAATAAGGAGAATGCCATCCGAATATTTTTATGCAGTGCTGTATATGTGGTACAGAATTTATACATAAAGAGTAATTTTCAAAAAGTACTAATTAAATTTAAAAGCGTATACCAAATTTTAAGACGTATTCTCCAGATATCATTACTAAAGACAGTACTATAACCAGTTTTTTGTGTGTACCTGTAAATTAATAAAGCAATGCTATGAACGACCTTTTTTAATGTAATTGTAGTGAAATTCAGTGTTTTATATCAGTTTCACTACATTTGAAACAGCGTAATGTCATTGAAATACTTTCAAAATGATTTTCTTCGTATTCCATAATGTAATCGAATTTTTTTGAGTGTCTCTCTAAGTGAACCATTAATCGTACGAACTTCATATGTATCATCAGCATCAAATGCAAATAATATTGCATTGATTTCATCTTGCTTTAGCACTTTGGGCAGCACTCTTCCTTAGAACGTTTTACGAGCTTAATGCTCTATGTTCCATATCTGGCACAAACACAAAAACAAGATTTCAAGCTCGTATATTGCAATATTTTAGTTTTAAGCAGTCTTAATTACAAATATGGGATATACTCGAATGTCTAAAATTTTACCTTGCAATGCTTTCAATATTTTTCGACGAAAAAGTCGAAGCAACGTCTACTGTTGTATACGATGCGGACTAAAAAATGTTTTTTGAAATTAAAATGTAATAGATAGTGAGCTACTGCCTTCAAATGAAAAAATAACAGGCACAAAACTGTTTGTTTAAATGTTCTAGATATGGCACAAAGCTCAGATAACTTAAATGGAAGATAATTAGGAAAATAGATGGGTTTTATTGGTATGTTCCATATATGGCACACCATGCAGTGAAGGGTTAAGTAATTTCATTCAAAAACAAATGAAAATGAATTTGATTTTTTCTGTGGAAAATTCATTGATCCATTACCTTTAGGGTTTTGCATTATTAATTCAAGATGCCTTACTCTGATAGACGTAAAACAGATAAAAATCATCATTAAATTTATTTAATAGCTTAATTATTTAATTAGAAGTACTCTTTCCTGACATTTAAAAATAGCAGAAAAAAGTAAACACTTAATTAGTCAAGTTAAGTAACACATCTTCTTTAAATATCAAAGACGTAGTCGTTTTTAAAATGTCTTACAGTGGAATTTCTTATGCTTTAAGCTTCTAAAATATGTTCCAAAGGTATCTGTTCAAATGTGTATTTGTAAATTTTTAAATACTGTATCATTAATTTCTTTCATAAAGATCATCTCCGGATACAAGTTACTTTGATGATCGAGTGGACGCTCAACAAACTGGAGTGGGATTTGATGCAACATCCACCATAAAACACCCACATGGCCCCCTTGAATTTATATCTCTTTTCACATCTTTAGCCCTATCTTGATGGCGAAATCTTTAATTCAAATGAGGAGGTCATAAATGAGATCAATCTCCTTCTACAGTCACAGCAGAAAAAATCTTGATATTTGCGATTTCAGACGTTTTGACAAACATCAGGAAATATACATGAGGAATAAGTCTGAATTTCCAGATGTAAAAACAAAATAGTACAGGTCATATATTTTCGAGAAGATTTTTTTTCCAAAATCCAATTGAGGACCGTCAACAAACTGAAAAAGAACGAAAATATTTTGAATAACCCACCCTGTCAAAACTAATGTAGCAAAAGCGGTCAAACGGCAGATTATGATTAAGTGGCTTATGGTAACAAATTGTGTTCGGATAGCATGTATACTCATAGACAAATTAAGATTTTTATGAAAACGGTCCCAAATTTTGCCAAGTTTTCTGCTTATAATTTGCAGAGTTCTTAATAAAAAACAATTTTCTTTTCAGAAAATATGAGAAACAACATGGTACATAATACGCTGCAATCAAAATTAAATAATAATAATAATTGAATGAAAAATGAACTGGTTTACTAAATAAATATTCACTGCGCATGCGTGAAATCTATAAAAATTTCATTTGCATATTGTGATAGCTAAATGTATAGAGCAACGTTTGTTAAAGTTTCAAAATCATACCTTGAAAATTCTGAAAATTATCGTCGATAGAATAAGACCAAAATCCGTTATTCCTAAAATGAAGCAAAAATAATGAGGAGCTGTATCCAAATATTTAGTAGTACGTGCAGCATTGCGTAGACACTAGTCAATGTAATATGGATACAGCCCCTCATTTTTTTGTTTCATTTTGGGATTATCGGATTTTAATCTTATTCCATCGACGATAATTTTCAGAATTTTCAAGCTATGAAACTTTAACAAAAGTTGCTCTATACATTTAGCTAACACAATATGCAAATGATTTTTTTTTATAGAGTTGACGCATGCGCAGTGAAAATTTATTTAGTAAATCTGCTCATTTTTCATACAGTTATTAATATTTTTAAATTTTGATTACAGGGTATTATGTACAATGTCGTTTCTGCTGATTTCTGAAAAGAACATTGTTTTTTATTAAGAACTCGGTAAGTTATGAGCAAAAACTTGGCAAAATTTGAGACCGTTTTTATAAAAACCTTAATTTCTCCACGAATATACATGCTATCCGCATAAAAATGAACACACTTTATTACCATAAGCCACTTAATTATAATCTGCAGTTTGAACGCTTTAGCTACATTAGTTTTAACAGGGTTATTCAAAAGATATTCGTTCTTTTTCAATTTTTTTACGGTTTCCTATTGGATTTTGGAAAAAAAGTCTTTTCGAAAACATATGACCTATGCTATTTTGTTTATACATCTAAACTTTCAGAGTCATTCCTTATGTATATTTCTAGATATTTAACAAAACGTCAGAAATCGCAAATGTCAAGATTTTTTTTCGCTGTGACTTTAGACTTGCGGTCGCTACAGTTTTTTGCAGAAGAGATTGCAAAGTTGCAAAAACGTTGGTAGACGAGTTTAGTTTTAATGACGATTACTATCCTCATTAGATTTGATGTTTTCATATGTATTTAGAATTTAACAAAAACAAAAAAAATGGCGTTTTTTTTTTTACTCAGCGTAATATATAGTAATTCTACCACGATAAGAAAAATATTTTTTTAATCCAAGTACTTAAAAAGTGAAATGCAATAATCAAAATAAAATAATAATTATTAAGAGTCACCTTAATTAGTTACTTTCTCATTAACATCAGAAACCTGGCTAGGATCTTCAAAGCTCCAAAATATGTAAAAAAAATAAAAAAAATTGGGCTTTTTACCGACGTCAATTCCTTTTAGAGATATAAATAATAGCTAACAATAACTGTCTCTTTTAAGTTCCGATGAAAATTCATATATGGTTTTAAGTAATTTCATTCAAAAGAAAAGGAAAATGAATTGATTTTTTTCCTGTGGAGAATCTATACATCTAATAGTTTCAAAGTTTTGCATCATTAATTCAACATGCCCTACTTTGATAGACGTAAATCTGATAAAAAATAGCATTTAATTTATTTAATATCTTAATTAATTAATTAGAAGTACTCTTTCCTGACATTTAAAAATAGCAGAAAAAGCAAACACTTAATTTGTCAAGTTTAAGTAGTACATCTTCTTTAAATGTTAAAGGGGCAGTAGTTTTAAAAATGTCGTATAATGGAATTTCTTATGCTTTTAATATGTTTCAAAGGTTACTATTTATGCGTTCACATGTGTGCTTGTATAATTTTAAATATTATATTATTATTTTCTTCTGCCTCTATAAGAAGCAATTATTGGAAAAAAGTCGACTTGCGATATTTGATTTATTAATACATTTTAGAAGATGTTAAGTACGATTTTACTGATTTTAGAAAATGTTTGTCTATGAGTCTATCTTTTTGTGCGTGGCACAAATTTTCTGAAAGCTCTAATTCGAGAACTAATGTTCGGAAATTTAATATATATTTAGAATCAGTTATACCTTGTTATTGATTCTGATTGTTGGCGATTATTTTTGGTGTAAATCTGTATTAAATTATGCTTAGTTTATAGTTTGTACTTCAAAATAAAAATTATTGATTTAATAGTATAATACTCACAGTTAGGGTACCAACATTATACTGTAAATAAGCAGTAATGTACCGTCGTATAAATGAATTAAATAGTATATAATTACTTAACGGTATATTATTTGCTTTTATTATGTCTTATTACTGTTAATTTTGCGGTTTTATACTGGGTATCCATGCAACCAGTTTTACAATGTAAAAACATTTTTTTATAACTTTTTTATCACTTTTTTTTTAACAGTTTGATTAATTATTGTTCGTTTGGGTGATCGTTATCACCACTCATATTTTATTAAAACAATTTAGGCTCACACCATACATATTCGTGTATGAAATGGGTTTTATTTCCCACTGTTATTGGGACTTAAAATGCTGCACCACTACATACACACCCATATACCTGGTGATCCAAAAGTCAGGACGAACTTTAAAAATAAACAATTCAAAAACGAATCAAGATACAAAGATACGGTTTGCACCAAATGGATGGAAAAGAAACCGGATTTTGTGTGACAACAACAAAATATTGTTCTATTGGCGACCAACGGCATCACTAGAAGCACTGAATGATGCCATCCGCCAAAAAGTGTCTGCCATAACGCAAGAAATGCTACTAAATGCTGTGAATGATGTAGTGCCTAGTCTCACAGCTGCACTTATGAATGAGGGACAGCATATGGAACATTTTCTGTAGTACTAATTAACTGTTACTAAGCTGACTTGGAAGTTGTCAAATTTTTTCATTTGCAAATCATCTTTTGGTGGAAAAAAAAAAAAAAACTACAGTGTCATTTGTTTGACGCCAACAAATTTGTTGGGCGTCAACGCCAACAAATGCACTTATGAATGAGGGACAGCACATTGAACATTTTCTGTAGTACTAATTAACGGTAACTAAGCTGACTTGGAAGTTGTCAAAATTTTTTCATATACAAATCATCTTTTGATGCAAAAAAACACTATAGTGTTATTTGTTGGACGTCAACGCCAATTTATTTTTTTATTGTTGCACAAAACCCGATTTTTTCTCCATCCGTTCGGTGCAAACTGTATCTTTGTATCTTGATTCGTTTTCGAATTATTCATTTTTAAAGTTCGTCCTGAATTTTGGATTACCCGGTATATATATTAATGTTAATTTTATAATGGTGACTCTGTCTTTCTGCTAAGTTTTAGATCTTGGATTATTTTTCATTTCACTTGTTAATTAATTAATTAATTTCGTTCTTATGCCATTATTTTAACTGTTCTTGAACGCCAGATATGTTATCAGATGCGTAATTTTGTCTCTTTAAGTATAATGCTGACAAATTTCGACGAAATAGCACATCCTTTCTATGAATTTGCATGCACAGCGCCTCTGAAGATTCTATATGCTTTTTAATGGATTTATGGTCTCTGCATTTATGTTAACTTGTTTGCTTGTTTATCTATTTATTTATTATTATTTTATATCAGTATTTTTATATTTGTGATTTCAATGTTGTTATACATACATGTGTATGTGTAACATTCGTTACTATTTTCTATAAATTAAGTAAAAACTTTCCTTAGAATGGTTATATTTTCAAAAGATGGTATGAATGGCAAGTTTTAGAGCTTCCTTTATTTTAAAATTTCTCAAATGTATTACCCACAAAAAATGCACAAAGTTTCTGAAACTCTCCAAAAACGTTTTATAGAACATAAAATGACAAAGACAAAGAGCATTCCTGTAAAAATATCAACTTAGTCAAATGAGTCTGTGTTTACACAATATAAAAAATCTGTAATTTTAAACACGTAAATTTAAAAAATGTTTTATGCTTACTAAAATTTTACCTGTGACTTTACAATAAAATATGTAAATCTAGAAAAATAATTTTTGCAAAGCTACCGAAATTTGCAGCTTTACAAAAGAATCCACTTTGCAGTTATATAAGAAAGTTCTAGGCGTTTCAGCTTACTAACCTTATAGATTTTTTTATTTACATTGCATGTGTGTATCTGTTAAAAGAATTTTTGTTGTTGCCACTGTATACAATGTTCTACTAATCCTAATTTTTTTAAAAACAGGAACTTTACAGATTTCTTTTTACAGTGCACTTGAAAGCTAATTAGTCTGAAAAATAAATTCTTTTTCGATTTCATAAATGAATGCTTTGCAAATTATTACCTGTTCATGAGAATATGATGCAATTATTTTTCCAATAAAACGTTTTTCAGCAGATTTAAAAGAAACTAATTTCACAAGAATCTAAAGACAAATAAAATCAAGAATACATACATTAAAATGAAAAGGTTACATTTAAAGCAGATTCTTAGATAAAACTAAATTACTTGAAAGTTTTTAATTCAATGCAACCAATAAAAAAAAGCATTTTGAAAAATCAACTATGTTTATGCGCCAATTTAAGAACTCAACAAACATAACTTCGTTTATTATTAAGAAACTTTTGTCATAACTGTTGCAGATATTCTTTCAAAATATTTTAGTGGTTTGAAAAATATTTTACTTTCATTTTCATAAAATAGGATTTAATAATAACTAAAATTTAAAAAAAAAACTTGTGTCCACTGTGAAGAAAAGTATTTTTACAAATATACCATAAAACGGAATAATAAAAAAAATTCTTAAAAATATGACCTAAAAAAGGCGTTTCATTTTGGAAGAGGGTTTTTTTTACAGCTGCAAAGGAAAGAATTATTTTAACATTTCATATGAACACAAAATCGAAAATTTTATAAGTCTTTGCAAGAAACAAATTTAAATTAAAATTATTAAATCTTTGTTTTTTTTTTTTAATATTTCCGAAAACAAATTTTAAATGATGCATAAAGAAAATTGCCTAAATGAATTTGAAAAATATTTAATCATTTTTATTTTTGTTGTTGATAAATCAATTGAAGTGTTCTTGTTTAATTCGCTCATTCTCAAACAAATTATCAAATTATGTACATACAAAACATTTATTCGATGACAGTCTAGCAGATCGATGAACTGATCTCATGAAACAAATAAATAGCTGCAATTAAATATGATACACTGATAGTTTACTTCATTACAAAATATATTCTATGTTATTATGAAAAATCTATCTAATAATGCGAATTTAAATTTGCATCTTTCATTGCCAGCCATTAAATTTAATTAAACAAAACCTAATAATTTAAACTAAATTTTTGTTGTTCTACTTATTTTATTTTAATTAATTATGTTTTTAAAAGATATCATAAAATCTTTTCAAAGCTAAAAATTAAAATTCTTAAAACATTTCATTGGAAAAATTTTATTTATGGATTTTTTTATTACACCAGTTTGTAACTCAAAGTACCTGAATATATTAAAATAAGGTACACAAAATTCCTGAGAGCATACCAAAATATTTTAAAAAATCGGTTACTGACTATCGGTACTTTTGAAAGCAAATTATTCTGACAATGAAATTATTTCCTATTTTGTAAATGAACATGTCTCAAGTTATTTCTTTTTCTTGAAAGGGATGCACAATTATTCTTCCAATAAATTATTTTTGACTATCTCTCTACTCTAAAAAAAAATAACCACCGCTGCTGTTAATGATTTTTTGTAACCTGAGTACCTTGTTTTACTGTGAATATTAAGAACTATATTGCATGCAAAAATAGGAAAATTGGTGGTATTACATAAATATCTTTGATAAACGTGCTGAAGTAGACTGTTTTTCAATCGAAGAATATTTTAAGAGATATTAAATGTCAAAGTTGATTGAAACCGTTCAATTAAAAAAGTTTTATAACAGCAAAAACTACGCAGTAGAATTGAATAATTTTTTCTAAGCATATTCATCGAAAACACACAGTGTGAAAATCGCATTTATTTTTTAAATTTGACTAATTTTTTAAGTTTATTTCCATTTTAAATTCAAATTTTCAGTATTTCCAGAGATATATTTTATATATTTTAGAACAGGTTGTTATTTTATGTTATTGACAATTGTTAAATCGTCTGAAAGAAAAATATTTCCTTTAGATTAAAAATTTATCTATGTGTGACTATCATTAAGGAAAAAATTGTAAAATTAGAATTAAATGATCACTATTAAAAGCAGGAAAATATTAAAAATTACGTCGTAAAAATTTCTTATACACGGGAATATTTAAAAAGAAAGAAACTTTTAAATAATTAATTATTTGATTTATGTTACGAGCAGTAAATGTGGGTAAAATTACGTGACCTATTTCAAATTGACTAAAAATAACATTTTCAAACAGGTTATATTGAAATATATATTTACACGCACACGAAAGAGATTTATTTCAGTTATGGAGCTGGCTTTGCCAATTCTAAAACAGCGCAAATAATAATATTTGGTTTCTAAAAAAATAAATCAGGTGACATTACAAAAAAGAAAATTTGGTAAAAATTACGTCAGACTTAAAACTTATCATTTAAAATCTTATAGCATTATGAAAAAATACGGGGAAGCAAAACGACTCTGTTTACATAATTTCGTTTATATTAGCTGATTTTCAGATGTTTAACTAATCTTACTTAATCAAACACGAAGACAGCAAGTAATAGCAAACGATTTGGCCTTAAAATCCCTCAGTAAAAGAGAAATGAATTGAAGTCTGTTTACTGGGATATCGCCATTGGTTTTTGAGTTATAATTCAATCTTCCAAAATATTTTTAAATCACATGAAATTAACTGATTTTAACAAATCTGAACAGGGGTTTGCGAGTGTAGTTCGTGCAGGACAAATCCTCATAGTATTTTAAAAAAAACCTCGTTTTATAAAAAATAAAATAAAAAGTATTATCAAGAATGTGTACATAGCAACGAAGAGTCCCTCTTAAAAACTGATTCTAGGTGAAATAAAATTGTTAGTAAGCTTTTTTATAATGTATAAAAAAAGCATCTTGAAAAAAAAATCTAGTATATGCTGTTATTGTACTAATTTAACAAATAAGCAATCTTTAATAAAAAATTTTGTCATAACATTTACATGGAAAAATATATTTATAGATTTTCATCCAGATTTTAAAATATTTTAGTGTTGTGAAAAATCTTTTATAATTATTCTTAGCGCGGGATTAATTATTCGTGAAGAAATGGAATTCTACTCCATTGAGAAAAATATATTATCACAAACATAGAAAAAAAATGTATTTATGAAAATATTTCATGAAAATATGACATCACGAGAAAATGTTTGTTTCATTTAGGAAAGGTGTTTTGTTTGCATTTTGTAAAAAAGTTGCATTAACACATCCTAAATAACTTTTTTTTTTTTTAAATTAACAGTTTTATGGACTTTTTTCGAAAGATAAATTTTAAATTATGTATCGAAAGTTATTATATCCTCGAATTGTTTTTAAATATTTCCAACAACAAATTTAAAATGATGAATAAAACCTTAAATATAAGATAAAAAACTTTTTTTGTAATCAAACGATTTTTATGAATGTTTTTTTCTAATTCGCCTACTTTGAAACACAAATTGATTAAAAGTAAATACATAGCCATCAGTTTGGCATTTTGATAAACTAAAAAATACATGAGAAATGCATTTCTCGTGTAACAATTAAAAAAATAAAAGTCATTCAAATATAAATGTACTAAGAATTTACCTTATTACAATGTAAGTTCTGCGTTGTTAGGAAATAATACATCAAATAACTACAATTCAAAATTGTACATTTTGGAGAAGCCTAGTATTGTAAGCACTAAATCTTCAACAAAATAGAAGAATTCTACTTATATCATTTTTATCATATACCTAAAACTTCATTTTAAAAATCTCGAAGCATTTCACTGAAAAATGTTATTAAAAGATTCTTTTATTGTCTGTAGTTTAATGATATCATAAAATATTAAAGCAGACATTCTAACGACTTTAAAGAGATGATGCTTACTTTTCAAAGTTAATTAAGCTAATTATTCTGGAAATGAAATACCTTTGCAGTTTTGTAAATTAACATGTCTGAAGCTATTGCCTCTTCTCGAAAAGAATTGCAATCATTTTCTCAATAAAATATTATTAAATAGATCAAAAAAAACTAATTTCATAAGAATCAGAACAAAAAATATAATCATGAAGTATACAGAAGCGAATAGTTGTTAAAACAAATATCCAAATAATGTAAAATTACTTGAAATCTTTGACTTTAATGAATGCTTCGAATAAAAAAAGCATTTGTAAAGAATAATTTGGCTTATGTTATTATTATAGGAAATCAAAAAACATAATTTTCTTTATCAAGAAATGTTTGTCATAACTGTTGCAGAAAATAGAAATTAATTGCAGATTTTTTTTCTGCTTTCAAAAATTTCAGGTGATTTAAAAAATATTTTTTATTTGGGAGTTAATGAAAGTGTATAATAATGTTTAAGAAATAGATTTCTATTGTATTGAGGAAAAAAAATTAAAATTCTGAAAACTATAGCATAAAAGTATATTTCTAAAAATATGACAAACAAAGGGTTTTTTAATCTGTTAAAAATATATGATTTTAACACCTCTAATGTAGTTTTCAAAAAAAATTCAACATTTTTAAATCTTTATAAAATTTTAAATGTAAATAATTCATCAGAACGTTTGCATTCTTAAATGAACATTCCTGAAAAAAATTATAACTAAGCCTTAGAGGTATTTCAAAAGCTTTTTTATGTTGTTTTCAAACCATATGATTTCTACTTTTGTTTAATTTGCCTTATCTTAGGCACAATTTAACTAAATATATATACAAAACCATTAGTCTGGTTCATTGATAATCTTGAAAAACGATGATAAATGCAGTTGTAATGAATCCTTTTTTAATTTGTTTTTCTTTGATGTATAATTAAAGAATTGACGCACTGAACAGTCTACTGTATTACAAAGTTTTTCTGTGTTATTACGAAGCAATCCATCGAATAACTACAATTACAAATAGTATATTTTGTAACAACATTATGATAAGACATAATAATTTTAATTAGGCAAAACTTAATAATTTAAACAGATTATTTTCAACTAGAAATAAAAACTGTACTCCCGAAATTTTGCTGCACTACATTATTATTATTATTATTTTTGATTAACTATATTTTTTTAAAGACATGATCAAACTTTTGAAAACTTCATTTTAAAACTCTATAACACTTCACTGAGAAAATTTTATTAAAGAATTCTTTTTATTATACCCAGTTTATAATTGAATAAAACAAGAAAATATTAAAGATAAAAAAAATACAAAAATATCCTGAAAAACTATTTTAAAGTGTAGGTACTTACTTTTAAACGCTAATTATTCTGAAAATGAAAATTTTTTCAGTTTTGTAAATAAAAATGCATGGAGTTACTGCTTTTTCTCAAGAATGAGATGCAATTACTTTCCCAATAAAATGTTATTAAGTAGATTTGAAAAACAAAACTTGTTTTTTATGAAGTAGAATTTATAAACAAGAATAAAGAAAGCGTTCATAATAGTTCGTTTTAAAAACAGATAATTGGATTTCTTTTAATTACAGCTTTTAGTTTTTTGCACCCAATAAAAGAACAAAAATAATCTGATTCATGTTTTAATTATAAGCAATCAACAAACGTTTACTATCCTTTATTAAGAAAATTTTATCATAACCGTTGCATAGAAAGAAAAAGAAAATTGCAGCATTTCTTTTCACTTTCAATATATTATTTTGGTATTTTGGAAAATCTTTTCTTGTCACAATTCGTAAAAAGGTTTTACTCTATATTTTCCTATATAAGTCGAAAATACGACTTTTTGGTAAAATCGAAAACCTTTTCACCGTCCGAGAGTTTTCCTGTATTTTTATAAGACTGTTTGTAAATCGAAGTTTGATGCTATAATATATTTAATGATACAGTTTTCTATATAGTTCAAACTAGGATCCTGTTTAAAATATTTTTGTCTACCGACATTTTAACATATTTTCTAGAAAAAGAAATACTTCGGCCAGGCGGCTAAAAGATTAGAAAAGATAAGAAATTCTGCGAAGGAAAACTTGACGTATTTTTGTGTGCATAGCTTATAGAAAAAAAAGCGCTTGCCGAAAGTTTTAATGTTTCCAATTCTACCTTGCTGTACATGATCGGAAACTGTCATTTCCTGCATCTAAAGAAAAACTGTCTGACTGAGTGCAAGTGTCTCAGCAAAGCGGGTTTATTGTAACCCGGGCAAATGTTAGCATTAGATCCTCGAATTAGATAAAAAATCCAAATTTACTGCCATTTAAGCTAGCAAATTTTGTTCCACTCATTGGCTGATTCAGTCATTTTATTAATCGATATGTGTGTGCATCCGAACTCGCACTAAAATTAAAAAAAATATTCTCGAAAGAACTAGAAGCGAAGTCCACTTGCTTCTAAAGCATGTCATCCAATTTTTAAATAGATATATCTTTGAACTGTCACATATAAGAATCACAGATAAAACTCCTTATGCTTTGATTTTCCGATAAATCGCAAAGTGGAGAACAACAGTGTAAAGGTTGTTTTTATTAGAACAACTAATCCTGGAAAAACGCGCATTGCAGCGCAGCTATTTTAGGATGCACTTAAAGTGCACCACACAGGAAAAGTAAGACAACTTTTCATGAGATGGGATCTTCGGTAGTTATGATACCTGTTGGACTTACTTTCAGTCTTCAACCAATAGGACTAGACTTTTGTCTAACTAATTCTTCATCTATATTAATCTATAAATAATAATTAATCTATTTGGATAGCTAATGTTAATGTTATTAAAGTAAAAGTAATTTTTTCTAAAAAAAGTGGACACATAAGGGTTAAATAAAGATGACATCGTCACTATCTCTGAATGGATGGAGAAGATAGAATTCATTTACCACAAGAAATGATCTTTAGATCTTTCAAAACTAGTCTTTGGGGGCTACCATAATACTTACCCATCATGGATATACATAATATAATATATGAAAATAAAAAATGTATTAACTATTTATAAAATTCACTGCAATTCCAAAACAAAATTTAAACGTATATTTTAATATTGTTAATATACATAGTAATGCTCTATTTATGAACTGCCCATGAACCCATTTCGAAAAATTATACACTATCTACCAAAAAGTATTTGTACACTTTCAGTTTTTGGCATTTTGTCAAATATTTAAAAATATACTGGTCGGATTCTTCTGGAACTTCAGAAATATAAAGATTATGTTTCACTTTATATTTATTTACATTCATTTGTTAAGCGGGTAATTAGGGGGCCAGCAAAAAAACAAAGAATAATAGAAATATTTGGGACCGCCCTGTACATGAAAATGCACGAAACGACTTATCGCTTTAGAATACAAATATATGAATACAGTAGAATATGTACACTAATTTTTGTGAGAATAGCATGTATATTTATGGCGATAGAGCGATTTTTTTGAAAAATTCAAAAAATTCTGGTATGTTTTTTGTTTATATCATAGAGGGTTTTTGACCAAATTTAACGCAAATTTCAGAAAAATTGGCAAAATCTATTAAAAAAAATATAGCGCAATTGGAATATAAATATATTTAATACTTTTTGAAATATGAGTAGTTTTATGAAATAATTTTTATCTGCGCATGCGCGAACTATAAAAACAATTCTTTTACATCATTTAATAGTCAATTCTATGAAGTAACTTATAAAAAAAATCCAATCAAATATCGTGAAAATTCAAAAAGATATCATTATTATAAGTAAGCTGTTTTTACATTGCTCTCTAAAAACGGCTGAATGATAAGGGATTCTCCACAAATTGACATTTTTTATTAACTGACTTTTAGGAAAAAATTAGTACTATTTAATGAATACAATATTGCTGCTAATAAGTATCTTGACACCTGTGATAGAAACGGAAAAGGGCTTTTATTCTTTTCCATCACAGATGTCAAGATACTTATTAACAGAAATATTGTATTAGATATTGTATACATTAAATACTAATTTTTTTTTAAAGTCAGTCAATATAAAATGTCAATTTGTGGAGAATCCCTTATCATTCAGCCGTTTTTAGAGAGCAATGTAAAAACTGCTTACTTATAATAATGATATCTTTTTGAATTTTCACAATATTTCATTGGATTTTTTTTATAAGTTACTCCATAGAATTGACTATTAAATGATGTAAAAAAATTGTTTTTATCGTTCGCGCATGCGTAGATAAAAATTATTTCATAAAACTACTCATATTTCATAAAATATTTAATATATTTATATTCCAATTGCTCTACATTTTTTCTACTGCATTTTGCCAATTTTTCTGAAATTTGCGTTAAATTTGGTCAAAAACCCAGCATGATATAAACAAAAATCATACCAGAATTTTTTGAATTTTTCAAAAAAATCGCTCTATCGCCATAAATATACATGCTATTCTCACAAAAATTAGTGTACATATTCTACTGTATTCATATATTTGTATTCTAAAGCGATAAGTCGTTTCGTGCATTTTCATGTACAGGGCGATCCCAAATATTTCTATTATTCTTTGTTTTTTTGCCGGCCCCCTAATTACCCGCTTAACAAATGAATGTAAATAAATATAAAGTGAAACATAATCTTTATATTTCTGAAGTTCCAGAAGAATCCGACCAGTATATTTTTAAATATTTGACAAAATGTCAAAAACTGAAAGTGTACAAATACTTTTTGGTAGATAGTGTATAAAATGCGAAACTATTCAAGTAGTACCGAACTGCGTAAAAGAAACATCCTTATAACTCCAAAAATAATAATCCTATTAACTAACAGTTTACTGCATCAGATTAAGCGTCTCATTTCCAATTTAAATATATCTCTGAATTGAAATTTGAATGAAATACGGTGTCACGAAAAATCGAAGAATGTGAAAAACAGGATTACAAATATCTCGGCTACTAACAATTCGATTGACTTTGTTTTTTATGCAAAATTTGTGTTAATTTATTGCCTTTTAAGTCCACTTCTTAAAATACAAAATTTCGAAAATATTTATGTACGTTTCATCAGAACGAATTATTCAAGAGTCCGAAAAAAAATAGTTCCGGATAACCGAGGTTTCTGATATTAAATAGGCTTCGTCCCATTTTTACATACTAAGTACATACAAAATTTCAAGTCTCTATCTCAATTTCTTCGTGAGATAGAGCGTTTACAGACAGACAGACGGACGGCAATTTTTTTTTTTCTAAAAATATGTTTTTCGGAATCTCCATCATCTGAAACGTGTAAATCCGTCAAAAAAAATTTTCGATTTTCAAAACGATTGCAAGATTTACCCTATACTATGTATGATGGGTAAGTAAAATGGTGCATCAATAATGTAATTGATCGAACATAGCATGATGTTTTCTTTTTTTCATTTTTTATGCTGATAAATTAAACACTGGAGATATTCATCATGATGTACCAAATGAAAGAAAGCGATTTTAAAGAGCTGCTTAAAAATTCTGATAATTATTTGATTAATTATTGTGAAGGATGACTGGTGACATTTTTTACTGTAAAAGAATGCAATATTTTATAATACTTTTTGTTAATAATTTTTAGAAATATTTATGTATTTTTTATGTTTACACCCTTTTTTTTATTTTATAGTATGAATTTGGGAAATTGTTTTCAACGCGTGCATAAGCGGATCCACCACCCTACTCTTCAAAAAAAAAAAAAAAAAAAAATTATTGGTTTATTTATGTAAATATACGATAATAAAAATAATACTAAGAAGCAGATTTCTTTGAAATTGAGAAAAAAAAATATTTTTCAAATGTAGCAAAGAAATGTACACATAAAAACATTTAATACAAATCTGACAAGACAAAATTAAAATAATAAAAATAATGATTCATTTGAGAAGGTTTTTTTTTTTTTTTTTTTTTTTTTTTTTTTTTTTTTTTTTGGAAAGACAATATTGTTTTAACACCGCGAAGTAAACAATACAAAAAGTTACAATTTTAAGAAGTTTTTGTAAAATGAAAAGTTTGTTTTAATGATGCTTCGAAAGTTTTCGAATCTTCGGTATTTTTACAAATGTTTCTAAAAACGAAAATTTAAAAAATGCACAAATCTTTAAACAATTCTGAAAAAAATGTAAATGCTGTGTATATTTATATCGATATACGAATTAATGTATACTGTTGTACTTTTGCGTTTTCCCAAAGCCAAATAAATTTAATGTAAATACAAAACTACTTCTTCAATTTATTGATAATTGAGCAAATGAATGAAAAACGCCATTGTCTTGAAACTATTACAGAAATAAAAATAATTAAAGTATTAACACACTCTATGGTTATCTTCTTAATTGTTTTGATGATGAAATTCCGTTTCACTTATGTAAATGAGAATTTTTCAAGTTATTGTCTTTTCTCGGAAATGATATACAATTATTTCCACAATAAAATATTATTGAATAAATTTAAGAAAAAAAAATCATTAGAAACAAAAGCAAAAAATACGAATTAAAATTGTACATAACAACCTGAAGTTCTTTATTTTTTCACTCAGAAAAAAGTACTGTTTTAACACTTCTTTGGTACACTTTTTCAAAGAATTTACGAGTTTTACAAGCTGCTGGATAAAATAAAATAAAAATGACAATTAAATATTACATCGAAAGTATTTCCATCTTACTACTTTTAAAATTTGCCTAAAAAATTTTTAAATGATACATTAATTTTTAAACACACTTGAAAAATCTGTACACATCATTTTTTTTTATATCTTGACTAACAAATTACTGTATGTCGTTGTTTAATTCGCCTTTTCTTAAGAAACAAATAATTTAATGTAAATACAAAACAACTACTTTACGTTATGGTAATCTAGAAGACTGATAAAAAATACAGTTTTAACGGAACAGTTACATAATTATTTGTATTTAGAGTGTCAACGTACACACATTTTGTTCACTTATAAAGTGTATATTTTATTAAGACGATGCATTGCAATAAAAAACTGCAAATCAATTTTTTTTTTCAGGATTCTAATAATTTATTGATTATCATTAAACAAAATCTAAAAATTGAAAAACATAATTTTCAACAAAATAGAAGAATTGCACCTAAAATTTTCTTGGAGTACTACATACTTTGTTTTTAATAATTATGTTCACAAAAAGACATAAAATACAGGGTGGTGATAAAAAAACTTTGCCGATATATGGAGTTTTAGCGGCCAGTCCGTTCAACCGTTGGAGGTGAAATTTCAGATATAGCTATTCAGAGGTATGTGCTCGAGATTCTGTGAACGGCAACAAAATGGCCCTCACGGTTACGGTTATAGTTATAGAAACTCGAAATTTTCCAATGGCAACACCCATTTTTTTCATCGCAAAATGCTCAGCGCATGCAAAAACCCTAAAGAGCGTTGGAACCGTAGATGTATAGCAAGAAATGGATACGTTATGCACGCACAAAAAACTGTTTTGCGAATACCACCCCCCCCCCCCCTCATAAAAAACTCGATTGGGGTGCAAGGAGTAAATTTGCATATGACACAGAGTCAGTACACTAATCTCTGATTACAACACGGATCGGAGAAAAGAAAAATTTTATTTTGATTACACACTTTCCACATGAGTGCCATCACAGGCAATTACACATTGCATGATGGCGACTGTGGACAATACAGCCGAACGTTACATCGCATGAGGGATGTTTGCAATCTCACGTTTAAATAATCTTTCAAATCATTCAAAGTTTGCGGATTGCACACGTACACTCTAGATTTTAGATATGTCCAGAAACTGAAATCCATTGAAGTGAGGTTGGGCCATTGACGGCCATTGTTGACATTCCAGTGACTTCCAACATCTGGGCGCGCTGGTATCGGTAAGGAAACATGCGGATTACAGAGCGTAGTAATTTTAAGACCATTGATTTTGGTATATCAAGTACACGAGATGCACCTTTTGTAATTTGCATGCGTCCTCTTGTCACTATGAGATGCACTTCCATAATAGTATCCTCAGGAACAGTTGGTCGTGCGGATCGCAAACTATCACAGGTGCAGCCAGTTTCTTCGAATTTCATTGCTAAATAACGAAGAGCTTGAGAAATGCATAGGCCACGTATTTGGCGATTTTTTTGACGGTAAACATGCCAGGTTTTCGCAGTATTCATCTCATTTTGAAAATAGTTTTACCAACTCACCACTAACGAAGTCATTTTGTTGGCATCTGCGAGCTCCGACTGAAGAACTAACATTCCCACCTTACTTTTTATCCGTTTTCTACGCTGACTATCTGGCAAACGACGTTCCATGATTGATATTTTGTCTCTGTCATATTCAAATTTTCTTCGTGCGCCTTTGTCGTGTTTTTTGGGGCCGTTCTTTGAACTGATTTTGTGCGAGCATAACGCATCCGTTTATTGCAATAACCATACCGTTCCAACGCTCTTTAGGGTTTTCGCATGCGCTGAGAATTTTGCGATGAAAAATAATGGGTGTTGCCATTGGAAAATTTCGAGTTTCTGTAACTATAACAGTAACCGTGAGCACCATTTTGTTGTCGTTCACAGAATCTCGAGCTCATACCTCTGAATAGCTATATCTGAAATTTCACCTCGATCGGTTGAACGGACTAGCCGCTAGAGCTGCATATATCGGCAAAGTTTTTTTATGACCACCATGTATTTTAAAGAGTCATTTTAAAATTCTTGAAACATTTCACTGACAAGATGTTTTTAAAGGTTCTTCTGTTATACCATTCGTTACTAGATAATACTTGAATGTATTGAAGGTATGGCATACAAAATTCATAACAGAATATCGAACTATATTAAAATGGCGGTACTTATTTATGAACTCAAATTATTCTAAAAAAAAATTCCTTTTCAGTTATGTTTTTTAAAATGTAAATATTTCAAGTTATTGCTTTTTTGAGAATGAGATAAAAGTACTTTTTTTCAAAAAAAAAAAAAACGTTATTAAATATGTATAAAAACTAATATAATAAGAAACATAACTAGAAAACAGAATTAAGATTGTTTACATAAAAAAGAAAATCTCTTAAAAAAAGATTTTAAATAAAGTAAAATTGCTTGAAATCTACCAATTTAATGCACTTAAGGAAAAAGCAATGTGAAAAACTAATCATGATTATGGTTGAAACTTTCGTATAAATGTTAAGGGTAAAAATATACAAATTTCTTAACGTTTTCAAAATATTCCGACGTCAAATATGACATATTATAAAATGAACTTATATTATTACGAGATAATCGATCCAATAAGAACAATTCAAACTTATATTGTTTGTTACGTGTTAAAAGTTTACAACAATCCATTAAATTTCATTTAAACAATGCAAAACTCACAAGCAGATGATTTTCAAGAAAACAGAGGGATTGAAATTTTAAATTTTGTCTAAGTACTTTCTTTGTTTTGATTAATTACGCTTTCAATACATAATCCAACATTTTTCAGAGCTTTATTTTAAAATCGTTGAAACATTTCACAGACGAAATAAGTTTAAAGTAATTTACTATTAACTGCATGATTCCAGATAAGTTTTGTCTAGGAAAACACAAACACCAATGCTGCAAACATGTGGGACTATTTCAAAGGTCAAGCATTTATGTCGAGGAAATTTTGTCATAAATGTAGAGGGTAAAAACATATTTATAAAACTTCTTTGCTGTATCAAAATAGTCTGGATTCAACACAATATAATACAAATGAACTTACATTATTACGATTTAATCCATCAAATAAGAACAATTCAAACTTATATTGTTTGTTACAAGACAGTGACATACCATTAATTTTCATTCAAACAAAGCAAAACTAGCAAGTAGATGATCTTCATTAAAATAGAAGAATTGCACTCTGAAAATTTTGTCTAAGTTCTTTCTTTGTTTTGATTAATTGTGCTTTCAAAAGACAATATACTATTTTTCAGAGCTCTTAATTGTTAAGGCATTTCACTGAAGAAATAAGTTTAAAAGAATTTACTATTAATTGTATAATTCCAGGTAAGTTTTGTCGAGACAAACAGCAATACTGCAAACATAAATAAAATTTGTAAAGTAACTAAAATTTTTCTAGAAAACTGGAATTCCAAAACATTGTATGTAACGGTAATAATAATAATGCATGTGACAGATACAGATTTGCAGTTTAAATCAAAAATTTGTAACATTATTAAGAATTTTTTACGAAACTGGGATTCCTAGAACTTTGTAATGGTAACCCGGGTAACTAGTAAAAATTTAAAATTACTTTAATTTTAGTACATTCTTTTGTAAAGCTACAGATTGTTTTAATTTTGCTTACAAGTTTTATAGATTCACATCATTTTTTATACTGCTATGACAATATAATTTTAGTTAGCACACAGATTTCTATAACTTTACATCGGTGTAATTACATACTTTTATAAATAGTGATCATTGCTTATATTTGAAAGTTGATTTTTCTCAAAATGACATTCCTTTCAGGTTTTGTAAATTACATATATTAAATTACTGCATTTTCTAAAATACAAGATGAAGTTATTTTTAGAATGATAGGTTTTTCAATATATTAAAAAGAAACTAATTCCAGAAGAAATGGAATTAAACTATTAACAGTACTATTAGGGGTGTGTGCAAATATAACGTTATCATTTTTGGGGTGACGGGGGGAATTTGGCATATGATATCGTAAGATATCTCTGGGGGGGAAGGAGGTTGTCTTTTGATATAGATGTCATTTCTGATCATACATCATTTTTTCCTCTCTTTCTATTTGTAACATTGTCTTTGGATCAAAACCGCATGCAATCTTTTTTTAGCTGTTATCTATTTTTTTAAATACAAAGTTATTATTAAAATCAATAAATTATTGTAAAATTATTCAATTCTAAAATAATGTATACCCCAACATTTGACATTCATATTCTTCTTCATATGTCATTACATATATAGTTATTTGTTCGAGAAACTATGCGTGAAGTGTATTTGAAATGAAGCTTTGTGCTTACTAATAAATAAAAGAGAAAAAATGTTGTCCACTTGTTTTGTTGATAAGAATTTCTATCTGCCGGCCTACCAATCCATCGCTCGCTGCAAGTGCACTAGGACATTATTACCATTGAATACATTATGTAACGAAAAGCTGCTACAAAATACTTTTAAGGAGCAACACTAGGCGCAGAAAAAGTCCCGGATGATAATGTAAATTCTATGGGGGCGTTCTTATCAAATATTTGGCACACATTTTAATATTTTTTAATGATGCTTTTGCACAAGATAGCTGAGGACGATCCACAACCGGACAAGTTTTTACTTTTTAGCTCACAGGCTATCATAGCCTGAAAGCTTATGTGCCCGTCCGTTCTGTATGTACGTTCGTACGTTCGTATGTTCGTTCGTGCGTAACGCGATAACTCATGATAAAAATATCGGATCCACTTGAAATTTTGTATATAGGTATATCCTGATAAGGCGCTTCCCTGATTAGTTTTTGGAGTTCATTCGATATGTATAAGAGGGGGAACGGGGGGCTCATGCCACTCCCCTTAATTGATATAAACGAGATTTTCATGCAGAATTAACAGTTTTCGTTCAAAATTTAGATGTAGGATCATTCTGATGAGGCGAGTTCGTGGCTGTTATTAGGTGTTCATTGAATAAGATAAACAGGGGGAACGGGGGGCTCATCCCCCCCCTTTAATTGAATAAACGGGATTTTCATGCAGAATTAACAGTTTTCGTTCAAAATTTAGATATAGGATCATTCTGATGAAGCAATACCGTGGCTGTTATTAGGTGTTCATAGAATAAGTATAAACAGGTGGAACGGGGGGCTCATGCCCCTCCCCTTAATTGATATAAACGAGATTTTCATGCAGAATTAACAGTTTTCGTTCAAAATTTAGATATAGGATCATTCTGATGAGGCGAGTTCGTGGCTGTTATTAGGTGTTCATTGAATAAGATAAACAGGGGGAACGGGGCAGTCTAATGCCCCTCCCCTTAACTTGTATAAATGGATTTTTCAATCAGAATTGTCAGATTTCGTTCAAATATCTGAATAGTTTTAGAAGTTTAATGGTTAAGTATAAAAGAGGAGAATAACTCCTCTTAAATTATATAAATGCTAAATGGGTTTTTATTAAGAATTATCCGATTTGCTGTGAATTTTGGATATAGGTTTTTTAATATGATAAAGCATGTACTTGATAGTTTAGGAGGTTCAATGATTAAGTATAAAAAAGGAGAAAGGGGAGAGCTGTTTCCCTTTCTTAATTTTTTTTTTCAAACGGAATTAACGAAAATACAAGGCTGTAATGTACAATTAGTATGCGTAGCCTGTGAGCTCAATGCCATCAGTTTAACTGGGCAATATTCTTTTTTATTCAGTTTTGGTTTCAGTTTTTTTTAATTACTTCAAATTTCCAAACCGGTTTAAACCGGTTCTGAAATTGAAACTATCGTAATATAAAAAACATGTAAGCAAAATCGAAAAAGTAAAAACTAGATCGGTTATAGATCATCCTCAGCTATCCAATGCAAAAAAGACTATGTAAAAATATTAAAATTTGAGCGAGATATTTGAAAAGAACGCTCCCATAGACTTTACATTATCATCCGGGTCTGTGCCTAGTGTGAGCCTTTAAATAGTAACTACCTCTTTCAAGTGTTATTTGCTACATCGTTTTTACTTTCTTCTATCTTCAATAGAAGAAAGTATTGTAATCGAAATTTTTTTCGACGTCCGGTTTTTGACGGATTTACACGTTTTAGGAGTCAGAAATCCCAAAAAACATGTTTTTACTAAATGTCTGTCTGTCCGTGTGTCTGTATGTATGTCTGAGTGTCTGTCTGTGTGTATGTCGCCATTCTACCATCAAAAAGTGTATGAAGTTATGCATAGAATTGAACAAAATTTTTTGTGAATGTTTTTGGCTGTGGCAGACAGGTCCTTCTTCAGTTTTGAAATATTCCACCGGAAGAGGGCGCTTCAATCGCGGTTTTTCTGCCATTTTTAATATTGTACCGACTAAAAGTATATGAAGTTATGCATCGAATTGAACGAAATTTTTTGTATAAATGTATCACTATGGCTAGTTGCATCGCCCTGAATTTAAAAAAAAAAAAAATTCACCGGAAGGAGGCGTTGTAATAGCGAATTTTATGCCATTTTCAATATTGCACAACATAAAAGTGTATGAAGTTAGTTCTAGAACTGAACTAAGTTTTTTGTATATGATTATTTTTTGGTATGGCAAGTAGGTCCTCCCTGAATTTGAAAAAAAAATCTGCCTATCATTCTATTGTCCATCGGCTCGTTCAGAGACGGAAATTCGTTTTTACTCCGATTTATTGACTGAAGTAGAAATTTGAGATGAAAATCAAATCATTAAAGCATTAAAATGAGTAACTATATTTTTTAAATATTAAAATGTACGTATGAGATTGGCACATCCAACTAGTTTCATATGGAAAGTGAAAAGTCTGTTCTATTCATTTGAATCATAAAAGTTTACGAAAATAAAAAGGTAACCAGTTTTGTATATCATTTCGAGTAAAATACATAAATTCTATAAAAAATTACAATTTGAAAACGATATCATTACCGAGGGGGGAGGGGGGGTTCGAGGAATGATAGCATATGATATCAGACGGGTGGGAGGGAGTCCAAAATTACCAAAAAGTTAACAACGTTATACTTGCACAACCCCTTATTTACTATTACTATTTTTAAAAATATTCGGATCACAGGTGCAACAAGCGTTGCACTCTTATGGTAAAATGCACGAATATAAATTTTATCATGATTACATATATTATTAATAGAAATTAAATTTAGTAATACGGAAATAATATGACTCCATCTAATTACGTTTCTAATTTCTGTTTTACTCAATAAATTTAATCCTCTGAATGTGTAGCGAAAAGGTAAAATTGTAATATTGTTTTATCTACATTTAGTTTTATATATACTATGAAAATGTGATTCTTTAAATATTATAAAATACATATATATTACAAATATTAATGAAATCCTTGGGATTATTAATCATTCTTCAAAGTATTGAAAATTCATTAAATCTATAGAATTATATTGTCTGATATCTGTGGCTTCCGGTAATAACCAGGTAATGCACATTTTTGAAAAAAAAATGAGATAATTTTGAAAATGTAACTTTAAAAGAGTACTTTCATCTGCCATAACTGAAAAATGAAAATCGAATACTTCCCGTCGTAGGGCGACTATAAATTTTCATTTAAAAATTGAAAAAAAAATAATTGGTCCTCAATTAATAAAAACTTTTTTATATAACTTTTTTAGCAAAAAAGAGATTCTCATATCCTAATTGAGTATAGGGTCATTCCATGTCAAGTGTCCTAAATTTTGGCATGGTTCCCGCTCGACCCCCTTCGATTTTTATGAAATTGATACAGAATATACATGTAGGTATATGATGACCATTTGGAAACTGTTTAGTGCAAAAAGTTGTATAGTTGGAGAACCAGGGGTCCATTTGTACCAATCACTATTTCATGCTTGTAGAAAAAACGTCCAAATCATGAAGTTTGGCATCATTTGCTCATGATATATGAAACCTTACTTATTGAAAATAGGTGATCTAGTACAACTTTTTGTGCTAAAAAATGTAATTGCAGTATTAAAAATCACAAATCAAAACTATCGTGATTACTAGGCCTCAAAGTAGGCCGTACGGCCAATTTCGTTGAATTTTACCCTTACTTTAACATGCTATAACTACTGCAAATATTATTTTAAAAATTTCTCGCTTTACAAACTAATTACCTATGGATATATCGTAAAGGCGCTGTAGTTATTTTTTGATTGCTTAAATATTCATTAAATTATTGATGTTCAAAATCTAATAAAAAATTAAAATCGTCGATTTTGCCCCATATTCAGAAGCGTATATCTCAAAAGGGACACTTCTGATTTGGTTACAATTAGTGCCACTGAAAAGAGCATATCTTAATTTATAAAAAAAAAAACTTTATTTCATTTTGGGCCTCTTAGATACAGAAGGAAAATAATAAAATTCAAAAGCCTGTTGTACGAGATAATCCAGATACATACAAGAAAGGTATATATTACGACAAGGTCTTTCAACATATTTTGAACCATTTTTTTTTATTACAACGATTAATGCATATAATATTTATCACTTTTTCTGGTCACAGTTACTTCCCCTTTACCATTAGAGTGATTTGTAACCGCATTGCCAATGAGTTATATCCAATAACTAGAACAGCTCCTGGTTGGGTAGTGCATGTTTAACAAGTTTTATATAAAAATATTCCCTTTCTCTTTCAGTTTATGCTTTACATTATTGTAAAAACATTCTGTATCAAGATTTTAGCTCGATGGATTCTCATGATTATGATCAGAGTCAATGCAGCATTGGCTGTGCTGATAATTCTCCGTGCCATTTGACGACTTATTGTGCACATAAAGGTTTTAAGCTTTTTAAAGATTTTCCTCTGAAGAACAGGAGTTAATTAATCGCCGAAGTTTATTGCATCTTGAAGAAAATTCTCAAATGTGCTTTCATCACGAAACATTGTTTTTGCATAAATTTGAGTTTCTTCAGCGAAAATGCTGTATTCCTTTCAATAAAGACAATCATTGTATACGAAAATCTTTACAGTCCATCAATTTAGAAAGTTCTAATCATTTGACATACTAAGAAACTAAGAAAAATATCAAACCAGACCAAAAAATATGTAGATCATGCAGAAAAGAGTTCGAAGAAACAAGAACAACATGGTCCTCTTCTTCAAACGAATTGGAGCAAGATGAAATAGATGTAACAGAAACGTTGAACAAAAATCTAACAGCTATTGATTTATTTCCTTTAAAATTTCAACAAACATCAACAAGAGATATTAAAAACTATGTAAAGCGAAAGATAAGTGAAACTGAAGATGTGATTTCAAAGAAAATAGCTATTGTTGCTGGTATAGATCCATGTAAATTAAGACAACCTACTACATGCAACCAATGCCTAGACTGTTTAAATTACAAACAGCTCATTAAAGAATTGAAGGAGAAGTTACAGTTGTCAAAACGTCCAGAAAAATACACATATTAACAATGGCACCTGAAAATTGGACAATAAAAGAAGTTATGGAAGAGTTTGAAGTTTCAGACAGAATGGTATAAGCAGCGCGACAATTAAAAGCAGACAGCGGGATAATGGCTTTACCTAGAGCAAAGTTTGATAAGAAGTTGCCAGAAAACATAAAAGAAAGAGTACTAATTTTTTTTTCAAGATGAAGAATTTAATCTAATAGGTCCAGGAATAAAAGATTTCATTTCTGCTTGGATATATGGAAGGAAAATTCAGATGCAGAAACATCTATTACTAAGCAATTTGAAAGAAATGTTTGCAGACTATCGAAGTAGTAATGGACCGGAAATCGGATTCTCCAAATTTTGCGAGTTAAATTCAAAATGGTGTGTGACAGTCGTTGCAGCAGGTTCAAATTCCCAATATGTGTGTATAATGCATCAAAATATGAAGTTGATGCTAGCAAGCTGCAAAAATGATGTAGATTATAAATTCCTTATAAGTAAAACAGCTTGTGACTTGAATTCTAAAGATTGTATGCTTCATCGCTGCAAAGAATGTCCTGGAACAGATGATTAAAAAAAATTTGGAAAGTATTTTCGAAGATAGTGATTCAGAAGACGCCATTGAATTTAAACAATGGGTTTACACAGATCATGACACGTTAGAAACGAAGCAGATGGCAATTGAAGATTTTATTAAAGAATTGGTATTGAAAATCTCAGCAACGATGCCTTAATAAATTTTATGCACCCTCATGGACCTTCGAAAACATTTTATTAGCCCACTAGATAAGACCTCTGTTGGATTCCGGAAGAGCATATAATTGTTGTTCTATTTCCAATAAATACAAAAATTAGTCAGTAATACAATTTACTGAAAGCTGTTGCAATCGCAATCAATAAGAAATTTGACAAACTGAACCAATGAGTAATGTTTTTTATAGATTGGGGATCAGGAATCAACATAATAGGAGCTTGAAAAAATCAAAACATTTAGTCTATAATAATCTATGGATCCCGTTAGGCACCCGCATTCAAAATTTAAAACATGCAATACCCAACCAGGAGCTAGTCTTGACTGATTATTGGATATAACTCATTGGCAATGCGGTTACAAATTATTCATAATGGTAAAAGGGAAGTGACTGTGACCAGGAAAAGTGATAATTATTGTATGCATTTATCGTTGTAATAAAAAAGAATGGTGCAAAATATGTTGAAAGGCCCTGTCGTAATATATACCTTTCTTGTATGTACCTGGAGTATCTCGTACAATGGGTTTTTGAATTTTATTATTTTTCTTCTGTATCTAAGAGGCCCAAAATGAAATAAAGTTTTTTTTATAAATTAAGATATGTTCTTTCCAGTGGTACTAATTGTAACCAAATCAGAAGTGTCCCTTTTGAGATATACGCTTTTGAATATGGGGCAAAATCGACGATTTTAAATTATTATTAGATTTTGAACATCAATAATTTAATGAATATTTAAGCAATCAAAAAACAACTATAGCGGCTTTACAATCTATCCATAGGTAATTAGTTTGTAAAGCGACAAGTTTTTAAAATAATATTTGCAGTATTTACAGTATGTTAAAAAAATCCCTTTCGGCATGGCCTATAGGCGGAGGTAGATTTCGAAAAGTTTTCATCCCAAAAAAAAAAAAAAAAAAAAAAAAAAAAAAAAATGCCTATCTTTACTCAAGTGCCCATTTTGGCAATATATTTTGAATTATGTTCTTACTTTATTTAAAAAATTGATCAATATGCTCATTATATAGTTCCTAAATAACAAAAAACTGTTAATTAAATTCGTTTGACAGCAAAATTGAATTTAAAAATGAGTCATAAAATAACCAATTTATTATTTTAATACATCCACATTTCTTTAATCAAGATCGCTTTGAGAAATTTTGTGCGAAGTGCCCACTTTGACAGATTTTTTTAAATATATATTTAGCCTTTATCAAAAATCTGACCAATACGGCACATTACACAGTTCCTAAATAACAAATAACTGTCAATTGAATGCGTTTGAGAGCAAAATTGAATTTAAAAATGAGTCATAAAATAAACAATTTGTTAGTTGAATACAACCTCATTTCTTTTATCATGATCGCTTTGGGAAATTTTTTTGCGAAGTGCTTACTTTGACAGCTTTTAAAATATATATATTCACCCTTTATCAAAAAATCGACGAATACGCACATTATATAGTTCCTAAGTAACAAAAAACTGTCAATTGAATGCGTGTCAGAGCAAAATTGGATTTAAAAATGAGTCATAAAATAACCAATTTGTTATTTGAATACCCACAATTCATTAATCATCTCGCTTTGGGAAATTTTGTGCGAAGTGCCCATTTTGGCAGCCTTTTTTTAAATATATTCTGCCTTTATCAAAAAACTGGCCACTCCGTCACATTATATAGTTCCTAAATAAGAGAACCTGTAAATTGGATGCGTTTGAGAACAAAAAAAGATTTAAAAATGAACTCGGTAAAAACGCAATTTCTTAAATTTCCTCAAATTTTAATCACCATAACTTCGTGAAATTCTGTTCAAAATACCCTTTTTGGCAGCTTTTTAAAAAATATATTCTGCCTTTATTAAAAAACTGGCCAATACGTCAAGTTATATAGTTCCTAAATAATAGGACCTGTAAATTGGATGGGTTTGAGAACAAAAATGAATTTAAAAATGACTCATAAAAAACGCAATTTGTTATACTTAATGAATTTTTTAATGATGAAAACTTCGGGAAATCTGTTCAAAATACCTTTTTTGGCAGCCTTTTTAGAAATATATTCTGCCTTTATCAAAAAATTGGCCAATACGTCGCATTATATAGTTGCTAAATAAGAGGATCTGTCATTTGGACGCGTTTAAAATCAAAAATGAATTTTAAAATGAGTCAGAATATAAGCAGTTTGGATTTGAGGTTTTTTCTCCAACTCCTATTTTTGTTTAATTTATTTTTGCTATAAGAATTGGTTCTATGAAAAACTTGTCAATATAAAAGTTGTAGATATTATTGTGAAGATGTAAAATAAATTTAATTAGATTTAATTGCTTAAGAATTGAGTAAGTTATGGATTTTTTTCTTTTTCCTCCCCCTTTTTTCTTTTCGTTTTTAATTTTTTTCATCGGTAAAAATTGGTCCTATCAAAAACTTGTAAATACAAAAGTTTTAGATAATATTAAGTACATTTATATAAAATTTAGTTGGATTTGATATCTTTAGAATTGACGAAGTTATGAATTTTTTTCTCCCAAAAACCATGTTTTTTTCGCCTTTTGAGCCCATTTTTAACTTTATCAAAAATCTGTCAAGCATAAACTTTTTGCCCATTTTTTAGAAGTAATATAAACTTTAAACTGATTCGATATCTATTATAATTAAAAAGTTATCGCGTTTTTTCTGTTTTCACAAAAACCCTCCTAACTTCCACCCCCTTGGTCCGATTTTGCCCATTAACGAACTTAACCGAGATTTTATGCCCCTTGATTTTATGTAAAAGTTTGATGAAGATCTGAGCATAATTATGGAAGTTATCGTGTCTAGAAGAAAGTGATATACACCGATAGATAGATAGATAGATAGATAGATAGATAGATAGATAGATAGATAGATAGATATATATATATATAAACTTTTTTACTGATGGTAGTTTTGGGGTCTAGGAGTCATGATTCGTGTACATCCGCAAAAATTTTTCAGAAATTCCAACATGGGAGACAATGCAATAGGTAGTATTTCATACGAAATCTACCTAATATTTCATACGAAATCTACCTAATAAGGATAAAATTCAACGAAATTGGCCATACGGCTTACTTTAAGGCCTAGTAATCACGATAGTTTTGATTTGTGATTTTTAATACTGCAATTACATTTTTTAGCACAAAAAGTTGTACTAAATCACATATTTTCAATAAGTAAGGTTTCATATATCATGAGCAATATGATGCCAAACTTCATGATTTGGCCGTTTTTTCTACAACCATGAAATAGTGATTGGTACAAATGGACCCCTGGTGCTCCAACTATACAATTTTTTGCACTAAACAGTTTCCGAATGTTCATCATATACCCACATGTATATTCTGTATCAATTTCAAAAAAATCGATGGGGGTCGAGTGGGAACCTCTAGGCCAGTTGACATGAAATGACCCTATTGGGTCATTCCATGTCAATTCAACCAGACCTTGTAACCCGACCCACAGGGACTTTGATGAAACTTTGTGTACACACTAATTCTATCATGAAATGATTCCATCTGAAATTTTTCCTTCCCAGACCTCATAGTTTGTGAGATATGGGGGGTCCAATTCTTGGGTTTTTCACAAATCGCAAATTTCTGAGTCTGTATTTTGAGATTGCCGTTCCATCTTCAAAAAATTGTTTCTCTGGATCTAAAACATGAATCATCCTAAAAATATCACTGTAAGAAGATAAAAAAATGCAGATTTTAATAAAAAATATTTAAAAAATTTGCTTCTAATTTTTAGGATAAAAAAGTCAGCCAAAGTTGAGAGTTATGGTTCTTTTTCCAAATTCTTGTGACTTCACGAAAAAGGCTGTACACAAAAAGGCAAATTAAATTTCCAATTTCTTTTTGTTTTAAATAAAAGTTTACACTTTGGGCTTTCTATCTATGAAATAAAAATGATGTGTTTCGCATGGCTTATGCAAAAATTTTGGGTACTTTCCAATTAGCAGATGCATGCTTTATTTTTATATATTACATATGCACACAAAAAGGCAAATGAAATTTCCAATTTCTTTTTGTTTTAAATAAAATTTACACTTTGGGCTTTCTATTTGTGAAATAAAAAGGATGTCTTTCGCATGTCTTATGCAAAAATTTAGGGTACTTTCCAATTAGCCGGATGCGTGTTTTATTTTTACATGTGTACATACGTATAGATCTGTATAAATACAGATGTATTATACATGTACATATATATGTATATATACAGTACATTGATATATATATATGTATAACACTGGTGCCCGTCTAATCTAAAAGTACCAAATTTTGCCTTATTTTGAGAATCTGGACCAATTAAGAGGAAAAAAAATCTGACTAAATTTAGCTATGGTACTTAAATAATTACTGGAATTTCTATGAGTTATTGAATTTAATGTTATTTGATGCATGTTTTTTTATTTGCAAAGTAAAGTTTAGGCTTCGTTTTTTCTGATTAAAAAAAATCTGACTGTAATATGTTTCCCCATTAAATTTAGTCAATGGTCCATATATTTCATTTAGTTATTTAATAATGGGCATTTTTTGCTAATCTAAAAAATCTCTTACTTTTATTTTCAATGATTAAACTCAAAACATATTTTTTTTGGTACAGTATAAAATAAATAATTGTTCTCCTCACATTTCCATTCTTTCTTTCGAATGCTTATATATTAATTATTTGTGTTTAAAAAATGTTCAAAAACTTTTATTTCCTTTCCTTGGTTAATTTTAATCAGTTTAAATATTTATATTGGCAAGTTTAAATACACAAATGTTTAACAAAACTTAAATTTGTTTCTATAGTCTGAAAGATTTAATTGCACCTGCACTGTATAAACACGTTCTGATAAAGGCAGGGTAATGTTTGTTTGTGAAAGCAGATGTTTTGAAATCAATTTAATCAAATTATTGTCATTATGTTGTTTCTTTTCACAGAAGAATTATCTAACTTTTACTGTGCTACTAAAAATATATTCTGATTGTTACATATTTTATAGATTGTGGTACGTATAAATATTTTTTTGCTTTATTGTTTTAATATGGAGCTTGATATTAAACCTTCTACTAGTCTTCAGGCTTGCAGTATTGTAATATTAACTGGTTTAGAAGGTCACAAAACTTGTTATACAAATAACAGAGAAATAGACTACATTGATATTCTCTGTGATTCAGAAAAAGAACTTTTATTAGTTAGGACTAATGCATTTAGAAAACAAAAATTAAGTGAAAACCGTTTTATTAATATATGTGAGAATCACAGAATTTGGCTCTTAATGAAATATGAATTTTATCAATATAAATGTGGAGATCCATTTAAGCGGCATAAAAACAAGTGAAAAAAACAATTAGGGCAGTTAATAGAGATTTGTATACGGCCGAAAAAGTAAACCAAAGTTGAAAGTTATGATTATTTTTCCGAAATTTTGTGACTTTATGAAAAAGTCTCTACACAAAAAGGCAAATGAAATTTCCAATTTGTTTTTGTATCAAATAATATTAAATTCAATATCTCATAGAAACTCTAGTAATTATTTAAGTACCACAGCTAAACTTAGTCAGATTTTTTCCCCCTTAATTGGTGCAGATTTTCAAAACAAGGCAAAATTTGCTACTTTTAGGTTAGACAGGAGTGTTATACATATATATATATATCAATATACTGTATATACATACATATGTACATGTATAATACATCTGTATTTATATAGTTCTACAGATATGTACATATGTAAAAATAAAACACGCATCCGACTAATTGGAAAGTACCCAAAATTTTTGTATAAGCCATGCGAAAGACATCATTTTTATTTAAGAGATAGCAAGCCCAAAGTGTAAACTTTTATTTAAAACAAAAAGAAATTGGAAATTTCATTTGCTTTTTTGTGTATGCATATGTAATATGTAAAAATAAAGCACTTTTCCGGTTAATTGGAAAGTACCCAAAATTTTAGCATAAGCCATGCGAAAGACATCATTTTTATTTCATAGATAGAAAGCCCAAAGTGTAAACTTTTATTTAAAACAAAAAGAAATTGGAAATTTACTTTGCTTTTTTCTGTGCATATGTAATATATAAAAATAAAGCACTTATCCGTCTAATTGGAAAGTACCCAAAATTTTTGCATAAGCCATGCGAAACACATTATTTTTATTTCATAGATAGAAAGCCCAAAGTGTAAACTTTTATTTAAAACAAAAAGAAATTGGAAATTTAATTTGCCTTTTTGTGTACAGCCTTTTTCGTGAAGTCACAAAAATTTGGAAAAATAACCATAACTCTCAGCTTTGGCTGACTTTTTTTATCCTAAATATTACAAGTAAATTTTTTAAATATTTTTTATTAAAATCTGCATTTTTTTTATCTTCTTACAGTGATATTTTTAGGATGATTCATGTTTTAGATCCACAGAAACAATTTTTTGAAGATGGAACGGCAATCTCAAAATACAGACTCAGAAATTTGCGATTTGAGAAAAACCCAAGAATTGGACCCCCCATATCTCACAAACTATGAGGTCTGGGAAGGAAAAATTTCTGATGGAATCATTTCATGATAGAATTAGTGTACACATAAAGTTTCATCCAAATCCCTGTCGGTCGGGTTACAAATGGGGGAAAAATTGGTTGAATTGACATGGAATGACCCTATAGTGAAAATTTTTATGTTCTAATCTATTTTATAAAACTAATGATAAAATGACATTTGAGAACTTTAAACGTTAATTACTCAAAATATTAAAAATGTGCCTTACTCAGTTATTACCAGAAGCCACAGATATATTGCTTATATTGCAGTGAAGCCTGTAGTTTACTGAACGAAATATTACGCATAAAACACTTAAAGGCATGTATCGCAAATTACGCGTTACAAAGATTTTTCTTTAATTACATAATTTATTTTTTGAAAAAATGAATTAACTTAAAGGGAAAAAAAGGTTTTTAAATTTTACTAAAACAAGTACCGCATAACTATCAAATTATCTTTTTAAATCGAAATTTTTTGTCGTTTTGCAGATTTTATTAAAGTTCTTTTCTCAGATTAAATAACATTTCAAAAATTGCTCCATAAAAAGGAAAAGATAAAATCCACACTCTAAAAAATAAAAGTGTAAATTTACACACAAAAATGTGTAAATCGATGATACAAAAACGATTTGCTTATATGTGTAAATTTGTGTGTAAATTGCCAAAATACACGCCTAATGTGTAAATTTCAAAATACACATATTCCTTATGTAATTTGATGATAACACTAAGTGTGTAAAAGTTATTGTGATCACTCATGAAATACCCACATTAATGTGTAAATTGCGCAAGAATACACATATATCTGCGTTATATTCTTACTCATTGATCTGTGTAATCTTCTGTGATTACACTGATAAATATGTATTACGCAAAAAACACATATTATTGTGTTATTGTAATTTACACAGTTCTTTGCGTAATATGCAAAATACGCATATTCGATGGAGGTTCAATAACTATTGTGTCTAGTGTATATAAAATATCTGTACTGCAACGGGTTGATGAAGAATATTGATATATTTATGCTTAGTTTCAGAACCGTAGCTGTAATATTCATATAGATTTGTAGGGAGGAGTAAAATGGGGGGGGGGGGGTAGTTGAAAGTCTGATTTTTAGCTTATGGGGCTAGTTTTGTGATAGTGGATGCGATAAAATAGTGTTGTTTGGACTCGGGATCATAGTGATGTACACACTTCTCATCCATTATCACAAGTGTAGCATCATAAGCTCCAAATCAGTCTATCACACTCACTCCCCTCCTCTTAAAAACTCGCTATAAATAGGTTTTTAGAACTTTACCCCTCTCTTTAAAACTATGCTACTATAGCAGCTACGGATCTAAAATTCAGCATATAGCCATTTAAAACATTAGTTTTTGATATTCCTCATCAATCATCATAGTACAAATATTACTTCTCTGTTAGTGGGGAAGTATGGGACACATTGTGACATTTTCAATTTCTTTAATTATAAAATTGATTCTTCAAATTATGTTTCTATGTTGCTCAAGGACATTAGAAAGTGTTTCATTTTGTATTCTATAAATCAAAGTTTTTGTATTTGTGTCAAGTAAAGTTGATTTTATTATTTTTGTGAAAAGTGTCCCATTCCTCCCCACACTCCTCTAAATATACACATAAAAACTGGTGTTACCATTTGGCACCCTCAGGCTTGAAAACGTGTTTGGGGTGACATTTGATCTCTCCCTGGCTGATTCATCCTAATTAGGGTGCTGCGCAATGGATACCGTTGGAAGATTTTCACCCCTTAGTCATTTGCGCACACTATGTGACATGTATCCTTCCCCTTCAACTCGCCGTCACTGGTGGATCAAAACAGCAATTTCTCCTTATGATCACTATCGCCGCTATGCGCTATCCCAATTTCGTTTAGAACTTCGGATGACTAACATTTGGCGAGCTTTTTTATATAAAGCAACCTTTGAATTTCAGGACATTTGAACATTTCAGGGTTACTTTAAAAGTGAGCTCGATGGCCGAGCGATTAGAGCGTTGAGCTTGCAATCAGACGTTGTGGGTTCGAATCATTCGAGGGCCAAATGTCGGTTTATATATTTTTGAATTTTTTATTATTGGGCACTTTGGATTAACAGTCCCATCTTTTCACCTTAATTAAAGGTGCCTTTCTGGCTCCTTTAGGGGTGTCACCAGTGAGACAAACTATTCACCTCTAAAAGGTGCAATGTGTCACCATTAGTTTTAACAGCGTAGTATTTTAGGTGAACGATAAAAAGAAATATTCAACTGTTCTACCATAAATTTTAATACTTCATTTTCTTAAATTGTCAGGATTTTATTTTCAGGATGTTAAACCATAAACTCGGTATGTTATAGGATAGGGCGTCATTACACACATAGTGACCTATTAAACATAATGACGTATTAAAATTTATGGTACAACAACTAAGTATTTCTTTTTACCGTTCACCTAAAATATTACTAATTCAATCTTCAAGCCACGAGTCTCGTTCATTTTCAAAAAGGGAATCGTGTTTTTGTATAAATAAAGAAAATATTCTCTAAAGAAGAGCCTGATTAAAACTTTGAAAGTACTAAGATGTTTTTTAAATAAAAATTAACTATTAATATCTATATTTGATTATTTTAATAGTTTTTAAAGCAAACCTGAACATTGTAAAGTTCATATTATATGTTTTGTGTTAAAAGCAAGGCGAAAATTTCATTCCCTCATATATTTTATATTCACTTGCAGACGAATGATTTTGTAATATTTATGTTATTTTGAAAATTCGGAATACTAAAAAAAAAAAAAAAAAAAAAAAAAAAAAAAAAAAAAAAAAAAAAAAAAATTACACGCCGTTTCAAAAAACATATCAAACTATTTTAAAGAGTCAATAGTTACATTTGAAATTTATTATTCTGAACATGATATTCCTTTTTAATTTTGTAAATGAATACTTTTCAAGTTGTTGTCTTTTTTTGATATGAAATGTAACTATATTTCCAATAAATTGCTATTCAATAGGTTTAAATAAAATAATTTCATAAAGAGATGAAAAAAATGGAATCAAAATGAAGTACATAAAAACAAAGAGTTCATTTTAAGGGGACGGTGGACGTTAAAAATTTATTTTATTCATTTTTATCATAGCAATATGAAATTTTGTGCATATATACATTTCACCAAAAGCATATAGAATACCTTCAAAAAATTTCAAACCTTATTAAAATTTGTAATTTTTTTACAAAAATTTAAATTTTTAAACGAAATTTTAAAACGCTCCTCGTGTCTTAATTTTTGAAATATTTTCTTGCTTTTGCATTTTTATCACTTAAAACTATATTATAAACAAATTTGTGTAAGATTTTTTAAATCTCTTGAATAGTTAATATTTTACAGATTTTTTTCTAAAGTCCTTATCGATTTTCATCAAAATTTTGCCTTTTAATAAGTAAAAAATAAAATTTGACTATCTTAATGAAGACGAATTTTAAAAAGCTTACACAATTTCTTTTTAAATAATATCAGGATACTTCCTTATCAATTTTATAAATATTGATCAAAAATTAAGACGCAAGGCGCAATTCAAAAATCTAAAAAACGCTGAAAAATTAGTTTTGAGAAAAACAGATTTAAAGTATATAAATACATTTATCTTTATTATTTACTCCTTAAAACATTCATAAAGGATATTTTAATAAGAAAAAACTATTTAGGTACTATTATACTCCAGAAATAGACCTTTTTTCTGACGATTTTGCTCAAATAAAGGTCCACTGTCCCCTTAAAAGCAGACATTTAATTAAAAAAAATCTGCTTGAAAGCTGTTCATTTAAAGATCTAAAAAAGAACATCTAAAAAAGAATAATCTGGATTATGTCGTGATCTTACAAATTTAACAAACATAAGTCTTCCTTTATCGAGAAATTTTTTTTTTATATAACTTACAGGTAAAGAAACGTTATTATTAAAAATTCACTGTGTTTTCAAATGAATTTGGCTTTTAGAAAACATTTTCTTTCATATATACGTGATTAAAGCAAAAAAGAAATAATGAAGGTTTTATTTGAAAATTTATTCGATTTTTATTAAAATGTTTAATAAAAATGTCTTTTTAATGTATGTTCATTCTTAATTAGATTTCAATTGAGTTTGAAATGAAACATTCGATAATGAAAATTATAATTATGCAGAAAATATGGATGCATATAAAGTTTTGTTTTCAAAATTTATAACTATAGAAAACTGAAATGAAAATATTTTCTTTGAAATAATTTCTTAAGAAGATGCTGCATTTCTAAATGAGAGTACTCTAATCTTGGAGGTTTTCGTGTATAAAGATGGAATTTTGTCATAGAGTAAAGACAAAGAACAAATATGAATATGGTAATCAGGATTGACGACAAAAATGTAACCCTAAAATCTTCTACATTCGGACAAAATGCAGCCATGTGCTTTCACAAAAAAGAACAAAGTATTTAGTAATATAGTTTTTAATTTATAATATTATGAAATACTACGTCAGAAGGTTTAAATATAAGCAGATGATTTTAATTTAAAGAAATAAAATGCACGGATGATTTAAAAGAATTTGTTCGCAGTTCCACGTGTTTGTTTTTTCTGAACCGAATGAGGGCACTTAAATTTGAGAGATAATTGGTTTCATATTAAAAACTGTTTTTGAACCATACTTCATCTCTATTCATTCTCTTTACTCAAGCAAATTTTGTAATTGCTTTTTAATTCACTTCCTGGTAGACGAGAATTATAAAAATAATGTTCACAGACGTGTTTTCAAAGGCTATACAACATTTGGGTATAAATTTTTGCATATACGTAATCAAATTAATCTTACAATAAAGAATATTAAGAATATATTAAGAATAATCTTATTGGAATTTTATTAGAAATTCATTTTATCGTCTGTGATACTGTTGTCGTCTGCAGAACCTGAATGTTAAAAATTTTTTGCGTAAGTTTCTTTTTCTGAAAAAGGCAACGTTCTGTTTTATTTAAATTTTTCATCATGTTGTAGAAAGTGTTGTGAAACCATGGGGATTTAATTAAAAACTGATAAAGTTCAATTTTTGTTTAACATGTAGTTGATGTTATTGATTTCAGGATTTTATTTAAAATATAACTAAATATTTAGTTTATATACAATGCAAAAATTAAAAGAGAAACCTGCCTTTAAATTCGAAATTCAAGAAAAGGAAGTGGTAGAAATAAAAAATTATATTAACTAATTAAGTACATTATATTTCATGCTCATGTAAATTTCTTCTTTACATATATATTACGAGAATAATATTTATAAAATCGGGATTATTATATACCTCCCAGATTCATATTAAAAATATTATTATAGCAATGTTTATCGCTCTTATATTTTATATGTGAAGACGGTATTTACATAATTATTATTTAACTATGCGTGTTTTTGTACATATTGCCCAAGATAGCTCTTTGATTTCAACAAAATATTTTTTTTTCTTGGTTTAATATAGAATGTATAAGTAATTCATTAACGGCGCAGAATGATTTTCTAATTATACAAATTTCGTCTAATTAAAAAATATTTTTAATATACATACCTTGATTTATCTTTTAAACACTACGCAACATTGAAAATGTGACGCCAAGAGAGAGTTACCATAAAGTCATTAAATTCGACAAACAGAGAGAGCAAGCAATGAGCAACAAGTTATCTTTATTTCGATAAAGTAATGACACTCATAATACAGGGCGAGAACCGCGTCGGCTCAGTGGGATGTAGGACCATAAGACGGCGGTACAACGGAGCAACACGACTAAACACAGTATCAGAACGAATACAGAAGTCATCCTGAGGAATTGATATCTCTTCACTGCTAACCATGAGTCAGTTTTTTTTCCGAGCGCGGCAGTGGCGAGGTCTGCAAATGATGTCCAACGACATCCCAAATGTATTCGACTGCTGAGAGATCAGGAATGTACGCTGACCAGGGTTAGCATCTATACACTTGGCAGTACACATAGGTTGATGCATGTAATGTGCAGTCCGGATTACCTTGCTAATAAAGAGCATTGGGCACCTTCTGAAGGTAGAGGAATGCCATCGACCCCAGAACATCATTTACGTATCGTTTTGGCATCATATTGCCCTGAATAGAAACTATAGGGACCTAGAATCGTTCGTAATTGCACCCCAAACAATGATCCGTGTTGTTGCGCGGTGTAGCGTTCCACAATTGCTGTTCAATTAGATCTATCTCCACATCGACGTAATACTCGTACGCGAAGACTATCATTAGAGAAACAGAAGCGTGAGTCATCTGAGAACACGATCTGTGCTATTCTATCATCCCTATCACCCTAGCCTGATAGACTTTGGCGTCTAAGTAGTGTGATCAATGGCAATCTTCTTAACGGAAAACATGAGTGTAGCCTACCAAAAACTAATAGACAGGAAATGGTTATGGTTGATATGGGAACATCTAGGGTGTCTTGAACATTCTAGAGAATAGAGGTAGATGTGGCTTGTAGATTATTCACCATTAATCAGCAGATGCTTTGATGCACTCATAACGACGTCATTTTCTGCACCGGCACCCCTCAAACTTGCAAAATTCCTCGTTCCAGCTATTTTCGTCACAGCCGTTATGTGGCGTCAATTAAGTGCACTGTGAATGCGTCCAGAGGTGCGTCTCAGCTGATTTAGCCGTATGGACCAACCTGTCTTTCTGAGTCCTATCACGATGCCCCTCATAAATTCATCTGTCTGCTGGAATAGCCTCCATTGACGGTGGCCTGGTATTTTTTGCTACACTTCGAAACAAGAACAAAATTCCAACGCTGATTTCCGTAGCAGAAATAACGCATGAATATTGCCCATTCATCAGGTTTATTCCCTTATATGTGATATAACTTGCGCTGGAGAGATGGGTATTTCTAATCGTTTGAATAACGTGGCGATGTACATCTACACATAAATTTGTATCAGTTTCTGGCTACTTCTTCTTAGCGTTGCATTTTCAATCTGACGTACTGCAACGCGTTTATAAATGATCATCTGAATTTTTGTAAATGATCATCTATCGCGCAAGAATTTTTACAAAGAGTATTCGAAATACTTCTATTTTTGAAATTCATAATTTTTTATTTCTAGTTTGAGTCCTATGTGAACTTCTAGCTTTTTTATTTACTTTCACATCTAGAGTCAGTCATATCTGTTACTATAAACCATGAAGGACATAACAATAAATAAGAAATACGTCATTTGAGCCGATAGAGATCAAATCAGTAAATCAGGTTGAAATTTTCCAAGGAAAAAAACGAGATCCTTGAGATACAGATAGTTTAAGTTTAGTTTCGGTATGGTTTGAATTGTCGGCGGCATTTCCACCGAAATTTAGATTTTTGGCCGAAAACGAAGAAGGTAACCAAATTTTCTTCAATTTATAAGGAAAATAACTTATTTTATCATTTATTTATTGTGATATGTTTAAGGTTTTGTTTTATTTCATATTTTGTTATAAACAGAAGCTAACATAAAAAAAAGTAGAAAATCCATTTCATATCATAATTCAATCTTTAGGTTCACATAATCTTATTGCTGCAATCTTACTCCCTCAAAACGGAAACCATTAGGAAATTAGAAAACAATTTATTCGACTAAAAATAGCTTAAAAGTATTTACTAAAAATATATTTAAGTAAATGGATTTATCTTATTTTTAATCGAAATTTACTGTTTATACGATTGTAGTTTTCTCGTGATACTGTACCATGTTGGTAAATAGTTTTTTAAGAACAATTTAGAAATAAAAGTTTCAAAATAAATTTAACTTTATTTAAGTAAATAAAAAGATAACTAAACACTCTTAATGAAGATTATTTACTAAAAGTTGGGATAATGAATTATCTCGAAAATACAGTTGCGTGCACGGTGCCCTCTTAAGAAGAAATGTTTTCTTTGAAAACAATTTCGAAAAAAAATTCGAAACAGACAATTTTTGGGGGGGAAACATACAATACTACAGAGTAAAAAATTTGTTTAACGTTACTCCATAATACTGGTGACAGCCATGCCGCCTCCAGTTTTATGGAGCACTTTCACCGATATAAAAAATGTTCCAACATTGTTGAACTGTATTTGAAAGTTAGAAATATGTTTGAAATCCACAACCCTTACGAAAATGTCTTTTAGAATTCTATAACAAAAGTTTTATAGAATCCTATAGAATTATGTCCCATTTTTCTATAAGTTAGTTTAAAAGCTACAGAAATACCTGTAGATTTTAATAGAAGTGTCTGTAAAGAGAAAGTGTTTAATAGAAGCTTAATAGAAATTATTGCTCTACAGACATATGTATTGAACTTCTACAGATATTTCTATAGATTTTAAACTAACTTATAGAAAAAAATAGCTTTTATAAATCGTTTCGAGTTCTCTGCCGTTTGTCTTTATTTTCTGATCGCGTTGTTTTCAGCACTTCAAGTTTTTAGGAATTTAATTATTTTTTTAAATTGTAAAAGCACCATCAGATTTGTCCCCTAAAAATCAACTTTTAAGTTAAATAACGAATTTAAATATTTTTATATACATATTCTAACATTATTGAACTGTATTTAAAAGTTAGAAATCTGTATAAAATCTACAACCCTTACGAAAATATCTTTTAAGAATTCCATAGAAAAAGTTTTATAGAATCCTATAGAATTGTAGCCCATTTTTCTATAAGCTAGTTTAACCCTTTCGGATCCGAATTTTTTTCAGTTCTTACAAGAAATTACTTTTACGTTAATAACACTAACACAAACTATTCAAATAGATTAATTAATGTTTAATGAATATTTGTTTGTCTGGAAGATATCGAATGTTGTTGTTTTCTGCTCTATTTTATTGCTATTTATATAACAACAGGTTAAGGAAGAATTTTTGGAAATATTTAGAAAATATGGCATTACAATAAGATTTAACTTAAATTACAACATTCTAATAATTTTTGCGTGTTATTACTCATGCTTTTTTTTAGGAAAGTAACATTTATTTTAAATTTAAAGAGTAAAATATATGTCTAAAACAAAAGATTCTCAAACGGTGCAAAGAGAATTAGGCAATTAATAACTATTATTGTTATTACTAAATGCCTAAACATAAATGAAGTGATATCGTAAATGCATAGACATATGTTAACATTACTACATCTATGTACTAGCAAACGTATTTTTTAAAACAAAATAGTACTTTATTAAAATGAAGGTAATATTAATAATACACCAACCCCGAAAGGGTTAATAGCTATAGAAATACCTGTAGAATTTTAATAGAAGTGTCTGTAGAGAGAAAATGTTTAATAAAAGCTTAATAGAAATTTCTACTCTACAGACATTTCTATTGAACTTCTACAAATATTTCTATAGATTTTAAACTAGCTTATAGAAAAACGATCCATAATTCTATAGGATTCTTTAAGACTTTTTCTATAAAATTCTAAAGGACATTTTTGTAAGGGAATGCATATTTTAAAATATAGTATTATTAATTATTCATATTTAAAGAGAATTTTTTAATTAAAAAAATCTTCTGTTTCTTTTACAAGCTCTTTCAAAATAAAAATGGTAAAAGTTTGAACGGCTGTGGATAACGCGATAAGAAAATTAAGCCAAAATAAAAATGAAAACACTGAAAAATTTGTAAATATTCATTAAAAACTAAATTATAGTATGGATCTATATTACAAATTAAAAACATGTCCGTGAGTAACTTTGATGACATATTAACAACGGTAACAGTTGACCACAACATTTCGCTTTTAGTGCCATTTTTCAAACTTGTAATCATCCCACAATTTCAATTTTATCACCGCCAGATATGGGAAAATGTTCTGTCAAATGCAATTCATTTAAAAACTGTGACTGATATTACTGATTTTTAAAACAATATTCAAACATGATTATTTGTTATGCAGCTCTATGGCATATGGCCTGAGTGCAGAAAATTTCACTTATATCTTTAGTTATAATTGCTTTTGTTTATCACTTATTTCATATATAGGGTGATTATAAAAAAAACTATTCCGACATTTTGGCCCCTAACTATCATACCATTCACAAAAACTGAATGAAATTTTTGCAAAAGGTATTTAGAGATATGCGCTCAAGAATGATATGCAAAAGAACAGTTTCACTCAAACAGTTACGGTTACAATGAGAAAATCTCGAAAAAATCTAACGGCAACACAGAATTTTTTGTATTGGAATGTGATCTCCATTCTGAAAAACCCTAAATAGCGTTGGAATGGCAACTGTAGCATGAAAATCATCGTAGTTAGGCAAGGTAAATGTAGAATGGACTTTGCCGTGCAACAGAGCATTAATTTTCGTTTCATTTATGTTACACGTCACACCATTTCTTTGTCTGATATCCCAGCCTGGTCAGTTCTCCAGAAAACGAGAAGAAGAAACCCAGAAACGCAATTTGGGTTCTGCGAAAGACACAGTCATGCCTGACGTCTCATGCTAGATGAAAGAAAAGGCACTACGAAATACGAGCCACGTATGTTGCTTTCTGCCATTACGAACAAGATGCCGCTTTCAGGGAAAGAACGTTGGGAAAATCGTAAAGATTTATTACCTGAACGAAGAAAATGCAGCAGAGACATTACGTGTTTACCACCGTAACCATGAAATACGGCGAGGCCCGTGCACTGTCGAAGCTGTACGGGACTTGATTCATAAATTTCAAGAAACTCGTTGCACGTGCGATCGACCTTGGTCTTGACGACCTTCCGTTGCTGTGGAAGCTGTTGCAGAAGTCCATCGAACGATATGCACAGTTCGTCCCGCAACCGCACGCGGTCTTTTACATAGTCTGAATCTGCCGAATTCAATTGTACGCAAGATTTTCTGCGCTCTGTTCTAAATATGCTTCTGTATCGATTCCAGCGTGTCCAGATGTTGGAAGCGGAAGGCTATCAATTACGGCTGGATTTTGCAAACTATTTCCTTATCCGGTACGACGAAGATAGCAGCTGGCCTTTACCACATTCTGTGGACAGATGAGGCGTATTTCTCATTAACTCGTAACGCGAATTCAAAAAATTGTGAGCATTGGGCAGAGAATAATCCACATGATGTTTTTGCACGTCCATTACACGAGGAAAAAGTAACTGTGCGGTGTGGTATAACGAATAAGTTCGTCCTCGGCACTTACTTTTTTGAAGAGGTTACTGCTGGTGATCTGCAAAGATGTACAGTAACGAGTGCTCGCTATCTGAACATGTTAACTCGTTACGCGATTCCCGCATTGCAAATCCAAAATGCTATATCTGAAGTTGTGTGGATGCAAGATGGCGGTCTTCCACATGTCGGGTCTTCAGTAAAACGTGTCTTAAGTCAATAGTTTGGTGACAGAGTTATCTCCCGTCATTTCCTGTTTCCGTCGCCTCCAAGGTCTGCTGATCTGACAACAATAGATTTCTGGCTGCGGGGATATCTGAAATCCAAAGTGTATCAGTTTCGTCCTCAAACTGAATCTGATTTGAAAGATGTCACCAGAATTGCGATTCAGGAGATTCCTCTTGCTACGGTACGTTCTGTATTGCTATCCACCATCTGCCGCATGCAAAGTCTCATCGTGTGTGAAGGAGGTCATGTGGAAATTTTGTGAAACACAATAAAACGCTTTATTTTATGCTGCTTCTCTGTCCTTATTGGTTGTCCTCACTTTTAGCCTATCTACCGCCGGGGATTTTCATGCTACAATTGCCGTTCCAAAGCTATATAGGGTTTTTTCACAATGGAGGTCACATTCCAATACAAAAAACTGGGTGTTGCCATTTGATTTTTTCGAAATTTTTTTACTGTAACCGTAACTGTTTGAGTGACACTGTTGTTTTCCATATCATTCTTGAGCGCATACCTCAAAATACATAAAATTTCATGCCAAAATTTCATTCAGTTTCTGTGAATGGTATGATAGTTAGGGGCCCAAATGTCGGGATAGTTTTTTTATAATCACCCTGTATTTTTCCTCCAATATGACTATTATTAAGTAAAAAATAAAGTCTTGGTAACGATAAATAATAATAAAAAACAAACTAAATTAGATATGGCGAAATCTAAACGATAAAGACGGTTTCGCAGAAAAGTATCACAATAATTAGAGTCACAGTATACCGTGTATTCAAATACTGTTCTTTAGAAAATAGTTCCTTCTATCAAATTTAATTTGCAATATTATTAAAGGAAATGAAGCCTATTTAAAAATATAAACATACGAAAATTATTCATCAACTATATCCTGTTTTCTGAATTTGATTAATTCAATTGTAAAACTTCGGATTTTTAGAAATCTAATTTCCTTACTCCTTGAAGTAAATAAGAAAAAATACAATGTAGAAAATTCAATTTCACTCTTTGATGTCATAAACACAAAATATCAGTGTAAAATATATTCTCTCTTGGTGGAATCAACCAACTTCTCAACTCAGGAACATAAATTTTGTGTTTTAAAAGTGAATTTTAATATCTCTACTTTAGAGATTTATTTTCTTGTAGTTTTTAAAGCATTTTTCAACGAAAATAAATGTAATTTCTTGATATCAAGAGTAAAAAAGGATTACACCTTGCGGTAAAATATATTCAATCAACGTTGATGTTTATATTTCTTAGAGCTAAAATAGTCCGGAATTTACTTCAAAAAATTACATCTTTATCAGAAAATGTACCTAGTATACAAAACTTTTGCCTTATATTATTCTTATATAATATAACTAGTGAAACGGTGCAAGGTTTTCACTTTGTGGGGCTTCAACAATATTTATATGGGCAATAATACTTTACGTTTAATGTTAATGTCATATTAAAACAATTGTAACATTAATATTGTAAAGTTAATATTTTATTACATTATAAAAATTATAAAGATGTATACTATTATAAAAATGAAACTTTTAATATGAATGTTATAATATGTTTTAATTTTAACATTATATTACATTTACTAATAATGAAAGCTTCATGTATTATGGCAAAGTTCTCCGATGCTGATTTTTGCAGACAAACACAAAATTTCACCCCATAACGTTGTTCAGTCGACGCTTCTATTTCGGCAACTGATCACTCTTGTAGGCTTCAGTTCAATCACGTAATACTCAGGAACATGAACCTGTATACATCATCTGTCGGTAGCTTTTGTTAATACAGACAACAATTTTTTTTTTTTTTATGTCACAGAAATTAACATTCTGATGAGTGGTTTCACGACAGTAAAATTAGTCTTATTACTTATTGAACAGCCTACGTATTACATGGTTTAACAAATGATAACTGTGTTTTTACATCTTACAAAGTATCAAACTAAGCGTAATGCATTGTAACGTAATGTTTAAATGTTTAGGTGTACAGCTAACAACAGTCACAAATAAAAATGCCATTTTCATAATTAAAACATTCCTCATGCCACCACTCTTGGCATTTACAGCATTGGATCCATTTTTCTGTTGGTGAGTCACAATATTCTAAAATATTCTATATTTGAAAACATCATCCTTTGAAGTTGGTGCAACTGGACTGTTTGGCCTGGATTTAGTAGACTTAGGTGTACAAGAACTTAGTTTGTGTTTCTTTATTCCCTTTTTAGCTTCATGAGCTTCTTTTCTGTGTTTTAAACGTTCTTACTGCGGGGGTTATAGGGGAGGGCTTAGCGGATGGCAAAAATTCCGTCCTCTGGTCACCCCCTTTCTAACGATACCTCCCCAATCAGTTATGCCCCTTAGCCCCAGAGGCGTAGAAGCGCAAGTTCGCGCGGACAAACACACAAACGAACAAGTGTTTACAGGATTTAAATAGAATGGAAAACATAGTTTTATAAGTTCTGAAACACGAGGCAAGATAAAGAGCTCGTCACCTTGCCTCGGATTGTCTGTTTAAAAATATTCGTTTTCATTGGCATCAAGGTAGGCGATTAATTGACATTTATTCATGATAATAGGTAGTATTTAAACTAAGTTACTCATAAATGTTAAAGAGAAACGCTGTATCTTACCCGTATCTGTAGCAGAGCTTATTTACATATGCATAAAAGTTATAACTTGGCAGTGTTAAACAATCAAAGCTTCACAACAAACACAAAAATTGGCGGTTTAAGCGTCTCCATACTATTGTTTAACAATGGGAAAGCCAGTAGTGTCCGGTTGATGCTGCCCCCTAGAGAAAACGGAAAAATTAAGACATTCATCATCTTGCCCCGGTCTCCCCTATGTATGTATGAGGATTTCTTTATACCCTCGAAATATCCCAACAGCTTGATGAATTTTAATGAATGAGGTCTCTATCCGTTCCTCTTAACCGTCTGATGGTTATAGGTCAGGTCTTGTTTTATAAATTCAAAATGGCAGTAGAGACGAAAAAAAATACGCTCCAAATTGAGTGGCATATCATTGAATAGGTCTTTCAAAATGAAGGCGAAATATATCTTTAAATTGATATTTGAATGAAATACAAGGTCATAAAAAATCGAAGAGTACGTAAAATATTATTACAAATATCTCTTCAACTATTTATACGATTGAGTTCAATCCATATGCAAAATTTATGCTTTTTATTGTCTTTAATATTTACTCCTAAAAATAAACGATTAGATTAATGTTTAGGCAGGCATGTAGGCAGCTGGAGCCGCAATACATCACCCAAACATTAATCTGATGCCTCCGACTGCAATTACTCTAGCAAAAAGGATTTCCATTACACACTCTACTATTTCTCTACGTCATCTTCTTTCCGTCTTTTTAGCTCGCTTTTAAGCTCGGATTTTTCATATTTTTGTAATTTAATTTTTTATTTTAATTAATTTGTTAATATAATGACACACAGTAATTTTTACGTTTGGAAAAACATTCTTAATTTAAACCCTCTGTTCATGAACTTAGTATTCCTGTGGTAGAGTGTGTTATTTTCAACCGAAACGTATCTGGATTCGAAGTATTTCAGCGCAAGTGAAATATTCTATTTTTTTCAATTTTTTAGATGTTGTTTGATGGATTTAATTAAAAGAGAATTTTAATAAAAATTAACATAATTTTTAGCTCTACCTACTGAGTATTTGAAAAGTGAAATAATTAATATGGGTTCTTTCGGAATTATTTCAGTCTTTTAAATTTAAATTTGTTAATTTTATTTAAATAGTTTTAGTTGAATACTTTTTATTTAGTCGAAGAATATTTTTAAGGGTATTTACAATAAAATATAATAGTTCTGCCATATATAGAACGGTTTAATAATTATAAATTAGCAGTTTTGATTAAGTAAAGTTTTTTTTTTTTTAAATCTTAGTCGCACTCCTGCATAACAATGAATAAAATAATCTGAGGATAGAATAGTTTTCTCGATTTTATTATTTTCTTAACTTCAGAACGGTATAATCTCTTAAATCATCATTCCAAGAAACAAATCTATTATTTGAAAAATAAAAAACCTCGATCAATATTTGCCTGGTCCCTCTCTTCAAAATAATTGATTCCCCCCCCCCTTTTTTTTGAAATAAAAAGAGTTATCGAAAAAAACTTTAGTTGTAATTTTGAAAAGTTCTTAGAACTTTCCCTTGTCCGCATTGTTCCCTGTTTCGCGCCAGAAGTTATCGACAAGAAACGCTTGGAGTGCTGTTTGTATTTATCGCCGCCAAAATCACAACTCGTCGAAAAGTTTTAATGGATGGAATGCGAGTGAATTATATCGATAGCACATTATTTTATGAGTTTCGATTATATTTTTAAGGGCTTTAAATAATATAGAGGGTATTTATGGTTTTCTCTGGGTATACATGAATTATATGAATAGTTATTCTTTGAGCAATGAGCAGTTATTAAATAAAAATGTGTACATTTATTTATGATTTAAATTTAACGAAAAAAAATTAATTTCTGAAACAGTAAAATTCAAAGGACCAAAATTGTTATATTTTCTTTTAAATTTTTTTACAAATGGATTAAATTAGAGCTCCCGACACGCATCCGCAGAAGAACTTGTCGCCAAGCTTTCGGCTGCTGTAGGGGAAGTTCGCGATATGCCAGGTGTGCTTCAGAAAATTCGCCAATCTGTTCTTCGCCGCTGAACTGCGTGCATAACAGCTGCCGGTCAATGTTTTGAGCACTTATTGTAATCAAATGCCATTAAATTTGTTTTCGTAGCTTAACTTAATCGTTCATTGTGTGTTTTTGCCTCGTATAAGAACATAACTTTTGGCTCCCTCTAACTTTTTTACGTTTAGTTTTCGACCATGCATTCTTTGATACAAAATGTTTGTTTGGGTGTGTACTATCACCTCTTAAAATTTTCCCAATCTTTTTATAATCACCCTGTATATATATATATATATATATATATATATATATATATATATATATATATATATATATATATATATATATATATATATATATATATATATATATATATATATATATATATATATGCATATATATAATTATAGTAATAACAGCATAATAAAATTATGCAATACGTTAATAAAAAATAAAAAATATATTAATATAAAATATTACTAAAATAGTACAATTTTGTAAATTTTAGGCTGTGTGTTATTTACGACCACCAATTATCTGCACGAGGGATATAGCCCTAAGGGTAGTATAAATTTCAGGAAATTAGAAGCAAGTAAAAGCTTATTTTTCGACAAAATATTTACTATGTCTTTATTCAACAACATTTAGATTATTATAAATTTTCGTAAATCAGTCTAAATATTTTGGAAAATCTAGACAACTAAGGGGAACTAGAAAGTTGCGAACACAGTTTATAATATGAAAAGACTTTATATAAAATACAAATGTGAATTCGTGTGGTTCTTCACAATTGCACATTGAGCAATGTTAGATACCTGGTACACATTAGATGCATATCACTTTAAACCTGATTATTAAAAAGAATTGTCAAAGAAAAAATCACGATTCCTTTACAAAATAATTTTTAAAAATTATACGTGATGTTAAATTGTAACAATATGTTTATTTTTAACTTTCAAAATGCTTTAACTCTAAAGATTACTTTCTAAGAAAAAAGTTCATGCAAAATATGTATGCTTTTCTAATTTAAATAATGTGCTTTGATAATAAATTGCCACTAACCAATTATATTTAATCTTTCAAAAACCGACGAGAAAAGAATATTTGAAATAAGGTTTTTTTCAAACACAATTCAAAATTAATGTTATGTCGCCGAAATGAGTGCTACAACGCCAGATATTGTAACCATGTTAAGCTAACGGAGTGAAAAGTCTGTATCAGGCTTTTACATACTCTTATTTCCGTCCTTCTCCGAGTATAGTTGATACTAAAAAGTTTCTTTAATTCATAAAATAATTTATTAACTATATATCACCTTCCATGTTGTTGGCTCGCTAGCATTTATTCATTTTTTCATTCAGTAATTAATTCTAGTAATTTAGCAAAACAAAAATATTCTAATGAGAAATAATTAATTAATTAATTAATAATATTTAAATAATTCTAATGAGATTTACGATTTTTAATGTAAGTTTTTTTTTCTCGTTACCTAATGTAAGCTCTTTAAAAATGATTTCATCAAAAATCAGGAAACAGAGTAGGATTAGAAAAAAGGATTAATTAATTCGGTAATTCACTGCACATAAAATATATACCTTAGCTTAGTAAAAAAAATTCCTTTCTGAATTCATTAGTTCTGAATTCATACTTCATAGAATTTAGAATTTAATTAAAGAACAAAAAAAAATTCAGTGGTAACTCAATCGTTATTGATAAACCGAGCTAGTCTAAATGCGGACATGTCAGTCAACAATATATATATATATATATATATATAATATATATATAATTTATGATAATTCTAATGAGATTTACAATTTTGAATGTGTTTTATTACACATTACTTAAAATGACTTTTTAAAAATTATCTTATCAAACAAGGGAGGAACCAACCTTAATAATCACAGCTTTTAATTAAATTAATGTGTGTTGTAAGGTAGAGACTACTAGTGCAGAATAATGGTCACCAGTGCTCGCGTGGTGACAAAATTTCTTTATTTTGCTGCTAATTTTTGGCACCTTTAGCGAATTTTAAATTTTTTCCGCGATTATTTGACAAAAATCGTGTCTGTTTTTGCAACCTTTTTTTTTTTTTTTTTTTTTTTTTTATTGCAAAATAGAACACCTACATTCTAACTTTGGCATTTAGTTCACCTACCTGTAACATATAGTACCATTTTGTAGTTATTTCTTTAAATTTTCCTAAAAGTTTATTTTTGTGCACACTAAATGCACACCTACGCCTTACCATACTACAACTTCTTCACACTAAACATTTTTACTACATCTTTTCCACAAGATATAAACAGCACTGTGATAAAACATCGTTTTTATTCAGCTCTTCTATTATCTTTTATCGGCGTGTCTTACGGATTTCGGACTTCTTTATTTACGAAAAAGAATTAATTAGGTAAAAACTTGTTTTTTTTCCAATACCAGGACATAAAACATGACAAGAAAAATATGAAGTAAAGAAGAATATAATCGATGATAAATAAATACAAAAGAATGTCGAAAAATGAACTTGAATGTTTGATAAACTCAATTTTCTTTCACTTGGTTATAAGAATGTAAGTGGTTTTTCCGGTTAGAAATGAGAAACTCATGAGCCCGTTAATACGTTTGTGATTTGATGGTTATATAGACATCTAAAAGAGAGTGGGAATTTTATATGATGATAGTTGCGTTTTTTTTAAGGTCAAAAATGAAACTCTATTCGAATGATGGATGTGTCCATTAATCTTTAAGAGACAGATGGCGATAGCTTGGCAACTTTTTCTGGCACTCTGTCAGTTTTTAGGCAATTTTTGAAATTCCATGCTCATTTTCATAGAACGTTTCTTAAAGGTTAATAAAAATGGAAAAGACTTGGATATTTATTAATATTGAAAATTTATTATATATTCTTGGATTTTTTTTTCATTTTAGAAATTAGAAATATTTAAGTGAAACTAATTTTATCATACTCAGCCATGCAAATGTGCCGTTCAATAAACACATGTTTATTTGTTTATTTTATGTCTCCAAGTTTATGGGCAAAATTGTAAAGGAAAGGAAAATACATATAAAGAATAAATTTGGCATGGCAATGTTGTTCGGAAATGAAAAGTATTGGCAAAAAACAAGAGATGCGAAGGAAATGAAAGCAAATGTTTAATTAACATAACATTCACCGTAAGTGATCAAATGTGCCTACATTAAATTTGATCTAAAACAAAAATTATTGTAGTAAGTTGAAAATTGTACGTCAAACGTGACAAGTGAGGTGCGTTTGCACTGTGCATATAGTTTTATATATTTAAGGTTTTGGTGCGATAGCTGTTGCAATCTTATACGAAAAAGAATAAATACAAATCTTATCAAGGTTCTATTTATTATATTCATTAATACGGAAATAACAGGACTCCATCTTAAATAGGACTTATTCACCATGGCAACATAGAATCATTATTTATCATATCATATCATTGAAATAATTACGTATGATAGTATTAAATACAATGAAAAACAACTTTCATTAATAGCTTCTTAAGCTTTGACTTGATTTTGGTGAAATTTGCAATGTCAAATTTTCGCAACGATTATATAGGGTGAAGAAAAAGAATTGCAGTTAGATGGCGCTACGCGCTATGCAATTTCTTTAACTTCCACTTCCACTTTTAGAACACTCTGAAGTTTGTAAACAGAGTGTAGCCGATTTCCGTTTTGATTTCGAATGTTTTGATTTAGATAAAAGATGTGACAATTAATTTGAGAAAAGATATGAATCGGAGCATTGTGTCTCCAAGATGATTTAAAGTTGTGTAAATATGTACAAAGAACTGTAAATATCTATTTTTATCTCATTAAATAATTAGTTAAAGAAACGTTCGAAGAAGATTTCTCCAGTTTCGATTTCACTTATGATACACATTGGGGATTAATACGATAGATTATTCCTTTGATTTTAGAATGTTTTTATAGATTATTTATGATTACATATTCGAAACATGATTTACTCGACCTTGATATTTTCGAATGAGAAAACCTTGATTTGAAGACATGATATATATTTTTTTACAATGGTGCATATAGAGGCCGGGAACGAAATTGAAATATGATAAATACAGAAGATTATTATTGATTGCGAAGATTTTTAAAGGTAGTGTTTCCGAAGATTTTTAAAGGTAAGAGTTTTATAATTTTATTTTGATGTGTTAATTATGGCTGACCTAGAAAAGCTAAAGAAAAACAGAACAATTTTAAGAAGTTCTGTCACGAAATTGATAAATAATATAGAGACTATATTAAAAAATGATACCGTTAATATTGATTCTCTTGAAGAATCTGTTAATCAATTAAAGGTTAAATCACGTAATTTAGATGAAATAAATGAAAAAATAGAACCACTTTTGAATTTAGACGAATATGAGAATGAAATGAATACAGTATATGACTATTCAGACAAAATATCCTTAACGAATTTTCGCGCCGAAAAGAAACTTAAAGAAAATAAAAATATTATTCCCTTGAATAATAGTTCGGTTAATGATTCTACCCCCAATAATGAAAATAAATGTGTGAAACTTCCAAAACTGAATATACAGAAATTTTATGGCGATTGCACGCAATTCACCAACTTTTGGAATACTTTTAAAGTATCGATAAATGATAATAATTCACTGACAAAAATTGAAAAATACAATTATTTGCGAAGTTACTTAGGTTCATCTGCTTTAAACGCCATAGAAGGCTTAGAAGTTTCGGAATCAAATTATGATGTAGCACTTAAAATTCTTGAAAATAGGTTTGGGAATAAAGAGATGATAATCAATCATCATATAAATAAATTGTTAAATTTATCTCCGGTTTATAAATCTAGTGATACTTCAAAATTACAGAAACTTCATGATGATATTGAAATTAATGTAAGATCATTGACCACTTTGGGACTCGAACCACAGGCTTACAGCTCTATGCTTTTAGCCGTAGTTTTAAAATTGCTACCATCAGATTTAAATTTGGAATTTAACAAGCAAAACATTAAATCTTCATGCAACCCTGATATAAACAAATTACTAAATTTCTTGCAAACCGAAATTAAAAGTCGCGAATTGGCTTTTTCATTTTCAAAATCAAATAGATTAGAAGTAAACAAACAAAAATTTACGAAATCTCCTAAAAGAGAATTAAACTTTTCATCCGCGCATGAATTAATGACTACAGTTTCAGACAAAAAGAACACAGAGAAACAAAGTTGCATCTTTTGTAAAAGTAATCATTTGTCAGAAATATGCAATGTTTTTGATCTTGATAAAAAGAAAAATATTTTGAAATCGCAAGGTAGATGTTACCTCTGCCTTTTGCCAAAACACCGAATTAAGGACTGTGTTTCTAAGATACGATGTACGACATGTCAGGGTAGACATAACAGAGCTATTTGCAAACAATCTAATTCACCAAATAAAACAAGTTGTACAGATAAAAATTTGGAAACAGCGAATGCACAAAATGAAACAACTAATGAAATTATTTCAGCTATTTCGTGTATTGGAAAAAACCGAATTTTCTTGCAAACTTGCTGTGCGAAAGTAAAAAATAAAAATAAAGAAGTTTCTGTTCGATTATTATTGGATACTGCTGCAATGCGAACCTTTTTAACTCGAGAAATTGCTGATAAATTACAACTTAAAATATTGAGAAAAGAAAAATTATCGGTATTCACATTCGGAAGTAAAATCCCAATTGAGAAAAAATATGATGTTGTTAAACTTAAATTAGAAAATAAACATTTTTCGAAGTCTAATTTAGAAATAGAAGCATTGGTAACAGACGAAATATCTGGATCTGATATCCCTCCCCCAGAAGTAAAAGAATTTGGTGAAATGAGTATTTTACAGAATTTAACCCTTGCTGACTCACCACAATGTCAAGACCCTATTTCCCTTCTAATAGGAGTCGATTACTATTATGATATAGTAACAGGTAACATAAAACATTTAAACAAAAATCTTGTTGCTGTTGAAACCATCTTTGGCTGGTGCCTCCAAGGTAGAAAAAGCGAAAACCAATCTTCATTGATTTTAAACGTAATTATTGAAGAACACTTAATTTCTGATCAAATAAAAAAATTTTGGGATCTTGAAACTTCAGGACTTATTAATATTAAACAAGATTCTGACCCTTTTGAAAATGAAATAATGAAAAATTTTGAACGCGATATTAAATATGAAAACAAAAGATATAAAGTTAAATTGCCCTGGAAACTGGAGAAAGGGGGTCTGGATGATAACAGAAAAATTGCAGAATCTCGATTAGTTAAATTAAATAGAAGATTTGTTAGAAATCCCCAGTTGTTTTTTGAATATAAAGATGTATTAAATGATTATTTAAAACAGGGAATCGTAGAATTAGTTCCTAATTCAGAAGATAAGGGGAATGTTGAATTTTATTTACCTCACAGAGAAGTGATAAGAAGAGACCGCGTAACAAGTAAATTAAGGATTGTGTTTGATGCATCAGCTCATGATTTAAATTCACAATCTCTCAATAACTGTCTTCACCCAGGTCCGAATTTGTACCCTGAAATTTTTGATATTTTGTTACGATTTCGATTAAATCCAATTGCCTTTACAACCGATATAAAACAAGCGTTTTTGCAGATATTGGTAGATGAAGAAGACAGAGATGTATCTCGATTTTTGTTTTCAGAAGACCCTTTTGATGAATCTAACCTTCCTCAAATATATAGATTTACTAGAGTTTTATTTGGGGTAAATTGTAGTCCATTTTTGTTAGCAGCCACAATAAAACACCACTTAAAGAAATATATCAAAAAATATCCAGAAACTGTCGAGTTTTTAAGTGAAAATATTTATGTAGATGATGTAATTGGAAGTCAGTCTTCTGTCGAGCAAGCTTTATCCACTACATTAGAGTCTATAGCTATTTTTAAAGAAGCTAGTATGACATTACATAAGTGGCACACTAATTCAAAGTCCTTAAAAGAATTATGGAAAAATAATGATGTAATTTCCAGTGATAATTTGGAAGCATCTGAAACAGAAAATGTTCCTTACAAAGTTTTAGGAATAGCATGGAACAGTCTAAATGATTTTTTGTATTTTGACACACGTGAATTGGCGGCGTTTGCTTCTAAAAGAATTGACACAAAGAGGTATATTTTGCAAGTTTTGGGTCGAGTGTTTGATCCTATTGGATTTTTAGGACCCTTCACATTAAGAATAAAATGTTTGCTGCAAAAAATTTGGTCATTAGGCGTAGATTGGGATGAGACCATCCCAAAAGATTTAATCTCTCTTTGGAAAGACTGGTGTAGTGAAATTCCTCAAATATCTGAATTGTCTATTCCTCGACATTATTTTTTCGAAATTCCAAACGAGAAAATTGCCAATTTGCAGTTGCATTTATTTTCCGATGCAAGTACAATAGCCTTTGGCACAATTGCCTATTTACGTATATCGACCTCTGAAAAAGACGTTCGAACAGTTTTCGTAGCTTCTAAAAACAGAGTGGCTCCTTTAAAAACTCTCACTTTACCAAGACTGGAATTGATGGCTGCATTATGTTCAGCAAAATTAAGCTGCAGCATTTTGAAGGCGCTACATCTAAAAATTCCATGCATTTATTGGACGGACTCTAAAATTACATACTTTTGGATTAAAGGACTGCCTGAAAAATTCAAACCATTTGTGCGGAATCGTGTTGAAGAAATTCGTAAGCTGACATCCCCTTCTGATTGGCATCATTGCCCAGGGGCAGACAATCCCGCAGACCTTGTCTCAAGAGGAGCAAAAGTCTCCAAATTCATCAATAATCCTACTTGGTTACTTGGGCCAAAATGGCTTAGTTTACCCTCTGAATTTTGGCCGAAATCTGAAGATAAAGAAATAATTGATGAAGATGAATTAGAATACAGGAAAAAACCCAATGAAATATTGCAGTGCGAGTGTATAACTGAAGAGATTAAAAATCCTATCTGTATAGAAAAATTTAGCAATTTGGAGAAAGTAGTAAGAACAACTGCTTGGGTAAAAAGATTTATAATAAAGCTGAAAAAATCTACTGAAGTTAGCGGTCCACTAACAACTGAAGAATTACTAGAAGCTGAAAAATACTTAATACGAAGTGAACAGAAACAATTTTTTAAAGAAGAATTTGAGTCTCTTAGAAACAATAATTCAGTAGAAAAGAATTCACCCCTATTCAACTTTGTTCCATTTATAGATGAATCAGAAATCATACGTTTAGGAGGAAGACTAGAATTTTGTGATCTTCCAACAGAAGAAAAACATCCAATCATTTTGCCTAGACATTCCTGGTTAACGACGCTGATTGTACGTCAAGATCATGAAAAGATGATGCATGCAGGAATTGCCCACACTTTGACGAAAATTAGATCTCGATATTGGATTCCAAAAGGAAGACAGTTAGTGAAAAGTCTCATTAAAAAGTGCCTCATTTGTCAAAAATATCTTTGTAAACCTGCAGACCAAATCACAGCCCCTCTACCTAAAGATAGAGTGAATGAAGCTCCCCCATTTTCAATTTGTGGTTTAGATTTTGCGGGACCTATTTACGTGAAAAACTTCGGTGAAATTAAGAAATCTTACATTGTCTTATTCACTTGCGGAGTTACCAGAGCTTTGCATCTAGAACTTGTTACCGACATGACTACAGATTCTTTACTCCTTGCTTTTAGACGATTCTTAGCTCGAAGAGGAAATTGTAAAGTCATTTATTCAGATAACGCGAAGACATTTAAAAAAGCTAAACAAGAAGTCGATAATTTATACAACGTCATTTCCAACAATCTCTTTTTGAAATTTCTTGCAAGAGAAAGAATCGTTTGGAAAAACATCATTGAAAGAGCTGCATGGTGGGGAGGCTTCTACGAGAGGCTTGTGAAATCAGTCAAGGAGTGTCTACGAAAGATTACTGGAAAAGCTCTATTGAGCTATGAAGAAATGTCGACACTACTGGTTGAAGTAGAAGCTATCCTCAACTTGCGTCCTTTGACATATGTGTATAACGAATATGATGAACCTCATCCTCTCACTCCAATGGATTTTTTGAATTTTGGTAAAGAACTTTCACTTCCTATTAACTTTTTCGATGTAATTGAAAATGGTTCAAAAAGATGGGCACTTCTCAAAAGAAAAAGATACCAATCATTACTACTAAAACAACTTTGGTCGAAGTGGAAAAAACAATATCTTCTAGATTTAAGAACATTCCATTCATCGAAAAATCCCAATTCACATACACCACTAAAAGTGGGTGATGTTGTCTTGATCGAAGGCGATATAAAAAATAAACTTCTCTGGAAACTTGGCAAAATTCAGAGAGCGATTCCAGGCAGAGACAACAACATTCGCTCTTATGAAATAAAGACAGCCAATGGAGTGCTGAAAAGATCTGTACAACATTTATATCCATTAGAAATTATGGACTAATGAACATTAATAGACTTTCTTTCTTTTTTATCTCTTTTAGAACTCTAAAAGTTTTCTTTCTTTATAGTTATTCTGTTTACTTTGAATGCAGTATTATTTGAAGCTTAGCATAAGTAAGTATATTAACTGTTTGAAAAAGATTGTCATTTTTATTGTGTTAATTGCAGGTAATATTTTTGATTTATTATATTGTTTGAATTTTATACTTTTTGTTTATAATTAATTGATTTTGTTAGATTTGCTTAGAATTAATTGATATTTTGAATTTGAAATTGATATTTGTATTTGAAACTGATATTTGCATTTGAATTTTGAAATTGTATCAGATTACTGAACCACTGATATGAAAATTTTATTAGATTATTGAAAATACTGATATGAAAATGTTTTATTTTCATAATAGAATTTATTGATGAACTCTGTAAGAGTTCAGGTGGGGAGTGTGAAGAAAAAGAATTGCAGTTAGATGGCGCTACGCGCTATGCAATTTCTTTAACTTCCACTTCCACTTTTAGAACACTCTGAAGTTTGTAAACAGAGTGTAGCCGATTTCCGTTTTGATTTCGAATGTTTTGATTTAGATAAAAGATGTGACAATTAATTTGAGAAAAGATATGAATCGGAGCATTGTGTCTCCAAGATGATTTAAAGTTGTGTAAATATGTACAAAGAACTGTAAATATCTATTTTTATCTCATTAAATAATTAGTTAAAGAAACGTTCGAAGAAGATTTCTCCAGTTTCGATTTCACTTATGATATACATTGGGGATTAATACGATAGATTATTCCTTTGATTTTAGAATGTTTTTATAGATTATTTATGATTACATATTCGAAACATGATTTACTCGACCTTGATATTTTCGAATGAGAAAACCTTGATTTGAAGACATGATATATATATTTTTTACAAGGGTAAATATTCCAATAATAGACACCCTTAAAGAATTTCTTTTATAATTATTCTTGATTAAAATCTGTAATTATTATATTCCAATTATTTCATTATTAAATTAATCGATGAACAATATTTACCCATTCTTATTGTTTCCTTGTTAAAAATTCAATTTTAAATCAGAAACCTATCAAAACATCCAAAAGTCCAGTAATGGACATTCTCTATTCCAATAATGGGAATTCCGCAAAAAGTAATTGATATAATTTTCTTTATGGCTGTATTTTCAACCAAAATTTAATAATAACATATTAATGAAATAAAACAGTTCTTTTTAAGAAATTTAACCTAATATAATTATTTAGTCTTTGAATAAATTTGTCATTGATATAATTTGGTGCAAATTGTTCAAGAGAAGGAGCTACTGTTCAGCATTATTCATAATTATCACAAAAGCTCTATCTAAAGACCTAATACACGAATTTTCATCAAACTTCAGATTCAGTTAGTCTCAAAAAAGCTTAGTGTTGTTAAAGTTTTGGTACACATCGACCTTACAGGTGGTGCTGCTACGCTGCATTTGCTGAATCTCAAGAACTAATGCATGGATTTTAAGCAAACTTCAGATTCTGTTAGTACGTGTTTAAAATTGATCCTTATTCATTTTTTGTTTACATCACCCAATAGGTGGCGCTGTTATAAAGATTTTTTTAATATTTCCGCAAAAGCCAAATCTCAGAAATTAATGCACTGATTTCCAACAAACTTCATATTCAATTAGAAATTGGCATAAGTTGTTGCTGAAAGATTTCAGTGTAAATCATCTAACCTGGTGCTGCTATGCTGCATATTTAAAGAACTATTAAACTGTATGCAATAGAAGAACGTTTTAAGATTGACACATCTAACAAGTCATTTAACTTAGGATTCAGTCAGACGTTGGCATAAGCAGTTGCTGATTAGGTTAAACGTCCAATAGGTGGCGCTATTGAGCTGCAATTAGTAGGATTTATACAAGTTTTGCGATTGTCATATCTCAAGAACTAACGCACGGAATTTTATAGCTATAGAATCCTCATGGGCATAGGTTGCCATTTAATTTTGTCACTATCGTTGTTTGATTGTGTTTATGACGATCAATAGCAAATACATAGATATTGGCCCTATGAGCGGGGTCTTTTTAAAGGAATCTAACCCGTATTTACGCAAGTAAATCCAAGGTTCGAAGAAAACCACGGAAAACTCCGAACGATTAGGCCGACGGCAACGATTGGGTTCGAACCCTGGATCTGCCGTCTACCAGTTTCGAGGGCAGAACCTATCAGTCATAGGTGGGGCTCTTTGGCTCTGTGATAAGGATTTTTTTATATTAACATTTAAGAGATAGATGTTAGAAGAATGTTTGGGATTGCCATATCCAACTCGATTAAGTTATAGTGTGATTTCTTTTACTGTTTCTTTTACTTCAATTTATTTGTTACTTACACAAGTAGTATGTGAAAAGTGGAATTTTTAAAATCAGGCAGTTATGAAAATAGCTATTTTCATTTATATATATATATGTATATGTTTTAAATTAATTATTAGTCTTGTTCATACTAGAAACGTTTAGAATAAGCTCATTTATAAAGTATCAAAAACATTATGATAAAACGTCTTTTTATCCAGCTTTTTGGAGATCATTTTATTAGAACTCCTTATGTATTTATGACTTCTTTATACAATTCCTCAGAGGTGAAAAATGGTTGTTTGCGAACAGTAGATTATAAAACATGAGATAAAAAGTGAAATAAGAAAAAGAAAATCCATGTAAAAAATATAAGGAATGTCGAAAAATGAACTTGAATTTCTGATAAACTCGATTTTTATTTTCTTCTAGAAAGTAAAAAGAAGAAAGAAGAAAGTATTGGATTCATGAAAATTTTCGGCTTCCAGATTGATGGATTTATACAGCTTAGAAGGTTTTGAATACGATTTAATGGTTTTTAGAAAATGTCCGTTTCTGAATCGGTCTGTCACTCTGTCAGTCTGTATGTTACAATAATGCCTTCTCTATCACAAGAACAAATGCCCGGGAATTCGTAAAACTTTAGATTCAGTTCTTGATCTAAACTGGAGCTGATTTTTTTTGTATGTATCGCTTAACAGATAGCGCTGGTATGCTACATTATTCGCAATTTACATAATTGCTCTATCCCAAAAACTAATTCCTTGATATAACTTGCTACTGATTACTTTTTAATGCAAATCACGTAATAGATGGTAATGCGATGCTGCATCAATAATTATTATCAAAATAGGTATATCTCATGAAGTATTGAACGAATTTTCTTCAAATTTCAAATTCTTTTAGTCGCTGATCTAGATTAGTGATGTTTAACATTTGGTACAAATTGCCTTACAGGTGCACTGCATTTTTCATGATTTCGCAATAGTTATATCTCAATAACTACTGTATGGATTTTCATCAAACTTAAGATTAGGCTTTTTTGATAAAAACTGGTTCTGTTTATTTTATGTGTACATCGCTCAACAGGTGGCGCTGTGATGAGTTATTTTAGAATAGCTCTACTGCAGAATCTGATTCAGGGACTTACATCAACTTTAAGATTTGAAAGAGTGTGCTTTACTGTCAATTTTTGTATAATTTTCTCAATTTTCGTAGCTCTATTGTACATGTACATTGTCGGCTCGTGAAGCAACGGGAACTTCGCAACCTGCTAAGTTGGTTGTTGTGTACAACTTGTTGGTGTACGACAGAATAACGAAAAACTATTGAATTTAATAAACATCAAGATCTAGATTAACTGCTTTTTACTCAATTTAATAGTTGAAAGTCTGAAATATTGAAGTGCTAACTTTCAAATGTATATAAATCTTGGAAATTTTCCTCTAGAAAACAGATTTATTTAATTTCATCGATGACGGATTTCTATAGTTTCATGATTTCCACAGAGTGGTTCATTTGATAGAACGTCATGCGCTATAAATATGAAAAGGGTTCGATTCCCGCATTAGATATTTTTACATTCTGTAGGGCACTACGCCTTTTACGTAATTAAAAATTTGAAATGTTAACATTTGTAACTAGTTTTAGGTAGATTTCGTATGAAATACTACCTATTGCATTGTCTCCCATGTTGGAATTTCTGAAAAATTTTTGCGGATCTACACGAATCATGACTCCTAGACCCCAAAACTACCATCAGTAAAAAAGTTTATATATATATATATCTATCTATCTATCTATCTCTCTATCTATCTATCTATCTATCGGTGTATATCACTTTCTTCTAGACACGATAACTTCCATAATTATGCTCAGATCTTCATCAAACTTTTACATAAAATCAAGGGGCATAAAATCTCGGTTAAGTTCGTTAATGGGTAAAATCGGACCAAGGGGGTGGAAGTTAGGAGGGTTTTTGTGAAAACAGAAAAAACGCGATAACTTTTTAATTAAAATAGATATCGAATCGGTTTAAAGTTTATATTACTTCTAAAAAATGAGGAAAAAGTTTATGCGTGGCAGATTTTTTATAAAGTTAAAAATGGGCTCAAGGGGCGAAAAAAACATGGTTTTTGGGAGAAAAAAATTCATAACTTCGTCAATTCTCAAGATATCAAATCCAACTAAATTTTATATAAATGTACTCAATATTATCTAAAACTTTTGTATTTACAAGTTTTTGATAGGACCAATTTTTACCGATGAAAAAAATTAAAAACGAAAAGAAAAAGGGGGGAGGAAAAAGAAAAAATCCCATAACTTACTCAATTCTTAAGCAATTAAATCTAATTAAATTTATTTTACATCTTCACAATAATATCTACAACTTTTATATTGACAAGTTTTTCATAGAACCAATTCTTATAGCAAAAATAAATTGAACAAAAATAGGAGTTGGAGAAAAAACCTCAAATCCAAACTGCTTATATTCTGACTCATTTTAAAATTCATTTTTGATTTTAAACGCATCCAAATGACAGATCCTCTTATTTAGTAACTATATAATGCGACTTATTGGCCAATTTTTTGATAAAGGCAGAATATATTTTTAAAAAGGCTGCCAAAAAAGGTATTTTGAACAGATTTCCCGAAGTTTTCATCATTAAAAAATTCATTAAGTATAACAAATTGCGTTTTTCATGAGTCATTTTTAAATTCATTTTTGTTCTCAAACCCATCCAATTTACAGGTCCTATTATTTAGGAACTATATAACTTGACGTATTGGCCAGTTTTTTGATAAAGGCAGAATATATTTTTTAAAAGGCTGCCAAAAAGGGTATTTTGAACAGAATTTCACGAAGTTGTGATTAAAATTTGAGGAAATTTAAGAAATTGCGTTTTTACCGAGTCATTTTTAAATCTTTTTTTGTTCTCAAACGCATCCAATTTACAGGTTCTCTTATTTAGGAACTATATAATGTGACGGAGTGGCCAGTTTTTTGATAAAGGCAGAATATATTTCAAAAAAGGCTGCCAAAATGGGCACTTCGCACAAAATTTCCCAAAGCGAGATGATTAATGAACTGTGGGTATTCAAATAACAAATTGGTTATTTTATGACTCATTTTTAAATCCAATTTTGCTCTGACACACATTCAATTGACAGTTTTTTGTTACTTAGGAACTATATAATGTGCGTATTCGTCGATTTTTTGATAAAGGGTGAATATATATATTTTAAAATCTGTCAAAGTGGGCACGTCGCACAAAATTTCTCAAAGCGATCTTGATTAAAGAATTGTGGATGTATTAAAATAATAAATTGGTTATTTTATGACTCATTTTTAAATTCAATTTTGCTGTCAAACGAATTTAATTAACAGTTTTTTGTTATTTAGGAACTATATAATGAGCATATTGGTCAATTTTTTAAATAAAGTAAGAATATAATTCAAAATATATTGCCAAAATGGGCATTTAAGTAAAGATAGGCATTTTTTTTTTTTTTTTTTTTTTTTTGAGATGAAAACTTTTCGAAATCTACCTCCGCCTATAGGCCATGCCGAAAGGGATTTTTTGAATTCTTAAGATGCATGATATCAAAAGAAGTTTTGAGATTGGCACTTCCATCTAGCTATACGTCCTTTCACTAAAAGCAAATATCTTGTGGAAATTATAACAAGGTGTAAAAATTATTTCTTTTAGGTTTGTTTACTTTTTCGTAATGCTCTAATTTTCTAAATAAAACTTAAAAAAAATTATCGTGAAATTGCAAAATATTACGACAGTTAAAAATATTTTCCTTTTTAAAATAAGTAGACGTTTCGTGTACAGATAATATTTTATAGGAAAAACAGCAATATTTCCGTTAAAAGGTGTTATCATGCAAGTTGATCTTCAGATGTTTTTGACCTTACTTAATCAATTACTAAAACTAGTCGTTGGAGGCCACCGTAATACTTACCCATCATAGACATGCTTAATATAAAATATGAAAATACAACATTTGTAACTTATTTATAAATTGCATTGCCATTCCAAAATAAAATTTTAACGCATATTTAAATAGTTTTAATATACATAGTAACGATTTATTAATGAATTGCTGATGAGTCAATTTCGACAAATTATATTAAACGCCAAAATACTCAAATATTACCGGATTGAGTAAAAGAAACATCCTTATAACTTCAAAAATAATAATCATATTAACTATCAATTTACTGCGTTGGATGAAGCGTCTCATTTTCAATTAAAATATATCTTTGAATTCAAATTTGAAGGAAATACAGGGTCATGAAAAATCAAAGAATATGAAAAACAGGATTACACGTATCTCAGCAACTAATAATCCGATCGATTTTGTTCTTTATGCAAAATTTGTGTTATTTTATTGCCTTTTATATCCACTCATTAAAATAAAAAATTTCGAAAATTTTTATATACGTTTCATCAGAACGAATTTTTCGAGAGTCCGAAAAAAATAGTTCCGATAATCGAGGTTACTGATATTAAATAGACTTCGTCCCATTCTTACATATTAAGTACATACAAAATTTCAACTCTCTATCTCAATTTGTTCGGGAGATAGAGCGGTTACAGACAGACAGACAGACAGACAGACAGACGGACAGACAGACGAACGGATGGCAATTTTTTTTTCTAAAAATATGTTTTTCGGAATCTCCAGTATCTGAAACGTGCAAATCCGTCAAAAAAATTTTTCGATTTTCAAAACGATTGCAAGACTTACCCTATATTACGTATAATGGGTAAGTAATATAGAGAGTTGCGTAAGTGTGTAGGGAAAGTGGGATGTGAATAAAGTAGTGATTAAAAAGGAGATGCCCCAAAACACTGCCCTGAAAGATCCCACTGAATATTAAGAAAAGGGCAGAAAGGTTATTGTTAGTGCGGGCTGGGGAAAAACTGAAATCCAAGTTGAATTAATCTGTAAATGATACCTTTGTCCTGGACTTAGTCAAACGCTTTTGCAATGTCTAAAAAGGTAGCAGCAACTGGAATCTTTACGTTAAGGCTTTCACTTAAAAAGTCTGCTGCACGACATAACCGATTTTGTGTTGAGTGTTTAGGCAGAAAGTCAAATTGCTCGAGCATAAGAATATGGTTCTAGTCAATGCATTGTTGCAACTAAATCCTTATAAATAATCCCTATGATACCTTAAAATTGAATACGTTATTGAGTACCTACTCTCTTAACATAAAGATTCGGGATGCAAGATGTCTTTATAACTGAACTCACAGTCGGACATTTTTCTTCATAATATGGGAGAAATTTCTGTTGATAGGGGAGAGAAGTTTCACCAGAGTGTAGCTGAAATGGAACCGAGTTACAGTGGAAAATAGAGAACAAATATGTTAGTAGTTTGACACATACGGAAGACTCTAAAAGCGATACAAAAGAAAAATATCAACGAAATTAATTTTTTTATGATTGATTTTATGCAGTTTTAAATGAGGTAATAAGAAAAATCATTTACATATTTATATTGCTTTGTAGCATTGTTGATAAATGTATTAATTTTTCATTTGATAGTGTATTTTGTATTATTGAAAAATTGTATATCTTAAAAAGTTACGTGATGGAATAATTTCGATGTGATATTTAGAATCAGAAAATCAAATAGACAAAATACCCCCCGCCCTTTTTTCTTTTCTTTTAATCAGAGAGGAAGAAAAAGTTTTTTTATTTTCATTTTATTTTTTATTTATTTACTTATTTATTTTTGCCGAACAGCGCAAGAATTAAAATTGTGAGGTTAGTCATAAAAATATCTGTAGATTTTTATTCATGTTAGAAGATTAGAGTAAGCTCTCATAAATATACTGAGCTGCTTTTCGGCCAATTGTAAATCAGTTGGAAATCGAAAGCAATCTTTCATTGCCTAAACAGTTTTTAAATATATATTTATATTCATATATTTCATAGAACAAATTTGTTGACCTGTGTGTTTAGTTTATGATGGTATATTAAACGCATTCAAAATAAAAAACTTCTGATTTTAAATGTTATGTATTCAGCATGTATGATTCCGCAATTTTCAGGGAAAGACCGAAGAATTTCAATGTATGATTACTGATGTAACACGTTTGATAGAAACCTGGAGCGATCTGTGCATGGGCGAGAACGGCTAGTCCAAGTCGAAAATGGGGAAATACGTATTACCTTCTGATGAGTTTGTTTATTAAACATCCCAGGTTTGTCACATTTTTTGGCAAATGCTTTTTTGTTTTTAAATATTATATTGTAATTTCATTATATTAAAATAATTTATAAAAAAACAAATACATTAAGAAATATGATTTAAAACACGATTGCTAAATTGAACATCGTAATTTTTCCCTTACAATATAACACAACCTAACCAGTTTAGAATAAATAACTTTAGAGGATTAACGTCTGCTTGCTGTGATTTTAAAAAATTACCAAATTGGCAATTGCTTTGAATTATTTAATTACATTATTTACTTACATTATTGTTAATTTTATTTTCTACATTATTTATTACATTACTGTTTATAAGGTATTTGTACCCTATATGGACAGGGCTCACAACATTGACACCCCTAATATTTTTAAAGGTAATAATTTTGATCGAGAGATGGCTAAACATTTTCGCGAAGAAAAGTAGTTGAAAAGATAATTAAGTCTAAAAAGTGTAAAAAAGCGCACTGTTCGCCCTTTAGGAGGAAGCTTGTTATTTCGAGATGTGCTGATCTTAATTACTTATAAGCTTAAATTCTTATTAGATATGGCAAAATTACATTAAATGTTGAAAAGTGGAGTGTTTTAGAAGGCTAATAAAACATATTTTATATTGATATTGCACATTTTGCTTAAAATAATTTTCCTTATTCATTTGGTACAAGATTTAGTAAAACTACGCCCGGTTCCCAATATGGACAGCTTATGTCCCCATCGACTATCACTGTAAGAAAGAAGAAAGTTCAACGTTGCCAAGCAATAACTTGAAAAGTCATCAAAGTGGTAAAATCTTTGTTCAACAAGATGCTATTTGAACAATCCCCCAAAAACCTTCCTCCAAAAAACCCTTGCAGAAAAATAAAAAGAAGCCCCCCCCCCTCAGTAGGATATATGTTGACTAAATCATAAGTGCCAATGATATGACTTCCTCAACAAAGGAGAGCTGGTACTGCTTCTTTTGCAGTATTGATGCTTTTTCAAACATGCAGTCATGTATCACATGTGGCAGATATGTTCATGAGGATTATGTGGGACTCAGTGCCCATGGTGAAAAAGCTTCTATTTGTTCATATTGTGAGGACTGAGTAATAACAGATGTAAATTCGCAGACAGATGCAATAAAGCTAAGCAAAACCAACAATATTACTTCATAATATTTACTATTAACTAAGAGGCTCTGCATGGGTCTTCGAAGGGTGAAAACCGAGAATCCCCCCTTTCTAAAATGCATGTTTTGAAGATATTTACTGTGCCCCCTTCCTCCTCAGAATACTTTAAGATACATTTTTTTTATTCCCTCTCCTCTAAAATCCATTGGAAAAGTGGCTCTTCCATACACACTGTGTAGAAAGTCAATAAGGAAACACCTGTCCATAATAGGGACAGATAGTTCCTTATATGGACACTTGTAAACATTTTTTGTTTTTATCATTTAAATTAAACCAGAATAATTACAAGGTCGCTAATTTTAATAATGATAGTCAATAGTCCAAGGATAGTGGTAACATATTTTTGGACTCCTATGACTTGTACATGGGAGTGAAAAAAATACATTTTCCTTAGGGTGTCCATATTGGGTACAGGTACCTTATTATTTGCTACATTATTTATTTATATTTTTCGTTTACATTGGATCTGAATATTTATGTTGATAGACTTGGCGAATTTCTCACACAGACGTAAAGTCAAATGCCAAGCATTCGTTAAATCTGCGTTTTAGACACAAATATAAATGTAAAAAAAAGTATTTCTTATTAAAATTCACAAAAATGTAGGAAAATTTATACATACTTTGGAAATGTTTATTCCGAGAATTAATAGAAGCTCCACAATTTATTTAATTTGAAATATTTAAAATAAAATTTATAAAATTTATAAAATTTAATAAATTTATATTTAAATTTTTTTTTCTCAGACAAGAAAATAGAAAAAAAATAATAATATTTAATATCGAGTTTAATACAGTTTCCATGAATGCGTAGAAGTAATCTCGGCCTCAAAGCCTATTCTCCCTACAGTATGAATAGATTCAGCTTAGCATTCTGCCACATAAAAATGTAGTCTATCAGTATCTAATGCGTGCGTGTCAAAAATAAAGTAGAAAATATTTGGAAATATCCATTCAAAATCTGGCGATGAAACGAAATGTTTGCATTTTATCAAAATGAATACTACTAGAAATTAGAGTGCCTTTGCGAAAGTCTAAGTGTTATATTCTAAACTGGAGTGTTCAAAATGCAATCTGCGTGGAATAACAATGTCTAAATTTTGTAGTTGGACCACTCTTTGTTAAATAATTGTTTCTCCTTTATAAAGTATTTTGTAAAAAAAAATTTATAAAGGAGACAGTTTGAGAAATAACAGTTTTAAATAATAAATACCTGGTGTGGATTTTATAAAATTAATAGCATTTACTTCACTTTGCCATATTCATGTTTCTTTACTTCTAAAGTCTTTTTTTAACACTTAAAGGTACTTTCATGCAATAATAAAAAGCTATAGAAATAATAATAAGAATTTTATTGTTGTCGTACATGCAGTAAAAAAAAACTTTGTTTCCAAATACGTATTGAAATTTTTTTTTGTCGATTACACAGAAAAGTAAGAAAAGAAAACACTTGAATTTAAAATTCTCTTGTCAGTTTAAAAGAAATTTTAAAATATTTATCACGAAGTTTCAGTTTCTTTATCATTAATAAATTTTTATCAGTCTGAATAAATATGGAACAAACAAGTCTTTGTTTCCAAGTAGATTTTGGCTTTCCATAAATTATCATTTTTCCCTATACAGATTATCCGAAAAGCAAGAAAAGCAACACTTGAAACTACTTCTTCTGCGACGAACTGGATGCTTCGGATAACGAAATTCAACGAACTTTTTGTTTGTGTACTTGACTAATTCCATCCAATATTTTACAGCTGCAAGCGAAGATTCTGACAGATTTTCCATGATGTAAGGAGTGTAAGATCTTGCAAGCCAGAACGTTCCAGGCAAACTTTGATTCTTACGAGGCCACCAAGAAGCTCTCATCATTTGAAGTTGCGTTTCAATCCAGAATTTCACATCTCCCAAGACAACTGGATTGTCAGTCGCCAGCTGCAAGTTTTCTCGAATAGTTTCAGCATAATCGAAGCAGGAATCCATCAACCAGTATAAGGTTTCCGCTTCAGCTTTCTCTGTCTCCAAGATCATCTGTTTCACAAATTCTTTTTTCTTTCTTGAATCATTTCTGCAAGAGAATGCGTTCTCAACTCTTCTAGCCCAATTTCGTAGAATTTCCATGTTTGGATGTAACAGCTTTTAAATTAAATCAAACTCTATCAATTCAATTATGAATCAAATCAACGATTAATCGTCGCAATCAGATTAACTCAAAATTTGTTCAAAAACTGAGAAAAATCAGAGAAATAGATATAAATTCTAATTATTAGTAGTTTGTAGCTAGCTTTCATTGTTAGGAATTGATAAATTAAGTTATCCCAGTTTATTCACAGAAAATCGTTTGCATATTTGCAATTGTGATATTTAATTTATTTATAAGACGCGACTCGTTGCTATGGAAGCGAAGCTGTTTTTTCGTCTGCTTTGCTTTTTATATTTTTTATCTTACGAGATGAGTTAAAAGTTTAGATAAAAAAGTTGGCATCAATTTTTGGATGGAATGAAAAAGAATTTTTTTAGAGAGAATGTTTATATTTTTTGTTTGTCGTGCGTGTCTTGAGTTTTATTGAAGAATTATGTTAATTTTATGAAAAGGCACGCAGAAATGCATAAAGGATCATCTTTCCAGTTTTTAGTATGATGATCAAAAATTATCAAGGTAAAAGCATTTATATTTTGTACATATTATACATTTTGTACATAGTATGTAAATAATTTGAATTCAATATTTCTTTATTCTATAATTCTAAGTATGTAATAAAATTTTTAAAAGGAAAATTCAAGAATATTTAGAAGATTTTTGAACCCAAATAAGTTTTGATTGTTTACAGAACAATAACTGGCGCCCCGAGCACGGACATTTGAATAATACTGTTGAGATATTGAATTGTTTTTATAGCGTATAGTGTTTTCATAAGCTGTGCATTACTACTTAATTTTTCTAAGATGAATAAGCTAAAGAAAAAGCGTACACCACTACGTTCGTCATTTACCAGAACTTTAAATGTTTTGAATGAAGAAATTAACAGCGAGTCATTAGATAAGGACAAAATTTTAGACGGTTTTAGTAAATTAGAAAATTTGATTCATGAAATTAAAGCTATTGATGAAGCTATAATTGAACTCATGTTAGATGATGATAAATGCGATGAAGAGGCTATTGAAAATGAAGTAGTGGAAAATGAAAATTATTCAGATCAATTTATTACCATTAAGCGTAAATTTAGCGAAGCATTGGGTAAAAATAAACGTAATCAAGATAATAGTGAAAAAAGCACAGATTACGGTTATTCCAAATCAAAGCATTATAAATTACCTAAGCTAAATATTAAGCCATTCGATTCGCAGTTAATAAATTATCTTTCATTTTGGTCCCAGTTTCAGAAAATTCATGAAGACATAGATTTGGATAATAGTGACAAATTTCAGTATCTTATCCAATCTGTAGAACCTGGAACCAGTGCCAGGCGTTTGTTAGAGAGCTATCCAATGACCGCAGTTAATTACCCCAAAGCTGTCGAGGCATTTCAAGAGCGTTTTGGAAATAAAGATTTACTAATAGAAGTGTACGTTAGAGAATTCCTAAAATTGATTGTAGCTAATGTACAAGCGCACGGCGAAGATAAACTTCCCTTATCAGATTTATTTACAAAATTCGAGGCATATTTAAGATCGTTAGAATCAATGGGTTTAAGTTTAGAAAGCAATTCGGCGTGGCTCTATCCCATGATAGAATCTAGCTTATCGGAAGATGTATTAAAAGCATGGCAGCGATATAATATTTCAATCACATCAAACATTGTTAGCAATAATAATGCATTGTCAACAAAAGCAAATATAGTAAGTTTGATGGAATTTCTGAAACAAGAAGTTGCAAACGAGGAAAGATTCAAATTAGCCAAATCGAGTTTTATAGAGCTGGGCTCTAAAGATAAACCTAAAGAAAAGTTAAGAAAAACAGAAAGTAAAATACCTACTGCGGCAGGGCTATTTAGCGCAAAAGAACGCCTTTGTTTATTTTGCAGTAAATCTCATGAAAGCAAGGACTGTGTTAGGGCTAGATCTCTTTCCTTTAATGAACGGAAGGCCAAAATTAAGAATAAAAATTGCTGTTTAAAATGTCTTCGTTTTGGTCACCACGCTAAAGTTTGCAAAGTTTTTATTCGTTGCCACGTTTGTTCTAAACCCCATACCGAGTTATTATGCCCTGAAATTTCAATGTGTAAAGAACCAGAAATAACAGCTAAGACCCCAGAAGTAATTCAAAGCACTATAGCAAATAAGCAGTGTTCTGCTGAAGTAGCCCTTATGACTTTGGAAATAGTTATTAAAGGTCGAATAACAAAGAACGTACGAGCATTACTTGATTGTGGGTCGCAAAAGAGCTATATTTTAAAAGGTACAGCTGAAGAGTTAGGTTTACATCCCATTTCTTCTGAAGCTATTGTACACACTTTGTTTGGTGGTACGCAAACAGAAGCTAAATCTCACAATAAATTCCAAGTTGAGTTAAGTTCTTCTGATAGACAGAAACAAACGAAAGAAGTCTTAGAACTTTTGGATCAAGATATAATTTGTAATAATATTCCTCGGATACCGAAAGAATCAGTAATTAAAGAGCTTAAACAAAATAAACTGTGGATTACAGATTTAGGAGCAGGAAGTCCAAAAATTGAAATTTTGATTGGAAGCGATTACTACGGACAACTTCTTACTGGTCGAGTAAAACAGTTAAAGAGCGGTCTTACAGCAATAGAGACAAAGTTTGGATGGACACTTTGTGGTCGTTTAGAAAGTACATCACAGTCTTGTCTAAATTATGGAAATATGTTTATCACGAACCTAGCTTTAAAAGATATGAAGATTCCAGAATTATGGAAGTTAGAGACAATTGGTATAACAGATCCCTGTCAAACTTTGTCTAAAGCAGAAGAAGAAGAACTCGCTCATGATAATTTTATAAAAGAAGTTGATAGAAATATAGAAGGTCGCTATATTGTAGGTCTTCCTTGGATTAACGACAAACGTGAGATTCCCTCAAATAGACACATAGCTGAACGAAGATTGATAAATTCAACAAAGAAATTAAAATCAATGAAAATGTTTGAAGAATATGCTAAAGTTTTCTATGAATGGAAAGAAGAAGGCGTTATAAGTAAAGTACCAGATGAAGCACTCAAGATTCCAGGACATTTTTTACCTCATCATCCCGTCATCAAACCAGATAGTCTTACTACAAGTGTTCGACCAGTTTTTGATGCATCGTGTAAGGTAGGGAGGTCTCCTTCTTTAAATGATTGCCTCTTTAAAGGACCAAACCTCATCGAACAAATTCCTGCACTGTTAATAAGATTTCGTGAGAAAGCTATTGGGGTAGTAGCCGATATAAGAAGAGCATTTCTTCAAATTGAAGTCAAAGAATCAGATCGGCATTTCTTGCGATTTTTATGGTGGAAGAGTCCTGACGAATTTCAAGTTTATCAACACAATAGAGTAGTTTTTGGAGCAACTTGTAGCCCATTTTTGCTAGGTGCAGTTATAAGATATCATTTGAGTAATGTTGATGAAGAAAACAAACAGATAGCTGAGAAGCTTATGAAATCATACTATATAGATAACTGCGTTACTTCAGTCGACAATGTGCCTGAACTAGAAAATTTTATTTCAAAATCTACAGAAATCATGGCTGATGCGAAAATGGAATTAAGAATGTGGGAATTCGGACCAATTAAAAGTGAAGACAGCAGTTTCCTTAACGAAAAGAAGGTGCTCAGCAAAAATGTAACAACGATAGTTCCGGTTTTAGGGTTGAAGTGGGACACAATGGAAGATAGTTTGAAGATCGCTTATAAATTTAGTGATGAGATAGAAAATCTGTCGAAAAGAAAGATATTAGCTGTAACCCAAGGGATCTTCGATCCAATAGGATTTTTAGCCCCAGCATTGTTGCCAGCCAAACTGATAATTCAAGACGCCTGGTCGACGAAATTAGATTGGGATGCTCCACTTCCAGAAGAAATCCGGAATAATTTTCAAAAATGGTATAGCGAACTCAAGTATTTAAATGACGTGAAGATAAATAGACGTGTAGGCTATGGTTGTAAAGAAAAATGGTCTATTCATACATTTTGTGATGCAAGTACCAGAGCTTATGCAACAGCAGTTTTCTTACGTTGTGAAGATAAAGACGCAGTCTTTGTACAACTTTTAGGAGCTAAGTCTCGTCTTGCACCAAAGAAAAATGTAACCATACCACGTTTAGAGCTTCTTGCTTGTATTTTAGGAATAAGGTTGACTAAATTTGTTTTGAAAGCCTTTAATTGTATTTCCATACCAGTAAAGTATTGGACCGACTCTTCGACCGTTCTCGCTTGGATTCGAAGAAATGATCAATGGGGAACGTTTGTAGGCAATAGAGTTAGAGAAATTTGTAAATTTTCCGAATCTCAACAATGGAACTTCGTACCTGGTCATCTCAACCCTGCTGATCTACCTTCTCGCGGATGTAGTCCTAAACAGCTGCTGAAGATGAGATGGTGGGAGGGACCAGAATGGTTGAAGTTATCAGAAGAAAATTGGCCACATTCAGAAACAAGCCCCAACGAAGAATTAGTAATGATGGAAAAGAAGAAAACTTCAGTACCTACTCTTTTATGTTCTAATTCACATGAATTTATGATATATAGTAGAATTTCAAAATTTGGTAGATTTATTAATGTCGTATGTTGGGTGAAGAGATTCATAATGAAGTGCAGAAACAGAAATATATGTTTTCCATCAGAATTGTCAATTGAAGAAAAAGAAGATGCGGAAAGGTCGCTCTGGTCAATAATACAATCTGAAAGTTTTGGTAATACTACTGATGCAATAAAAGGATTAAAGGTTATGAAAGATCAAGAAGGTTTGTTAAGAGTAAAAACAAAGATATTAGAGCGAGATGACGAGTTTTCTTTCAGATATCCAATTTTATTACCATCGAAACATCATGTAGTGAATTGTCTGATTCAAGAATGTCATTTAAAGAATTGTCATGCTGGACTTCAAACAGTTGGATCCATTTTGAGAGAAAAATATTGGATAATTTCTTCTAGACGCATCATTAGAAGTCAATTGTCTAAGTGTTACAGATGCAAAAGATACTCTACAAAGCCATATACTACACCTCCAATCCACCTACCTCTAGATCGAGTCAGAGATTCCAAAGTTTTTGAAGTTGTTGGAGCTGATCTTTTTGGCCCTCTTTTCGTAAAGCAAAGATCCAAAGTTTGGGTTGTACTTTTTACATGTGCAGTATATAGGGCAATACACTTGGAACTTGTATCCAGTCTCTCAACGGAAGGATTCATTCAGTCACTTCGAAGATTTATATGCAGGAGAGGAAGGCCGACTACTATATACTCTGATAATGGCTCAAATTTTAGAGGAACCAATAACCTTTTAAAATCATTGGATTGGAATGCAATAGTTTCTTCAAAAGAACTGTCTCCTATTAAATGGAAGTTCATCCCTCCAGCAGCAGCTTGGTGGGGTGGATGGTGGGAGCGTCTGATTAGATGTGTTAAAATTCCCTTGATCAGAACACTCGGCACTTCAACTTTAACTTTTGAAGAACTCATGACTGTTCTATGTGATGTCGAAGCAACAGTAAATAAAAGGCCTCTAACCTATATTTTTGAAGAAACAGATAAATTTGTACCTTTGACTCCATCATCATTTTTGCAAGACATTGAAGAAATAGGTGTTCCTGATTTAGATGCAATAGATTCAAAGAAACTTCAATCTAGATATAAACACTGTCAAAATATTCGGCAACAACTTAGAAATAGATTTAGAAAAGAATATTTAGCTGAATTGGTCCAAAAATCAAAACAGAAAGGACAAGCTGTGAGACTAGATGAAGTAGTCTTGATAGAACTAAACCAAAAGAGACTTCATTGGCCTATAGGAAAAATTGTAAAGATTTTCCCAAGTCGAGATGGAGCAGCTAGAGTGGCTGAAGTTAAAACAAGTTCAGGGACCTTGGTGCGTCCACTTCGTAAGCTGTACTCATTAGAGATATCAAGTCCTGATGACCCTGTAATCCAGACTGTGAGTAACAGTAAAACTAGAAGTGGTAGAGTAGTACAGAGACTTCTGAAATGACTTTTTCTAGAACTCTGAAATGACTTTTCTAAAACCCTGAATTGACTTTTCTAGAACTCTAAATGTTTCATTATTATTTTATTATTGTTTAGTTATTATCTTTATTTATTTGCATATTTTTTATTTTGAATTAGGGCTTAATTTGATCAAAAGTGATCTTAAGTTTAATTTGGCTTCCGCCTAAATTAAAGGTGGGAGTTTGTTAGGAATTGATAAATTAAGTTATCCCAGTTTATTCACAGAAAATCGTTTGCATATTTGCAATTGTGATATTTAATTTATTTATAAGACGCGACTCGTTGCTATGGAAGCGAAGCTGTTTTTTCGTCTGCTTTGCTTTTTATATTTTTTATCTTACGAGATGAGTTAAAAGTTTAGATAAAAAAGTTGGCATCAATTTTTGGATGGAATGAAAAAGAATTTTTTTAGAGAGAATGTTTATATTTTTTGTTTGTCGTGCGTGTCTTGAGTTTTATTGAAGAATTATGTTAATTTTATGAAAAGGCACGCAGAAATGCATAAAGGATCATCTTTCCAGTTTTTAGTATGATGATCAAAAATTATCAAGGTAAAAGCATTTATATTTTGTACATATTATACATTTTGTACATAGTATGTAAATAATTTGAATTCAATATTTCTTTATTCTATAATTCTAAGTATGTAATAAAATTTTTAAAAGGAAAATTCAAGAATATTTAGAAGATTTTTGAACCCAAATAAGTTTTGATTGTTTACAGAACATTCATAAAGGCGTTTTAAGAAGTTTCATGAAATAACAAGAATTAAGAAAAATAAATAATACAGCATTGTTTCATACAACAATGGATGCTCGAAAAAAATGTAATAATTATTTGAAAATTTTAATCTGAAGATTTTTTTCATTGTTGAAGAACTACACACTATATTTAAAACAATTTTTAACAATGTAAAAAAACTAGCGGCTCTTTCCAAGAGTGGCGCACTACCTATCGGACTAGCCCATTTAGAAATCCCAATATCGAAGGTGGGGAAAGGTACAAGCGTCTAGAGATCACACTTTCTCAATTTGATCACGCGGGGGATCGGCCACTGCGCATATCGTTCCCCGCATGACGTAGCGATTTTCGCGGATTTTTGCATACTGCACATAAATTTCCGTGCATGACGTATATTTTGACAAATATGAGTTATAAATTATTTTTTAACCATTTTCTATTATTTTAATTAGGAAATAAAAATAAATTACAAAGGTTTAATAAATAATAATAGAACAAAACAATTTATATCGATTTATAAAAGGAAATACAAAGTAAATAAGCAATTTATAAATAACTAAACAACAATGACCGGGTTACCATATGAAGCACAAAATCGCCATTTTGTTGCACTCTATTGATTAAAAAATATATAACTGATATATAACTGATATTTGATAACGAAGTTTTTGCCAAATTGGCATCAGAAAAAAAATTGCGCCAATGTGGTGCGTATATGACATCTGTGTCCTGATATATATATATATATATATATATATATATCAAATAATGTTATGAATAATAAATTCCAATATCTTGATGTTATGTAATTTTTCTATTACAATATTATTTCATATGTTTTTTCATTTATCTTTAAGTGAAATTTAACTATACATCTGCTGAAGGGTTAAGCTGCTTAAAATGTTTAGAATTAGAAATTATTACAAAACTACGATATAAGTCAGTCTATTTTAAAAACAGTCTATAGAAATGTAATAACAACATGTACATAAACTGTAAACCTGAAAAAGAAAGATTTTTTATAGCCTTTTTTCATGAAGAAGGAATTATTATATCAAAGATATTATATAAAAAAAGTATTTGGCATATAGAATAATTTTACTAATACTAATAAAATTTATTATTTTAATATTAGTATGCAAATAATAATAAAAATGCATCAAATATGTATTTTTCTTTTTTCAATACGGAACAATGTTTCAATGTAATTTTCTAAAAATATCTTATATTCGCGAAACACTCTCACTCCGGCAACATATTAAACACAAGTTTTGTTTATTTTTCAACGCTTTGCCTGTTAGACTGTAAAGGGCTCTGCTGTAGGACTCAGAGAACCCTATAACGCCCACCTATACCTGTCACCCCGGCTTAAAAAAGTGGAATCTTCCAAAGCATGCGCAGTTGTGATTTTTCATAGTGAGTCACTCTTCGAAAGAGCTGCTAGTTGTAAAAAAGAGAAATGCTCCCCGTTATTGTTAGCTTTTTTTTCTGAGGAACTGAATAATGATGAACTTGTACACTGCCTAAAAGATGCAGTACTAGTTTGCAGTTCAGTTTTTATAAAAATGCTGCATAAATGCATTTGTTCTAAGTCATTTTTCAAAAAACTTTTTCCAATTACACAGCATAGAAAAGCTTGAAGGAAAGCAACACTTAAAAGAAAATCTTAAAAACAGTTTTAAAGATATTTAAAAATGTTAAACAAGATGTTTTAATGCATTTATCATTAACAAATTAACAATATAATTTTTAATGTAAACGATATAAATTTTAAATATACGTTTTATAAACATGCAAAAAAGTCCTTGTATGTAAATAGTTTTTGGATTTTTCCCTCATTATGCAGAAAAGCAAGAAAAACAAAACTTAAAAATATTTCTTTTAGGACGAACTAGAAACCTCGAGGAACAAAATTCTATAAACTTTTTAGTTTACATACTTGACTAACATCATCCAATATTTTACAGCTGCTAGAGATGATTCTGATTCATTTTTTATGATGTCAAGGTTGTACATGTTTGCCAGCCGGAAATTTCCGCTTAAAGTCTGATTCTGATCAGCTCACCAGGAAGCTCTCATCAATTAAATTTGTGTATGAAGTCAGAATTTTACATTTTGCAGGACGATTGAATTGTCATATATCAGCTGTATTTTTTCCTGAATAGTTTCAGTATATTGAAAACAGGAATCTATCAGCCAGTAGTAGCGCCAACTTTTCAAAAATATTGGGTGGGCTCAATTGTTTTTTTTTTTTTTTTTTTTTTTTTTTTTTTTTTTTTTTTAACAAAATAACACATTTTTTTCTTTTAGTGCGTACATGTGTGTAGAAAGAGAGGTCTGGGGGATCTAATGACTAAAAATGGTAGTTTAAAATTAAATTATTTTTTTGTAAACAAGATTTTAAATTATTATAATTTTATTATAATTTTATAAATAAGTTTATTAAATAATACTGTCATAAGTTCTTTCTTATAAATACATTAATATTTATTATAAATAACATAAAAACTATTGAAAGTACAAAAAAGTAAATTTCAAGAAAAACATATTTTTTAGCCACCTAAATGCTCTATTAATTCAAGACAGCAAAATATGCAAGAAATTTGTTTTCATAAGAATTAAACTACACTTCCGCTGAAGGGTTTTCAATGCTCCTGTAATTCTAACTGATGCCCTTACTAATTTCCATTCAAAATTGCTTTTGAGAACATTTATTAAACCAAATTTCATTACAGCAATTAAATAATTAACAAAGTAAATTACATATTAAACAAACTAAAATAAGGTGGGCGTAAAGATCAAATTGTTGGGTGGGCTCGCACGCCATAGGACCATGTACTTTGACGTCACTGTCAATCAGTATAGTGTTTCCAGTTCAACTTTTTCTGTGTCCAACATCATCTGTCTGGCCATTTCGTATTTCTTTCTGGAATCATTTACCCAAGAGAATGCTTTCCGATTCTTCTAACCAATTTTGTTAGATTTTCTATTTTCGACGCAAAAAGCTATCATGTGAAAGTCAAATTTATCTAAAATTGTTTAAAAACCAACACTAAATACAAAAACTGTTATAAATTCGAATTAGGAGTAGTATCAAATGAAGAAAGCTTTTATCATGACGTTTTCAGAAGTAGTTTCGGGAAAAAAAAAGTACAGATATAAATGTTATTCAAATGTTATATACAGCAATGGATGGCAGAAAATAATCTAATTACCATCATAGAGATTTACTCTTAATAATTTATAATTGTTCAAGTAAAAAAGATAACTTAAAACAATGTTTAACAATGTCAAATATGGAATGCATATCGTTATTGTTAGCTTTTTTCTGGAAAATTCAACCATGATGTACCGAGTGATTATAAGGTATCTGTGGTAATAAAGCCACGTTAAGATTCTATCAATTTTCACGGCTTAGTTTTAGATTGTATTTTTCAAACAAATATAAGATTTGATACAGAAACGCATTGACTATATAAATAAAAAAAGTAATTTAAGAGATATGTATTCATAAAATGTAATGGCTTGATTTCTTGACCAATGCTATTTGGCTCTACTACCCAACTATGTGGAGAATAACGCCATGCAAACAAAACTATAAAATAATTTAGAATAATTCAATGTAAATTGACCAAATCTAAAAATACAAACTCTTTAGTCCTATAAATTGACAAATTGCATTCTAAGCGATAGAGAATGTTAAATGTTTTGTGAAAGCGTATGAAAAAGAAGGAGAGGTTTGGGAGGAGAGGAGAGGCAAACGAATATCTGAGCCTGAGTTTCTTTTTGCTTAAAAAAGACCGCTTAAATAGAATTATTAGAAACACTGCACGGTTTTAACTGTGTTATCCAAAAATGAGTTCCGTCCAATTGACTCGGCAGTGCCTGTGAGGCCATCATGGCTTTCTATTGCAAAATCCGATGATTAAACAGCAGCGAGGTGTTATCAGATTTCTCACTGAGTCAAACTTTGATAAGACACCTCGCTGCTCTTTAACCATCGGATTTTGCAATGGGAAAGCCATGATGTCCTCACAGGTACTGCCGCGTCAATTAGACGGAACTCACTTGCTGTCTGCTTCTCTCCCCCTTCATGCACAAGCGCCTACGCATGTTCATAACTACGCTGGATACTCCAATCGCGTCTCTCGATGTCTCACTACTTTATTCCAAAGCGGCATATTTAAATTTCAACCGGTTTGGTAGTTAGGGTGTTTCGTACCTTTTCATTTGATCGCCCCTAGTATATATTTTCTGTTTCGAATGACGTCAATTTAAAAAATTCAAAAATCTGTCAAGAGAATCAGAATTTTTATTGATTTATAAAAAAAGAACACGTATTATCATTTATTTTTTTAATTATTGTGTTGTTTTTTAGTTGGTGGCAACACGGAAAAAATGATTGAATTAGCAATCAAAAAGGAGATATTTCTGTAACGTTAAATTATCGAAGGTACAGCATTATGTAAATTTTAAATGGTTGCCATTTCCTTAATTTTTTATATTTTTTTTACCGAACCTTCGAAATTCACATCCCCAAGTTAAAAACTTTCGAACAAGCTATTACACGTCGCTGAATGTTTCCTGGTTCGTGTTATAATTGAGTTTTTTTTTTCTTGTTTCACGCGCAAAAAGTGACAAAACAGGGGTTTTGGATCTCCATAACTAATAAGTGGATCTGGATGATTTTTTGTAAACTTTGAGATCTAGAGTAAAACACTTTCCCTTTTCAATTTCGTCGCAATCCGATGATTAGTTCCAAAGTTATTAAGAGGCAAACTTTGGACTTTAATATTAGAGATGCATCTGAGCTCTACTATACAGCACTATCGCGCTGTATGATCTTGCCGTCTTCCAGACTGCTTCACATTAGTTACATTACAATTTCTATTACATCAGCTAAAGATTAAATTTGTAAAATTTTGAAAAACAGAACGCCATGAAAGTGGACAGTTAAAATAAAAACTTAATTAAACAATCAAGTGGGGATTTCATAGAAACCTGATTTTGAAAATGTTGGATATTGTGCTATCGTTTTATTTATAAGAGTTTAAAATTGTTTTACATTAGTTAAAAAAAAAAAAAAAAAAAAAAAAAAAAAAAAAAAAAGATCAGTTTTTGGACATTTCCCCTCTTTCTAACCATTTTAACAATGGCAATAATGCTGTCTCATACATAAAGTAAAAACGCCCTTTTCGGATGTAGTTCCACCACTATAAGGAATCAACCTTATTGCGCCGTACATTTTAAATTACAACCTATCTCACGAACGTATCCAAAATCTTCTACAACATTTTGAAAATACACGCTACAAGTGCACTACAAATTTTTATAGTAAGTAAAATATTTCCTGATAAATATATTGTTTTTACATCACAAAATATATCTCGCAAATTATAGATCAAGCGCTAATTTTAATTGCTTCTAAAAGCGATAAGCCATACAAATGGAAAAAATTAATTTTAAGCTGTTGTTTGTGTTTTTTATGACTCAGGTCCTTCTGCGTAGAGCCCATAGATGCCCTTTACCGAATTATTTCGTAATTATGCATAATGTTGGTACTTGGCGTTATTACACCAGAACACCTTATAGGGGGAACTGGGGTACATTGATACATGGGGCACATTGATACACCCCCTCTACCGCTCACAGGGTCATTACAGGAAGTTTCACAACAGCTCCAAAAGGTGATGCTAGTGTATTCAACTACATACAGAAAATCTTGGAATGATTCAGCAGTTTGATGAAATGGGACGGGTGATTTATTGTTTTTGTTGTTCAAAAGTAAATTTGAGTTGTACAATTGAAATGCTATCATACAACTGTTCCAGTATTTTCAACCAAAATGAATACTCTCCCTGGTAAGTACAGCTACTCTTTATCAGTTCCTCATTATTTATTGTTAGATGTATTGTGAAGTGTTGAATTTGAGACTCATTTTATTCAAAATCGCTGTATGGGGCACATTGATACAGTTTATGACGGGGCATATTGATACAGCCTAAATCCTTTAATAGTTCATATTTTCATTATCTTTTATTATTTTTTTTACCATACACTCCTTAATCCAACCTTTTTTTCACGAAAAATTTCTAATATTAGTTTTTATTTAAGTGAAATAGCTCTAATTTCTTTATATTAGAACATTTTATAGTATTTCTGAAAACAGAAGACGTAGGAACTTACCCAGCATCTAGTGCTAGTAGAACTAATAAAAGAAAAGGACGGCATTCTGGCAAATCTCGAATTTATATCGATTCTCCAGAGAAAAAAGTATTTTCGACATGAGAAATGTTAAGTAAGAGAAACAAACTGCAGAACAGAAAATGATACTTATGTTATAAACAGAATTTTTAATATAATTATCCTTTATTTTCTGTTTATGAACCTATTTACAAACAGAAAAACTGGTAATTTTTTCATCTTTCATAAGAAAGATGATAATGCTGGGGTTGAAGTGCTAGATATGACAAAGTTACCACAGCCAACAATCAGACAAGAAACAGCCAGAACATCAGGTCATAATATATTTAATTTTGATTGCTTTAATATTGCTTAAAAATAAATTGCGGGTGATTTGAATTTTTATAAATAAATATAAAATGGTTTTCTAACTCATTTTTTATGAAAAATATGCATTGGTTTTATTTTGTCGTCATTTTTCTTAAACGTATCAATCTGCCCCGGGTATGGGGCACATTGATACAAATGACTTTTTTTGATTTTTTTAAAATTACATGCAAAAATACTATATAAAACAATGATTGTACATTTTTATAACATACTACACAAGTTTTGCTGTCACCTCATGGAAAAAAAACTTGAATTTTCTCCTTTCTTGACACCAAAAAAAATCTTAGAAAAAAACTGTATCAATGTACCCCAGTTCCCCCTACCTTTTTTGTAAAAATTGAAATTGATTCAAGCCAAGCTTTCTACTAAAAGACAGAAAAAATCCTCTTATATTATTGGTACAGTGAAACAATTTATTGATTTAAACATTTCTCTTTAAAAGATTCAGTATATTTCTGAGATTAGTAAAAATATTGAAATCGATGAGAAAAAATATGGATTCAATTTTTTCTAAGCTTTTGAGGAATAAAAATGTTTTATCTTCTGAGATTTAAAGAAAAAAAGGAAAGAAAAATGAGCGTTAAATATGATTACGCAGCAAAAGAAAGCAGGAAAGATGTGTCATTTTCAGAATGTTCTTATAATCCCCAAGAAATATTTTTTATTAACTGTAATTAACATTTTTTCTCATTTTGCAGGTTGTTTTTAAAATTTAAAAAAGGGAAATTTTATATCTTTCTTATTTCTTTACATTTTTATATAAACAAAAATCTCTTTGCGCTTAAAACTTTACTGGAAAAAAAAATTATGTAAGGTTACTAGAATATTTCTAGGCTAATGGGATGCACAAATTATTTTATGTAATTGAAACAACAACAAAAAAAAGATGTAACACATTTGCACTATAAAACAAGAAATCTGCAAGATGACTAAAAATTATTTAGCCAACTGGGATGCCTAAAACTTTTTGTAAATGCAGCGAAAGATTTCATGTAAATATACGGGATTACCGATAAAATTTTCGCAAGCATACAGATTTCTGTATCATTACTTAGCTAGTGTTGTAAATGTACATATTTTTTCTGTACAGGGGATAGATAAAATTGTAGTAAACACACAGATTTCTGCATCTTTACAAACCTAGTATTGTTAATTTACATCTTTTTTCTGGACAGTGCACAGATAAAATTTTAGTAAACATACAGATTTCTGTATCTTTACAAGTTTAGTGTTGTAAATCTACATTTTTTTCTGTACAGTTCACAGATAAATTTTAGTAAATTCTAGTAATGGATTAGCTCATTTAAAATATTCACGACACAATACACAACAAAACTTCTCCGTAGACTATAATTCACTATAAACTTTAATTTACAAACACATAAAAGACCCCACGAGAGCCGATATTTACACTACTCGTCGGATCGGCCTTTCAAACACAACTCACCAGGTATTAAAACAATTTATGTAGATGGCGCTGCTGGTGGCAACATACCACCGGGCCTTGAATGTTGCAAACATTCAATACTATACGATATCAATAAAACTTTTCTCAGAATATATACTAAATGAAATATTAAACTTACAAATACAAGCACAAAAATGTAATACACTATAATACAGAAAAATTTACTAAAATAAAATATATGAATATTAAGTAGTCAATGCAGTGTCATTAGCATAACATGAGGCAAGACAACAATTTTGGTTACTGGCCTTTTATGAGTGCCATTTTTATCTTTTAAAGTTACAACTCTAATTATACCATCTTGGCCTGGATTATCAGGATCTTTTACTAATACTAAATCTCCTTCATTTATTTCTACCTTTCTTTTATACGATTTAGGTCAATTTAGAAGTTTTTTTATGTACTCTGATTACCATTTTTTCCAAAGATGTTGAGAAAACTTTTGAACTAATTGACATCTGCTCAACTTATTCATGGGAATTTCCGTATAATTCGCTTCAGGTAAGGCCAATAAAAATGAGTCAATAAGAAAGTGAACAGGTGCCAAAGCTTCAACATCATTTGGATCATTTGAAAGAGGACAGAGGGGACAAGAATCAAGACCAGCTTCTGTCTGGGACAATTCTTAATAATTTAAAATAGTTTTACCTACAACACGCTTTAAACGATATTTAAGAGATTTAACACTTGCCTCCCATAAACCACCAAAGTGGGAAGTAGAGGGGGGATTAAAGTATTAAGTAATTCCTCCATTAGCAAAATAATTTTCAATTTCCTCCTCACTTTTACCCTTAAATAATGACCTGAGAATTGCTCTAAATTATTTATTCACAGCAACAAAATTTCGGCCATCGTCACTGAAAATATCAGCAGGTTTGCCTCATCTCGCAATAAAACGTTTAAGTGCTGCTAAAAATGCTGCACTTGTTAAATGATTAACAATTTCAAAGTGTAAAGCTTTAATTGTAAAACATACAAAAATACAAATAAAATCTTTTTTACCTGTTTACTCCTACCTGTTGAATTTTTTACCTCAAAAGGACCAGAATAGTATTATCCAGTGCGCATGAATGCTCTGGAGACTGTCACTCTTGATGCTGGCAAATCAGCCGTTTGTTGTTGTTAAATATTTGAATTAATCTGTTTACAATTAATACAATTAAAAATATTTTTTCTAGTAACGTTTCTGGCAGATAAAATCCAAAATTGGTTTCTAATAAGTAATAGTGTGGTTTCTTTCCTTGCATGAAAAAATAAAATAACAAAATAATTAATAACATTAAAAGTAAAATTATGGTTAGGAGGTGTTTTTTGGTACTCACTAGGGAAGTGCACGAAGTGTGAGTCACCGATTTTGACAAAAGTGGTATCGTTGGAAAGATCTCATCGAGAGCAGCAAAAAACTCAATGGAACTACTCGTCGCAAATGAGTCGTTATCGAGATATCCGACAATATATGTGACGCAACTAGCGCATACTTAATGGGGCACCGTAAAAAATTTTAGTCTCGATTTTAACTAAAGTGGTATCGTTGAAAAGATATCATCGTGAGTATTAAAAAACTCAATGGAATCACCCGTCGTAAATGAATTAATTTCGAGATATCCGACAATATGTGTCACATTTTTAATACACACTTCTAGGAAACTGCATTAACTAGGGAAGAGCAAAAAGTTTAAGTCACCAATTTTGACAAAAGTAATATCGTTGGAAAGATCTCATCGAGAGCAGTGAAAAACTCAATGGAACTACACGTCGCAAATAAGCTTTTATCGAGATATCCGTCAATTTATGTCACTTAACTAGTGTACACTTAATGGGATACCGCAAAAAAATGTTTTCTCGATTATATTGAAAATGGTGTCTTTGCAAAGATATCATTGTGAGAAGTAAAAAACTCAAAGGAACAAACCATCTGAAATGAACGATTTGCGTGATATCCGACAATTTCTGTCACTTAATGCAGTTTCCTAGAAGTGCGTATTAAAAATGTAACACAAATTGTCGGATATCTCGAAAACAATTCATTTCCGACCGGGGGATTCTATTGAGTTTTTTAATCCTCACGATGATATCTTTTCAACGATACCACTTTAGTTAAAATCGTGACTAAAATTTTTTACGGTGCCCCATTAAGTATGCGCTAGTTGCGTCATATTGTCGGATATCTCGATAACGACTCATTTGCGACGGGTAGTTCCATTGAGTTTTTTGCTGCTCTCGATGAGATCTTTCCAACGATACCACTTTTGTAAAAATCGGTGACTCACACTTCGTGCACTTCCCTAGTCAGACATACTATTTTTCAGTCTTCCACCTACACGAATGATAGCATTGGCATCTAAAAATGGGCTTAAGTTTATCAGTCTACTATTGTTACGGATATTAGTACTACTTTCTAAATAGTGAATTTCTTTCACGAATGAAGTCCTTTGAAAGTTCTCTACAATACAAAATAAGGATTGAGATAGTTCACTGCTTGATAAAGTTACCGTCGAATGATACAAAGGATTTCTGCAGTTATATATAAATCGCCTACACCATGCCACGATTCTTTGCAGTATAATAAACGAAGAACAGTTATTAATAATGTCTAAAGGTTCAAAAGAGTTCACTAAAGCACATACTTGAGTTACTGTTGGTGATTTTAGTTCATGCAAAAATAACTCACTTGTTTCAACAGGAATGTTATCAGGACATTCAATTACCTCAGGTTGTTGTAGAAATGCAGGACCAGACCACCACAATTAACATAGTTGTATTTAATGGGATCTTAACAGAGCGAGTCAATGTAGTGCCACCCCCTGGGGGACACCTTCTTTAAGTATTCACGGGCTTCACAATCCCGGGAACCTGAATGATTTTTCTCTTTTCCTTTTCTTCTTACTCCTCTTGTCTTCCTTTCATCTTTCTTTCACTCTTATTTAGAGTTGCAAAAAGTCGGTTTATTCCCGGGTTTATTTTCAATAGACCAGGTTTATTCCCAGGTTCATTCCTAAAAAACAGAACTATTCCAAAAAATCCCGGGTTTTTTCCAGGTTTATTCCTAAAAACCCGGTTTATTCCCGGGTTTAAACCGGGTTTTTTCTAACCTTTGCAAAGCTACTCTTACTGTGGTTTTCTTTTCGGAGGTGAGGGCAATTCTGTATGAGCCGATATCATCCCGTATGTCGACTCATGGAGAATTGTAAACCACCCACGTGTTGGCCGTACGTGGCGACCCGTGTCCCTGGAAAGGGGGATCCTGGCAGTTGAGGGAAACCAACACACTGATTTGGCCTCTGCTTCAGGTAGACGGGAGGTGCATATTAGTCCCGTATGTACCAATTGGCTGGTAAGATGGCTTTTGTCACTGGCTTAGGGATCAAACGAGCGAGTACTTACTAGCCATCTTGTTAAGGGTGGAGACTGGCATAGGAGTATCTTGTGACCGTATGGACCCTGGTTAGCATTGTTGCACGAATGTGTATCCCCTTGTTGGGCTCGGTAGTGGTTTGTGCGGCCGGGGGTCTGAATTGTATTTTTTTCAATTCTGGATGGAAAATCTCTATTTCCTTCTAATTCTCTCCCAAGTGGAGAGCAACAAACAGTACAGAAACCTGCATTCTCACGTTTTTTTTTGTTATCGAACGCCTTGATAGCCAATCTGATTGTTCTTTCAGAAAAAATTTCACCATTTGTTATTGCTAAAGCATTTCAGTCTGTTTTGGGGAATGGTCATTCGCTCAAGAAATTGCAATCTGGGGATTTACTTGTTGAGATCTCTTCATACAAACAGTCACATCTTCTTTCAAATAGCTCTAAAATAGGTCCTTTTTCTGTTTCTATTCAGGCACATAAAACTCTAAATACATGTCGTGGCGTAATATTTGAGCCAGAAATTTTATTTTCTACGAAAGAAGAACTCTTGGATATTTTGAAAAATCAAAGTATCATAGATGTAAGGCGCATAACAATTCGTCGGAATGAAAAAATGCTTCCTACAAAGCACATCATTCTGACATTCAATAGTTCTAATCTACCTACAAGAATAAAAGCTAACTATCTAAGCTGTCTTCTCCAACCTTATATACCTAACCCGCTCCGTTGCTTTAAATGCCAGAGTTATGGCCATACTAATACTACCTGTCGTGGCAATGTTACCTGTGCCCGTTGTGCAGAAGTCGGCCACGATGGTAGGTCTTGTGAAAAACCTGAGCACCGTGCAAATTGTAAAGGTGACCATACTGCATACTCTCGCTCATGTCCTAGTTGGATCCGAGAAAAGGAAATTCTTACAGTTAAAGTTTCACAAAACCTTTCTTATCCTGATGCTTGGAAAATTGTTGAGTCCAGAACTCCGTCAGTTGGCGTCTCTTATTCTAGCTTACTCAAGAATGAAACAAAAACTGTGGGGCATATAAGCACTCAGACTGACTCTGCCGTTCCTTCTGACGAACCCTCATCAAACAATTTAAAGAAAAAACCCCTAATGTATACAGTACCGCTAGTACAAGACTTATGCCAAAATTAGAGCTCTGGCCACCTTCATCAGAACCGGTCAAAATAGAATACCTTTATAACCGAGCCCAAAACTCATTAACTAAAACATCAAAATCTTCCGAACATGACACGCAGGCTACTTTAGAATTGGATAAAAACAAATTGTTGAACCCTAGTGTATGTCCAATTAAAAAAACAAACATAAAGTCTAGCTCACAGAAAGATAGAAATAAATCCTCAACCCAAGTCTCTTCACAGTGGAAAACTGTGAAGAGAAAGGGCAAAAAATCTTGTCTCAGCTCAGCAATTAGAAATATAAAGGATCCAAAACGGATACTCAACTATACTGAAGAGGCTATGGACTAATCCAGTTATGAATCTGATGATGATGATGAAACAAATACGGTTTATGAAGAATATGTGCCTTCGTCTTAACTTGCCTTAAAAAAATGATTGATTAGTCTGTTTTAAGCTGTATTTTAATATTTTTCGTTTATTTTTAAAACAGTCATTTTTTTAGAGCTTTTACTGTTTTTAATTTAAATATTTATTCTTTTGAATTATATTTTGGTTGTATTACTCATTAACGAAACCTTTCTATTCTTTAAAAATCGCACCGTTTTTTGCATTTATGTCACTGTTTGTTTTGCACAGTTTTCATTATTCTTTAAAAGATATTGACTATTATTGTATACTATTATTATATTGTTGACTTACTATTTTATTCATTTGACTGGTTTTAACTCTTTTTTTTCCTGAATTGTGTTTTAATCCTATGTACTTGTTTTATTTACATTTATCACCTTAATGCTTTCATCTTTTAACTTTGCTTTTTATCCGTTATATTTTACACATTTTTAACATTTTTAAAAACTTTTCGATTTCTACTTCATTTTGTTCTTGGCGCAGCAAGTCCCTAGTGTGACTTAGCGCCAGTAAATCCCAATCAACCAACCAACCAACCAAATCAATGTAGTGCCATATGTTTATGAAAATATAACCCATATTTTAATTACTTAATTCATAATTCATATGCTATTTCTTAATGACTGTTAATGTATTATTGTAATTTTGAAGTTGTAACCTTCTGTTTTGGATACACTGTATTTTTACATCATTATGTATTTTAAAAATAATGCTACAAAATTACGAGTATAATTAGTTAAAGTATTTAATTTTTTTTCTCATATAAATATCATAATATAAAAATATGTAAAAAACAGTTATTTAACCTTCCTACCCTGTTCAAATTTTACCCAATCTTGATAAAAACATTTCACAACAGAATTGTTATTTATAACATTTTAATATATTTAATTGGCTTAAATTTTGGAATATTTTATTTACTTTTCTTTATAAAAAAGTTCTGGTTCGAATCATATAAAATAAATTATAGGTATGGGTCGATTAAACCCATTCAGGGTAGGAAGGTTAAAGGGTATATATGTGTGAAGAAATTTATTAGAAGAAGATTTGAATAATAAATGATATTCCCTCCAATCATTTTATGTATTTAAAGAAAAATATAAAATATAATTTCATTTATTGCTGTTAAAATGTTAAATAAATACGGGCACAAGATATACCTATTTTGGGATATCGGTTAATTGTGAGATGCAGATGATTTTTCACATAAAATAAAAAACAGTTTCGTGATAAAAGATATCAAACTCAGTATAAATAATATCTGATATAAAACTCCTTTTTTTCTCAAGGAGAGAACTGTTAGATTTAAAGAATCAGATAGTGCGAAATTCTTGAAATATCCCCGGAGGATTATTTATCAAAACAACTGCAGTTATTTTTAGTTAAAAAGTTTTGGGTATTCATTAGTGTCTCTTGCTTCTCCTAACTTATGATTATTTCTATTTTGTTAAATTTTTTAACATATATTTCATTAATTTTATAAAAGAGCGCTTCACCATTATGTAACTCAAACTGGCTTAATTAGAGAAGGAATATTCGAATAATTTAAATAGTGTAAAAATAGTTCTATAGCTAAATATAGTTATATAAAAATAGTTAATTTAAATAGTGTAAAAAATAGTTCTGTTTTATTTATTTTAAAAAATTATCAATGTTATTTAGTTTATATCAATTAATAGTTATTGTAAATCGTACTATGTGACATTTAATATCACTGCTTTCAATTTAAACAGCACAGGATTAAGAGTTTATGAAAATTGAGTTCTTTTGAATTTTTATATTCATATAAGGTAAGAATAAAAATATTTTCAACATATGTAAAAATAAATAAATAATAATAAATCTGCATGCTTTGAAAAAAGAAGTCATCCTTTAAGAAAAGCACATAGGAAAACGTGGAAAATTTTTAATTTCTGTTGTGGTAATTTAAACAGAAAAATATATTCCATTTCTATAAACTTGACATTTACCGAGGAAATTTTTAAATCTGACTGATTAAGCCCGTTAAAGTTAGCTCTATATCCCTCTGGTTCTTTCTTAAAATGTAGCAGTTTTCCCTCTCCTAGGGCATTTGGAATTTGATCTCATGTTTAAATCGGCCATCAGTGATGTAAAACATCAACAGACTTCTCGGAATTAATGGAATATACACTGACAAACTTTTAAAACTCAGACGAAAAAAAACCCATTAATTTTCTGAAATGGCGCTAATATTTACCTACGATCTTAAAAAAAAAAGAAAAAAATTGAAATTAATATTGTATGTACACAGTAAAAAATGAAACCCAAATTGGGTTGAAAGATTTCTGGGTACAGAATTGTTCCAATTTTGGAAAGTTCAGTTTGTAACACAAAATCGTTTTAAATAAGTCTGATTTTTAATGACATTAAAACAATTAAAATATCTTAGATAGTATATACATTATACCTCAGAAATTTTGATTAATTTAATGTTAATAAAGATCTGCTCTGTTTTGAACCATTTTGGGTTTTCTATTTTGGGAACAATACTCTACCATTTTGGAATCCTTACTGTACCATTTCAGGAAAATTACCTATACCCAGAAATCTTTCAACCCAATTTGGGTCTTCATTTTTTACTGTGTATGATTAAAGTTTAATTGAATTTAGATTTATTATACATTCGGATTATATATATTTGATTCACCTTTTGACACATTATACACTCATTTAATATTTGTGTTAAAAAATTAATGAGCAATAAGATAATTTTCGTATACAAAACTTAAATAAAAAATAAGCGTACTTAAGTGATATAAAAGGCAAGGATAGGCAACAGCTATTACCCAAACAGTGCAATCGGTTGATGCGATGCCACTTGACGGCACAAAGGGTTACATATATCGCTATCACTACAGTGTGCCCAGATGTAATATTATATTGCCCAGTTGCATTATTAATACTATGTGACCAATATTTGTTGGTGACAATAGTGAGGAGACCTTAAACAGTCGATTCACATATTGCGTCTACAGTAACATTATAATAATATCATTTTGTATTATCATGCTGACGTCACAGTGACTCATAGAGACTTCATTGTAAAATAGCCATAACTTTTGCATTCAGAGAAATAACTAAATGATTGACGTCGTAATGAAACCACATAATGAATCTTAGATGAACGATAATTGTAAACTGTTATTTATTTTATATATAAAACTTTGTTTTGAGTAATCGGTTACGTCAGTTATGGATTCAAAATGAATAAAATTATCATTACGTTTTACATTAATTTACATTAATTTTTTTATACTCATTGTATTTTAGTATCACAGTTTCAGATATTTTATAAAAGAAACAAATTTTAATATTAGATTTGGGAACAGTTATAGCTTGAAAAACAAATATTCCAATAATGCCCTACGGTTACTAGCCTTACCATTAAATTACGATATTCTCTAATCCCTGTTATTTCATGCATTGGCTACAAATTAACATTTTAAAAGCGAAAATATGTTTTACTCTCGTAATCCACAAGTCGATAATTATTCGAATGTTAACTAATATGATATTTTATTTCAAGCATTTCATTTAAATGCATTTAGTTCCCAGTGAAAACAATAAAATCAACTGGCTTGAAGCATAGTCTTATTTATGTTTGTATTTAATTTCGCTTTTCTATATTAATGATATGGTTAATGAAATTGTTATTATCGAGAACATTGAAAAAATATGTTTTTACTTTAGTAATTAACGAATTGATAATTATTCAAATGTAAAGCGAATTTTTAACTAATATTAGTATTTTATTCAAGACCGTCAATGGTATTTTTCCCCCGGTGTAACTAATAAAATCAATACTCGCTTGCTACAAAGGTTTATGTTTTTTTTATTAAGCTATTGCATAGCTTTTATCGCGGGCTTTGAGCGTAGCGACCGAATCTAGAAATTCGGTAACGAGAAAACCTAACACTTCCGTAACGAAAAACAACCTAACACTTCGGCTAACGTCGTTTCAGTTCGGCAAACGTCGGCACGGTATCCTTCGGTAGACTTCGGAAGACATTGACGCGGTATTTTTCAGATATTAGGATATCAAGTCTCAAACTTATGTTTCTTATGATCTAATTTTCATAGCGCGGCCAAATTTTGTTTGGTAATTTATTATGAGACAGTGTTAATTTTTGGTGACAGGAGACCCCCCACCGTGAGGGTCGAAAAATTTAAAATGCTTATAACTCTCGATCTAATTTTCGTAGCGCGGCTAAATTTTGTTTGGTAATTTATTATGAGGCAGTGTTAATTTTTGGTGACAGGAGACCCCCCCACGGTGAGGGTCGAAAAATTAAAAATGCTTATAACTCGCGATCTAATTTTGGTAGCTTGGCAAGATATTGTTTGGTAATTTATTATGAGACATTGTTAATTTTTGGTGACAGGATACCCCCACTGTGAGGGTCAAAAAATTTAAAATTCTTATAACTCGCGATCTAATTTTCGTAGCGCGGCCAAATTTTGTTTGGTAACTTATTATGAGACATTGTTAATTTTTGGTGACAGGAGACCCCCACGGTGAGGGTAAAAAAATTTAAAATGCTTATAACTCGCGATCTAATTTTCGTAGCGCAGCCAAATTTTGTTTGGTAATTTATAATGAGGCAGTGTTACTTTTTGGTGACGGCAGACCCCCTACGGTGAGAGTCGAAAAATTTAAAATGCTTATAACTCACGATCTAATTTTCGTAGCGCGGCCAAATTTTGTTTGGTAATTTATTATGAGACATTGTTAATTTTTGGTGACAGGAGACCCCCACGGTGAGGGTCAAAAAATTTAAAATGCTTATAACTCGCGATCTAATTTTCGTAGCGCAGCCAAATTTTGTTTGGTAATTTATAATGAGGCAGTGTTACTTTTTGGTGACGGGAGACCCCCTACGGTGAGAGTCGAAAATTTAAAATGCTTATAACTCACGATCTAATTTTCGTAGCGCGGCCAAATTTTGTTTGGTAATTTATTATGAGACATTGATAATTTTTGGTGACAGGAGACCCCCACGGTGAGGGTCAAAAAATTTAAAATGTTTATAACTCGCGATCTAATTTCATAGCGCCGCCAAATTTTGTTTGGTAATTTATTATGAGACATTGTTAATTTTTGGTGACAGGAGACCCCCACGGTGAGAGTAAAAAAATTTCAAATGCTTATAACTCGCGATCTAATTTTCGTAGCGCGGCCAAATTTTGTTTGGTAAATTATGAGACAGTGTTAACTTTTGGTGACAGGAGACCCCACAGTGGGGGTCGAAAATTTAAAATGCTTATAACTCGCGATCTAATTTTCGTAGCGCGGCCAAATTTTGTTTGGTAATTTATTATGAGGCAGTGTTAATTTTTGGTAACAGGAGACCCCCCACGGTGATGGCCGAAAAATTAAAAATGCTTATAACTCGCGATCTAATTTTGGTAGCTTGGCAAGATATTGTTTGGTAATTTATTATGAGACATTGTTAATTTTTGGTGACAGGATACCCCCACTGTGAGGGTCAAAAAATTTAAAATGCTTATAACTCGCGATCTAATTTTCGTAGCGCGGCCAAATTTTGTTTGGTAATTTATTATGAGACATTGTTAATTTTTGGTGACAGGAGACCCCCCACGGTGAGGGTAAAAAAAAATTAAAATGCTTATAACTCGCGATCTAATTTTCGTAGCGCAGCCAAATTTTGTTTGGTAATTTATAATGAGGCAGTGTTACATTTTGGTGACGGGAGACCCCCTACGGTGAGAGTCGAAAAATTTAAAATGCTTATAACTCACGATCTAATTTTCATAGCGCGGCCAAATTTTGTTTGGTAATTTATTATGAGACATTGTTAATTTTTGGTGACAGGAGACCCCCAAGGTGAGGGTCAAAAAATTTGAAATGCTTATAACTCGCGATCTAATTTTCGTAGCGCGGCCAAATTTTGTTTGGTAATTTATTATGAGACAGTGTTAATTTTTGGTGACAGGAGACCCCCCACAGTGAGGGTCGAAAAATTTAAAATGCTTATAACTCGCGATCTAATTTTCGTAGCGCGGCCAAATTTTGTTTTTTAATTTATTATGAGACAGTGTTAATTTTTGGTTACAGGAGACCCCCCCCCCCCCCACCGTGAGGTTCGAAAAATTTAAAATGCTTATAACTCGCGATCTAACTTTCGTAGCGCGACCAAATTTTGTTTGGTAATTTAGTAAGCTATTGCATAGTTTTTATCGCGGGCTTTGAGCGCGGCGACCGAATCTAGGAATTCCGTAACGAGAAAAAATCCTAACACTCCGGCTAACGACGTTTCAGTTCGGCAGACTTCGGCACGGTATCCTTCGATAGACTTCGGCAGACATTAACACGGTATTTTTGCATAAGTTGATAAAAAATGCTATGCAATAGCTTTACCGCGGAAGTCCCCGAGTGCCACACACATATTTTTATTATTTACTTTAATTTTTGCATACTGATATGGTTAATGAAATTGTTACTATCGGGAGCATAGACAAAAAGGCTTAAAAATGGCAAAGTGAAAGTTTAGTTATTAAACTATTAATAATAATTAAAAGGATGGGTTATTTAATTTTTATTATAAACGTACATTAACCCGCCCCCCTTATTTTCATAGCTGGTCATAGGAAAAAGCATACAACAAAATTCCCTCCTTTGACTGTCTGAGCGTCAAAAGATTCTTAAGACGTTATCAATAAAAGGGACTGTAATACGAAGAATCAATGAAAGTTAAGATGATGAAAGAGGATGAACGTTATTGAACACTTGAGTGACGTGAATGGAAAGATTAAGAGAGCTTATCCCATTAACATACGAAAGTATTAGATTTCAAACTCTAGTGAGCCGAAATTTCATATGTATGTCATCACTGTCGTGAAATTATTTACATCAAGTGCTCAAAGAAACAGAAGAGAAAAAAATAATAAAAACTGGAAATAGAGGAATTTAAGTATTTACTATTTAAAACTGAAAAAAAAACTTAAATTTTTTTATATGATTTAGGAGAGACTAGGGAGGTTGGCTATAGGGGAGGTTTGAAATTTTTTTTTAAAGTTTTCACATTTAAAAGAATTTCAGGTTGGCTGTATTTATGACGCCAATTATTAAGTCGTGGGATATAGACCTTATAGAGGGAGTGTCCTCCTTGGGGGTGTTTCTAAGGGAACCTAACCTGTATTTACACATGGAAATCGAAGACGAAAAAAAAAACGCCGAAAGATTAGGCCGACGGAGACGACTGGGTTCGAACCCAGAACCTCGCCTTTACCAGTTTCGAAGCCTTATCGAATGGCAGACCTTCCCGGCCATTGGTAGAAAATTAATGAATTTCAGAATTCTGCCAATAGTTTTGAATCCCAACTACTTAAATGGTCAAGCAATGTTAAGTGTTTCATGCAGATAATTTAAACAGATGAGAAAAAAATCAACGTTAAAAAGTTTTTAGCTTAAAACGTCTATTAAAAAAAAAAAAAAACATTTCGTAAGGTTTTCTTACATAAAATACAGCATAGAAATTTAAGTAAGTAGATTTTAAATATTACAGAAATATTGAGCTTTCATTCTAGGCATAAAGTTTGTAAAGAAAATTAGGCTAATCATAACCATGTGCTATTCTGTAATAAAGGGTATGTGGGGAGGCTTAACTCAATCAATATGAGGGAGGGTTGACCATGGTTAAAGCTCCTGTAATTATGTGTTTTTGAAAATCTTTTTATTATATACGGTACAAAATGAAGGGTTAATGGTTATATTTCTAAATTAATGTAAGTTTGCTCTGCAAAGCTACGACAGAATGGAGTGATAGAAAAGAAAATGTAAAAAATAATTAAAAGAAAAAATTAAAATTGCGATAGAAGCAAAATAAATATTAATTACGAATAGGAAAGTTGATAGAAGTTTTATTTTACTTAAATAATATATAAAGTAGGTAAACAGAATGTAAAGGATTAGAAAGAATGAAATTAACAGCCATGAAAAATAATAAGTTTTCATGTATTTGTAAAATTAGATTGATCAAAACGCTTTAGAAAATTATGTCGACAAATTTTATCAGGATAAATGTAGTTAGATGAAGCCAAAGTATGTGGCAACCAGTGTTTCCCGATAGTGTTTCACAAAAAATAGGTGTTTAACCCTTTACGCCCTGACTTACACAATTGTGTACTGTGGTGGTTACTCGATAACCCCCCCCCCATATGTTTAGTTTAATTCATTTTTATTAGCCATTTTATTTCTTATTACCTCCTTTTTATTAATGTTCTCAATTTAAATTTATTTCGATTTTCGTTTATTTTCATTTCGTCGCCTGTAATGTTTTCTTTCTTACTTAGCTTTCGAATGTTCCAAGCCGGTAAAATCCTGTTCGAAATCATTCCTTCCGGTTTAGAAAGCCTTCGAGAACATTCTCGCTACTTCTTTGGGTGGAACTTCCGTTTATTCGGACACACCCCTAGCCTATCAAATTCGTTTCCACAGGTGACGTATTTTAAGTCATTCAGCACAGGGCCACCTGCTTTGGCCTCCCCTCTTTAGGTGTTTATCAATTCTGTTTTTATTAAATTCATATTTCTCCATACTTTGCATCGTAACTTGGCTTATTTTGTCACCCCCCCCTCTTTCGCTCGCTGCCAAGTTGGCGTATTTTGGGATTCCAGTAACCTTTCCTTTTTCCCTCCGGGCTCACGGCCACCTGCGACAGTTGCGCTGCTAGACACCTGCCGTAATGGATGCGGTCGGATGATTGGAAGTTTTGGGTGGAATTTCGGGGCATGTGTGCGCCCCTCGAGACCGTTGCATACGGGCACCATTTTATGCTGCTATGATCACGCCATGGTTTCAGGAAAGGTTGATTTTTCAAGGCTGCCAGGAGCAAAGCTCCTTCAAAGGCTTCCCGAAAATTATTGTGTTTTGTGCCCTCTCTTTTTCGGAATTGTACAAGTTAAATAAGGTCACACCATAGATCTTCCGTTTGTTGTTCTCGTGTTGGCTTCACAACTTGTTGTAGAATGTCGTCATGTGTCTTCTAAATATTTTTTTAATTTTTTTCATCATCTCATCGTCAATAATTTTTCTTCAACTACCTTTTGTGCTCAAATTTTCTTCAATAATCTTTTATTTTGATCTCCGTCCTCTGAGAAACAAGCAGAGATGAAGATTTTTCTTTCGTGAGGTGAAGAATGTTCTTTCAAGATGTGATCATACATTTTACATAACATATTGACTTATAATTCTTTCGTCATTTTAATTTGCTATTTGGCCCATCTTCATATAAATAAATTTGAATATTCACGGGGCGTTCCATGGAAAATATTGGTGCATATCTATATAAAATTCTCGTCTGAAAATATATATATGTTTAAAAAATACATATATTTAAGTGATGATTCTTTTTTTGAAGAAAATAATGTTATTTTCCTTTTGTGTGTTACGAGAAATTTTTCAAGTTCATACTGTCAAGATAGATAAAAAAAAAATGTGTTATGATGAAGAATGTTGGTTTTGTTTGGAATATATCAATTTAAAAAATATCTTCATTTGTAAAGTTTTTACTATAAAACAAATGTTTAATTTCTATGAGAAACAAAAATGTTTCTATAAAGAAGATAGTCGATTTTTCATGAAAGAAATACAAGTATTTCATAAATAAATAAATATTAATCTTCAACCTATTTGTGTATTAATTCCTGTGCATGTGTATGGATTTACTACTCATCATCTGCCAAGGACCTCACAGGTAACTTTACTTTTTCTTCAAATTTATATTTTATAATTTTGTATTTAGTTTATCATCTTCAAGGTTAAAAGAATATTTTTATTATTTTAAGTGAAGTAAGGATGGTCACTCGTGGGTCGTTTGCCGGCCTTCATTCTCCGCGATGTGCTGTCACTTTCACGATCACTTTGGCCTAATTGTGGGTAGAAGCAAATAAAAAGTGTTTCTCTCCTCATCTCTTCTTCTCACCCACTAAAGTAAACACAACATGTACACTGTTAAAAAAATTCTGAAATTCACGAATATTTTTTTCCTGAATTTCACAGAAAAAGTCCCTTTTCACAACAAAAGAGCATTGTCCGTTACAAATCAGCAAATCCCACCATATTTCCTGAAAATAACGAAATGGGTGGAAATAAAAACAAAAAACACTCCGTTGTGTAAGGGGCTCCGTGGCCGAGTGGTCAAGGCACCATACCGCTAACCGCCTGCGAGCGCAGATTGCTGGTTCGTATCCCACCAGCGGCAAGAAATAATGAAAACATAAAAAGTCTTTTTTAATATACATTTTTTCTGTTTATTTTTATCTTATTTCTTATTAAAAAATCTTTTAATTAATTAGCCAATAAATAAATAAATAAATAGTGTACGACAATTTCAAAAAATTGACTATAACATTATTTTTCTAAAAATATGTTGTTAATAAAAAGTTTTTTTCATTCATTCATTCATTCAAAAAAAAAAAAAAAAAAAAAAAACTGGTTTTAAACATTGATTTTTTTTATTTAAACTATTTAAAAGAATAAAAATTTATTAAAAAAATAATAATAAGCATTATGCATCAATCTAAAATAAAATAAAATAAACTGTTTACAAATATTATAAAGAATGTATTTGCAAGGAAATCTTTAAAAAGCACAACAGATTTTCCCTCTAACTCATAAAAGACATATTCTGTACTACCCGGCATCAGCAGCTTTGGCTCGGTTAGTAAGGATTTATCCCGCTATCAAAAGGTCCCGAGTTCGATCCTGAGAACGGCGTGAACTAAATTGTGCACTAATAATAATGTCGTAAAATAACATAGCAGCTTAAAATCACTCGGTAATTTCGAATTCTTTGACGATTAATCGATTTATTAATTTTAAAAATTATATTAAATTATTATCATTAAAAATCAGACTTTGTAACAGAAAGTTACCGCTTCTTCAAACGGAGTTTTCCTTTCTTGTATGTCCCACAAAGGAAAATCTACTTACCGAACGGTAACAGTTCGGCTACATTGCTGCCGGTAGTTTCATCTGGAATTCACAGATTTATTTTTAACCGTGTAGATAATCCCAAGGAAAAAGAAAAAGCAATTTTTTTCTTTTCCTGCGATTTAAAGGAAACCCTTCACCACTGATTTGTGTGAATCCCTTATTGATGTAGCCTAACATAGGAAATTTTATTATTTTTGTACAATCAAACATGATCATATTAATTAGGGAGAAAATCCAACATTTTTTATTTCTACCGAAACTCTTTCGGTCTTAAAGAGATAAAATGAACTTTTTCTCCTATGTCTTGAATTCGTCTAAGCAGAGTTTTTTTTACACATTACATTTCCCTCAATAATATTTAATAATAATGTAACTATGTAGCATAAAATTATTATGTCATTTTTCAAACTTATTTTATTTCCCTTAACAAATATTTTAATATAAAATCAAATCTTGTATCTTTATTACACGTCAGTATTAACCTAAAATCTGTTTTAAACTAAAACACTCATAAAACAACTGAAATCATATTTTCAAGAGTTATCACTCATAGGTGTCCATGCACCCAATTCTTTGCGTGGCCCTTATGATGGCGATGTTTGAAAATAAAGTGCTGCATTTTATGTGCTATAGTTCTATGGTAGCGAAATATGAAAAATAGGACACATTTCATACGGGTGGCCGAGATCGATGCAAAGGATGAAATAAAAGGCACGTTTTTTTTGCCAGGGCGAGATCGTAGTACAAATGTTGTGATGAACCCCAGGTCCTGATTTTACATTTGTTTCTGAAGTTAAAAAATGAAGACATTTTCACTAATGAAAATCACTTCTCAGAGAATCATCTTGACTACTATTTTTATTTCTCAAAGCACAAGAAATTGAATATCCATAAACGTTAAGTATGCAGCACGGTATATAAAATGCTATTGAACATTATACAGAAAACCTTAGTCAGTAAACAGCACAATAATATGAAATGTCTTCGAACATAATATAGAAAACATTAGTCATCACTGACGACAGAGATCGTGCATCTTTACTTAGCAGTGACGAGCGTAAAACTTACAAAAATTTCAGATTTCACAAACGCCAAAAAAAGTCTTTTGGCATAGAATAGATTCCCAATCTGAGCAAAACAATGTACAGGTAAAAAGGACCGTTACATGATAAACAAAGGGGAAAATTTAAAAAATGAGTGTTGCCAAGAATATAGTCTTTATCGCTCGTGGCGAGAACGCGCAGCAGCCGGCAACCCTAAACGGAATTTCACAACAGGTAACAAATTAAGTTCTTTATACAAGACAAAATGAAATGATTGGGAAATAAAAAATAGCAGTTACATAAAACAGTCGTTTGATATTTAATCAACTGAAGAACAAGAAAGAAAAATCTAGAAATGGAATGATATTTTAAAACTAATTTATTATTTGTTCTTTTTATTTATTAATATTATTTTATATGCACTTGGAGACGAACACACAATAAAAATACATATTAAAAATGCTTTTCTTTTAAAAAATAAATTTTAAAAGAGGGAGGGGGGACTCACAATTGAAGAAAATAATAGAAATATATGTAATAGAATATGTGTTACATCACATATTATCACTCGAAGGACCACCAAAAAATATTTTTTTTGGCGAAGGCGAGATCGTAGTACAAATGTTGTGATGAACCCCAGGTCCTGATTTTACATTTGTTTCTGAAGTTAAAAAATGAAGACATTTTCACTAATGAAAATCACTTCTCAGAGAATCATCTTGACTACTATTTTTATTTCTCAAAGCACAAGAAATTGAATATCCATAAACGTTAAGTATGCAGCACGGTATATAAAATGCTATTGAACATTATACAGAAAACCTTAGTCAGTAAACAGCACAATAATATGAAATGTCTTCGAACATAATATAGAAAACATTAGTCATCACTGACGACAGAGATCGTGCATCTTTACTTAGCAGTGACGAGCGTAAAACTTACAAAAATTTCAGATTTCACAAACGCCAAAAAAAGTCTTTTGGCATAGAATAGATTCCCAATCTGAGCAAAACAATGTACAGGTAAAAAGGACCGTTACATGATAAACAAAGGGGAAAATTTAAAAAATGAGTGTTGCCAAGAATATAGTCTTTATCGCTCGTGGCGAGAACGCGCAGCAGCCGGCAACCCTAAACGGAATTTCACAACAGGTAACAAATTAAGTTCTTTATACAAGACAAAATGAAATGATTGGGAAATAAAAAATAGCAGTTACATAAAACAGTCGTTTGATATTTAATCAACTGAAGAACAAGAAAGAAAAATCTAGAAATGGAATGATATTTTAAAACTAATTTATTATTTGTTCTTTTTATTTATTAATATTATTTTATATGCACTTGGAGACGAACACACAATAAAAATACATATTAAAAATGCTTTTCTTTTAAAAAATAAATTTTAAAAGAGGGAGGGGGGACTCACAATTGAAGAAAATAATAGAAATATATGTAATAGAATATGTGTTACATCACAGCCCTGTATATCATTTTATCTATATTCTGCAATCATTTCTTAGTAAATTGTATGCAATTCAGTTTAAAAATGCATACCTTATTTAAGAACAACCTTTAAGTAATTTATGTTCATATACACTAAAGTTGGCGAACTCTTTTGTGTAGCCCGGTATATCAACTATAGCATTTATACACACTATGTAATATGCATAGATTTAGTGAAACTTAAATTCACATGTCAAAATTGAAAATGCATTTCATCCATAAATCAGCCGTCATCGGATACATATACAGTACTTCGGAAAGAATATACTATTTGAAATCTTTTGAGTGTCCCTGTAAATGCGATGTTCTTCATTTTATACAAGACAGTATCGTATAATTTATATTAACCCTCAGTGATACATATCTCACCCTCAGTGATACACCCTCACTTTTAATATACATGAAAAGTTTAATATATTTAAAATATGTCTCACACAATTCCCCCTCTTTACCATTATCTAATGGAATTCTTTTGTGTGTCCCTGTAAATAAATAATAGCTATATTTTCACCGCATATTTTATAGAATACATATTTTAGTCCATATTGAGAATGCATATAAATTTTGGCATGTTTGATAGCATGCAATACCTTTAAAATTCCTTTGAAACGTTTTCCCTCATAGGCCGTAACGGAAAAATTTTGACTCTCCCTGTAAATAAACTAATCATGTTAGAAACTTCATTTTCAATAGGGTTCGTGCTGAGGTAAATGTCAATTACGTCCAAAAATTTCAGAGCAATCCGAGAATATTTAAGGGAGTTAGAGCGCGGCCAGACGGACAGACGGACAGACGGACAGACAAGCTGAATGCATAAGCACTTTTCAACTTTGTTGGAAAGTGCTAATAAAAAGAAGAAATCTTTAGTACTACAGCTTTTAATTCATAATACAATGAAGTATTATTTTACATAGCTTAAATATAAACAAATAAGTTTCATTTAGAGAAAAATTTCACGACTGATGTCAAAAAATTTGATCCCTGTTCCACGTGATCGTTTTGTTGGGTGAATGAGGGCACTAAAATTTGAGTGATAACGATATCATATTGCACACCGATTTTACTATATATTGTGCCCCCATCTATCACTACCTTTTATGGAAATATCTTACGATATCAAATATCAGATCACCCTCCCCCTGAAGTAATAAGTTTATATATCTACAACCCCTTTTATATTATATGCTAAAATGAATTACATCTTTTTCATAAAGTTTTATTAATTAACTAAAATAATATTTAATACAATTTTTTTAATCTGCAAAAAAATGTTTTCTTCATAGAAATATTAATTTTATTAAATTTACATCAACTATTCTGATTGTTTTCAACGAAAAGGAATCATAATCTGAGAACGAAAGAAAAACTATCACGTATTCAACAAGTTGGAAATTGCACGTGAACGTAGCAAATGAGGTGCGTTCGTACGATAACGAAGTTTTAAAAATATTCAGATCTTGTTGATATAGTAGAGCGTACTTCGGATACAGTATAGTAGTCGAAATCTTTGTGTTTCTGTAAATATACAGAAAGTAATTTTTATTACACCTCAGCAACGTATATCTTATTCATAAAATGTGAAATAGTTGAATATAATTAAAACACGCCCCAAACAATGTTTCCCCGTGTTGCATTATGTAGTGGAATACTTTTGTGTGACCCTGTAATTTAATAATAAAAATTCTTTGCATCACGGATAGTACAGAATGCATATTTTAGTAAATATTTCATAGATTCATGGCAATTCTATTATGTGCGAATGAGTGTAACATCATAAAAATGTATTTGAAACTTTTTTCCCATTGACCGTAATGTAATACAATACCTTTGATCGTCCCTGTAAATGATCTATGCATCCAACTTTCATAACATTTGAAATGACTCGATAAAATTACGTAAAAATTATATGTTTTAAACTTCAAACGATTAAAATGCATATGAAATTTTTTTTCCCATTGACCGTAATGTAACGGAATCCTTTTGATTGTCCCTGTAATTGATCTATGCATCTGATTTTCATAACATTTGAAATGATTCGACAAAATTACGCAATAATTATATGTTTTAAATTTCAAACTATTAAAATGCATTTGAAACTTTTTTCCCCATTGACCGTAATGTAACGGAATCCTTTTGATTGTCCCTGTAATTGATCTATCCATCCGATTTTCATAAAATTTGAAATGACTTGACAAAATTATGGTAAAATTATGTATTTTAAATTTCAAACGATTCCGTTGGGTAGTTTTTGCGTTTTTATATGCGGAATGACAGACAGACGGACAGAAGGACGAACTGAGCGACAACAATAGGTGCTACGTATTTACATAAATATGAACGCACCTAAAAAGTATTATTAATGTTTTTAGCTGGATTTTAATTAAAAAAAATTATTTAATGTATTTCATAATCTTTTTTTTTTCTTGTGTCCAACAATTTCTTAAATGATGTTTAATCTAAGAAAATCATTGTTATAAATTTTTTTTCAAAATGATAAAAAAAAATTTTATTTAAAGAATAGATAAAAAAATATATAATACTAGATTTAGTGAAATCGAAAACTTTTTTTAAATATATCCTCAAAAAACAACTTTATAATGTAATAAGTGAGATAGTACTTAATGTACATGTAAGGAATTAGAAAAATAATAAAAGACATTAGGTGAATTCCATTTTGTGACAGACATGACTGAGAGAACTTTTTTGTTCATCTTTAAGTACTAAATAGTAATTGATAGTTAAAAAATTGCAAGGGGTGATGTAAATATAGGCCTTATGCTATATAAAATCACTAAAATTTTAATTCAAGGAAAAACTTAATTTAATTGGGGGTTAAAACCTGCCGTGACAGACATGACAAAATTTAGACATAGATTTTGACTAGACACATATTATTATCATTTGCTCTTAATTGGCATGCATACCAACTCCAGATTTTTTTAGGAAACAAAATAAGACTTGGATATGTGAAGCAGAAAGAAAATTATTGAAAAATTTGTAAATAGAAAAATATTAGAAAATATTTATCAGCGTGACAGACATGACAAAGTTTTGTGACAGACATGACACGTGTACAATTTTCTATGAATTTAAATATTTTTTTCTTAAATATTACTTTCTTTACTTTTATCACAACTTGGAGATTACAATATGATATAACATTGGTATATTATGTTAAAATAATCACAAAATAAGTTATAAAAAATATTTAAAATTTATAAAATCCCTTGGAAGTGACTAGTGTTGGAGTTGAAACATTTGCTATTGGCAGATTATCTTTTAAATAGTAGAAAACTTTAGATTGTGTACGTTTCACATCAAGAAATACTATAGTCATCAATTCCAAGTTAAATAATAATAACTTTCAAATCACAAGATTAAAGCAAAACTGCTTGAAAAAATAATTGTGACAGATAATATATCTGAAACAAAGAAATTGGTATCAACAAAATTATCTGGTAACTATTACATGCATTCTAAATTTAAGCATTTTGTTGAGTTGAGTTGTAAAGAAATATTATTGGCACCAACACTAAGTTAAACAAGTTGGAAATTGCACGTAAACGTAGCAAATGAGGTGCGTTCGTACGATAATGAAGTTTTAAAAATATTCAGATCTTGCTGATATAGTAGAGCGTACTCCGGATACAGTATAGTAGTCGAAATGTTTACGTTTCTGTAAATATGCAGAAAGGAATTTTCATTACACCTCAGCAACGTATATCTTATTCATAAAATGTGAAATAGTTGAATATAATTAAAACACGTACCAAACCATGTTTCCCTGTATAGCATTTTATAGTGGAATACTTTTGTGTGGCCCTGTAATTTAATAATAAAAATTCTTTGCATCACAGATTGTACAGAATGCATATTTTAATATATATTTCTGGCATTCATGCCAATTCTATTATGTTCGAATGAGTATAACATCATTAAAATGCATTTGAAACTTTTTCCCCATTGACCGTAATGTAACGGACTCCTTTTGATTGTCCCTGTAATTGATCTATGCATCCGATTTTCATAACATTTGAAATGACTCGACAAAATTACGCAATAATTATATGTTTTAAATTTCAAACGAATAAAATGCATTTAAAACTTTTTTCCATATTGACCGTAATGTAACGGAATCCTTTTGAATGTCCCTGTATTTGATCTATCCATCCGATTTTCATAAAATTTGAAATGACTCAACAAAATTATGTTATAATTATGTATTTTAAATTTCAAACGATTCGGTTAGGTAGTTTTTGCGTTGTTATATGCGGACAGACGGACAGACAGACAGACAGACAGACGGACGGACGGACCGAGCGACAACAATAGGTGCTACGTATTTACATAATTACGAACGCATCTAAAAATTATAAAAATAACTTTCTAGGAAAGAGATTAAGGTGAAGTTGCTTGAAAAACTAATTGTGATAGACATAACTAGCGTGACAGACATGACAAATGTGACAGACATGACAAAATGTAATGCTTTGTATTTCACTCAAATTTTAAATTTATCTTTCAATTTTTTTATGAACTGTTCCTTTTGACATATAAAAAGAGAAAATAAAGTGTTAATAATTTATATCAAGTAGATTTTCTTGAAAATAAAAAAATCGACATTTTCTGTGACAGACATGACACGAAGACTAATATAAAGTTTGGGGGCAATAGCAAAATAATTAAAATATTTCAGGTAAAAACTTTGGTGTTTTTAAACATACTGTTAGTCATTTTTAAAAAGATATATTTGTTTCAAAGATCTATGTGATATTTAAATGCTTCAAGAGACATTAAACAAGAGATAAAAATAGCAGATTTTTGATTTCAAAGTTAGTCTTGCTAATAATTAACTATAAAAATTTATTTTTACAATTATCTTATTATGTCTGGTTATTTTCATGAAATTTTACTTATTTTCTATCAATTGGAACAAAAAAATACTAATTTAGTTCAAATTAAAAAAATGATGTCCATGTCGCATTTTCATGGAATTCACCATTAGCTTAATTATTTAATTAAAATTAGCTTTGACAAATCACGTAAGTACTTTTTTCTGTGGAACAACGTTTTATTATTATTTTTTCTTCCTCCATCTAGCTTAACTATATTTTCCTTATCTTTGCTATTTAAAATTTTAATTATTCTAGTATCTGTACGTATGTATACACTATAAAAAAAATCCGTTATATTTACGGCAAAAACTACAGGCAGCAATGTTGCCAGCGGTTTTTGACGTAAATTTAACTTTAACACATTTGTAATAATAAACACATTTGTAATCATTCAGTATACATCTCGAAAAATTACTCCTAATTTTTCGGGTACATTCATGTTTTTCCCCTATATTTACATTACGTATATAAATTTGATGTAAGCACTGAAATCAGTTACGAAAATTCACTGTTTTTCAAGCAGGGTAAAAAGCTCAAGCGCGTGAACTTATTAAAAAATACAAATAATTTTATCTGTTTCTTTTTTATTTTCTACTATCTTTACAAGAAGAAAGTATTGGATTCGTGAAAAATTTGGGTTTTTGACTTTTGGTTGATTTATGCATTTTAGAAGATCATGAACCCGATTTGATGATTTTTAAAAAATATATGTCAGTAAGTCTGCCTGTCACTCTGTCAATCTATGAGTCTGCATGTTGCAAAAAAATTGTGAGTGCTACATCTCAAAAACTATTGGGCGAAATTTCATAAAACATTAGATTTAATTACACATTGATAGAAACTGGATCTGATTAGTGTTTGGTGTATGCCACTCAAAAGGTGGCACTGGCGATTTCCACTGAAGAACTAATGCACTTGAACTTATAAAAATCGTAATTCAGTTAATCCATGATATAATTTGGGGCTCATTTCTTTTTGGTGTAAATCACTCAACAGGTAGTTTGCTTACCAAAAGCGACCCACTGGGCACTCCCATCCTGTTGGCCATTCTTCGATCGAGTAAGGCGGCATGAAATATTTTCAGAATTTTTTCAAGAGTTAACATTTTTTTAAGGTATTAAAAAAGACATATTTTTAATTTAATATAGAAATATATTTTAATGCTCTTTTCCCACCTTCCCTAGAAAAAAGCATTCGATTCACGAAAAAATTTTGACTTATAGTTTTCGGCGGATATATGCATTTTAGAAAGTTCAGAAAATTCTTTGTTTTTAGAAAATATCTTTCCATGAATTTGTCTTAATTAAATGGCACAAATTTTGTAACTGCTCTCTCTCAAGAAATAAAACACAACATTAAATCATACTTTAGACTCACTTAGACCTTGATATAAATTAGTGCTGGTTAGGTGATATTGTACATAGGTCAACACCTGCCACTGCTATGCTGTATATTTCACGACTCTTTGAAAGCTATATCCCAAGAATTAAAAAAATAATAATCCTTTACACTACAAACCATTTAGGATCTTGGTGGCCTATAGTACAAAACCTTGTTTTCTTGGTCATTGGCTCTCAGATGCTATGCGTATAAGGCCGAGGCAGATTGTCAGCCTAACGCAAGAACGTCGGTGTTTGGTACTCAAACAAGCTTGATATTCAATTTATCAAGTCCTGATCTATGAAAATTACATGAACCTTGCCCCTTGAATCGAACCTCAAGAATTGACGAAATTTCATGGACATCGATATTCTGTTGGAGCTTATCATAAATAGACGCTAATTTATTTTCGGTGCTAAGTGCATAACAAGTGGCAGTGTTATGCACGATTTCCTCGATAGCTATATCTATAAAACGAATGCACGGAATTCCATCTAACTTCATATTTTGTTAGACCTTGACATAGTTTACGTTTGGACAGATGTTTCTGGTATACTATATTGTCGTAATTTCCGAGATAGCTATATTTGAAGTATGAATAGATTGTACTTTAATTAGAATTGCAAACAATTTGATTCAAGTATAAAAAAGTTGTCGAAAATGTCATATAAGCACCAGACTGGCGCGACTTCAGCAAAATGAGGATTTTATGTCTCACATGGTGACCTGGCTATTGTTGTTTATTTATAATTAAGCTGTTTATTTACCTTTATTTCCTTTTTTAAAAATAGTATAAATGTTTTGTTCTACAATTATTAATAAAACTTTTTTTTTATTTATTATTATTTCATTTTTAAAATAATAGAAGATAACTAAAATACATGTATATAACTGGTGTTTGAAAACGAAATTTTCCCCCAAATTGGCGTTTCAAAAATATCGCGCGAATGTGGTGTGTATAGGAAATATGTGCCAAAAAGTTTTGTTGTGGCTGAAATATTCTAGTTTAATATTTTATCGATCTTTATATTTTTCCTGCGAGAAAAAACAACTTTTATTTAAAGCCAGCGATGACACTGGATAAAGAAGAAAGAAAGATAAAATATAAAACAAATCAATGTAGAAATAAAATACAGAGTTTCTTTGAAATCAAGTTAAAATCTTCTATAAACTTGATTTTCTCTCTTTTAAAATTTTACAGAATAAAATGATTTTTTTCCAATATATACAGGAAAGATGTAGTACTTCTTTACCGGATTTCTTTTTAAGATCATAAAAAGCAGTATATAACAATAAATATCAAACACAAACAAGTTTAAAAACAAGCTGAGATTGTTTATTTGAAATTATACAATCTTTACCCACGCTTTTTGTGCCATCATCATCATTAATATAATTATTTTTAACTTATACCTCAAAACTTTTAAATGTAAAATAATATTAATAAAAATAATTTAACAAATTACAACAACTATATGGAAAATATTTTTTATAAAAACTACAATTTAAGGCATAAATTAGCTCTTTATTAAAAAAGTAATACTAATAAAAAATAGTATTTTACAGTTAATCGGTTTAAGATTAGATTATTTCCTTTTTCGTGATCGTGGCATATTTCGTAATCGGTGTGATCGATAATCAGGCCTCGTTTCTCTTCTTTAAAAGACTATTTTTCTTAGAAAGTATTTCTTTAAATTCAACATTTTCCCTCTGATAATTTGCGTCTGCCTCTTTTATAACCTCTTTCTTCTTTATTAACAACGACTTTTCAATTCTTTATTCAATTACAATCCTACAATTTCTTCGGATAGAGTATAGTAGCCAAAATATTTTCTGTGTCTCTGAAATGCTGTCTGCTTTTCATTATACAGGAAGTAACTTGCTGTAAACCTCAGGAACGTATGTCTATTTCATAAAAGTAAAATACTTTAATATAATAATATATTTAGAAGCCCCTCCCCAAATAATTTCCCCCCTCTATACGATTATGGCTTGAAATACTTTTGCGTGGGCCTTCAAATTAATAACAAATATCCTTTCCACCACAGATTCTACATAATGTATATTTTAGCACATATTTCATAGATGTATATCAGTTTTATTATGTTCGACAAAAACACCATTGAAATGCACTTGAAACTATTTTTTACCTTTGGCTTGTAGTTAAACTATACATTCAATTTTCATAAAATTTGAAATGTCTCGACAAAACTGTGCAAGAAATATGTATTTAAAATTTCAAATGATTCGATTGGGTCGATTTTGCTCTGTTATATGCGGTCGGACGTACTAAACGACTATTATAGGCGCTACGTATTAACATAATTACGAACGCACCTGAAAAAGGTTTTTTTTTTTTTTTTTTTACATCATGAAAGGTTATACTTATTTTTAAGTTTATAGACATATACTATGAGAGTTAAGGAGTTAGCTTAACAATTTTAAAAAACAAAAACAAATAAAATACGAAACTTCAGTTTCCTGAAAATCATACTTCAACTGCCTGTTTTGCAAAACAGTTGCTTAAAAACCATAACTATCGGCATCTTTGTCACTATATTATATAGTCGGGTGCAAGGAACGATACAAAAACAAAGAAACGAATTCGCGTTTGCTAAGCAAATACGCAAACCTTCGTATTGAAATTAAACACTTGGTATTCCAATCAATATTAAAGTAATCGCTTACAAAAATTGCATGCAATTTTTTAATAATTTTTAAAATATGAATTTTGCAAAATTTACGCAGGAGCAAAATGATAAGAACACAGTCAATATTTCTAAAACAGCTTAATGTGATTGGCGGATGTTTTCGCATATTATTTAACCGTTTACACGCAGAATTAATATCGCAATGTAATTATAATTTTGTTTTCCTTACATTAAAGCTTCAAATATTTTAATGTATACATACAAATTTTGAAAATAACAACAAAAAAATCTGCAGTTTTTTGGCTGTTTTTATTTCAGTGTTTGCATTTTGGAATATGATTACTCATTGACAGCCTATGGAAGTATAACAAGTTATTTTCCGCAATGTCCTATTGTATATTGTTCTTGAGTATTTTCTCGAATTCCAAAAACATTTAAAATCAAAATGAATGTTTTTGGAATCAAAATATGAATTTTGCAAAATTTACGCAGGAGCAAAATGATAAGAACACAGTCAATATTTCTAAAACAGCTTAATGTGATTGGCGGATGTTTTTGCATATTATTTAACCGTTTACACGCAGAATTAATATCGCAATGTAATTATAATTTTGTTTTCCTTACATTAAAGCTTCAAATATTTTAATTTATACATACAAATTTTGAAAATAACAACAAAAAAATCTGCAGTTTTTTGGCTGTTTTTATTTCAGTGTTTGCATTTTGGAATATGATTACTCATTGACAGCCTATGGAAGTATAACAAGTTATTTTCCGCAATGTCCTATTGTATATTGTTCTTGAGTATTTTCTCGAATTCCAAAAACATTTAGATTGCTAGCGGTCAAATGTAAGTAATACAGAGAAAACGATAAATTCAAATAATATATATATTATGCAAATTAATGAATTTACATATTCCTTATAACTGTGATAAATGCTTAAACATAAATGTTTTTTTTTTTTTCGAAAATTTAAATCAAACTTATATCTTATAGGAAAAATAAGGACTTCGTTATTATGTTGGAAAACATATATTTTGTATTATAAATAATGCAATGTTCTCATTTGGGAACGTTTAAACTATTAAAAACTTACTAAAATGTCATTCTGAGCACATTTATTTCATTCGCAAAACATTTGGACTACAGGATGAATCAAAATCTTTTGTAACTTCGAAAAAAGAGCAAATTCTAGCTTTCAACAACATCGGAATATAATTTCAAAGAATTGTTGGTGAAATTATACTTTCAAAGATGTCATTTTAATTTTTTTAGAGAAATCAGCTATTATGCTACTACAAAACGTACAGGAAGACCGAATCTGCTTTCAAAAAGATCCTAAAGTTTAATTATTCGCATTGCTCTAAGTAAAATAATGGCAGCAAAGGAATTTGGTAGCCAGATATAAATGCCAGTATCAATATCGACTGTAGAACAACAATAAAAATGTCAGTAATTCTTAAAAATATAAAATCACGTCACTGTTTGCGTTTAACATCTGACTGTTAAAAAGCCCTCTTTCAGAGAAATTCTCAGAGAAACAGCTGAAGCAACAAAGAATTGGTCTAAATTTATCTACAGTGCTGAAAAGAAGTTTAATTTCGATATTCCAGATTTTATTCTCCATCCTTGCTTGGCTATCAAAATGAAAATGACATATTTTCCACGCGTCAATTAAGTGAAGACTTCTTAATGTTTTAGTCTACTTTTGTCTTGGTAGATAAGCTTATAATTGCTTTTCTAATTGAATAAACAATATAGGCATACATTTATTCACATGTTAGAATGCCATTTGGTGAACCTGAGTAAAAAAGTTGTCAACTTTTACGAAATTTTCAACTAGACAATGAGTAAATTCACTCAGAAAAAGATACAAAAAATTGGTTTGAATATAAGTAAGAATCTCAAATTTGATTGGCCAGCCATTGATCCAAACCTAAGTTTCTTGAATAACGTTCGTAGTGGCATAATATATAATGAAAAAGGGTCGAATCATGCAGTATCACTTAAAAGCAGCATTAAAATCCGAAATTTGAAAGATATGACATGTTTCCTCCCCTAAACAAATTTTAAATTGTGTAAACTCTATGCTACAGTGTTACATTGGAATTATTAAATACAACAGAAGCCCAATTTACATGTAATATTTCCATAGTTTCGAAAATTCTGCTTCGTCCTTATCACTTTTCTCTCAGAGCATATCGAGTAAAAGTGCAAGGTATTTATTATAAATATAAAAATTATTTTAGAATGTTTTCTTTATGTTTATGTTGAGTATTTAGTATGATACAATAAATTTATAGGGTTTATATGCGGATTATTATAATTATACTTTTATTTAGGCAATTACATGATCGTTATTTGGATAGTAAGTCAGCAATAAGGAAGGGGTGAGGGGGCAATTGCAGAAAAGATCATTTTTTCAGCAGGTTTTCATCTACCTAAACTAACTCTCATTACTTTTAGAATCTAGAGTAGATGTTTGTCGTTTGTGTCGACATGGAACATTTTTTGTTGTGAGAGATCATTTGAACGAAGAATTGTTACTAATCGTCATCTATGCTGGTGTTATCTTCTACTGCATCTGCATAAAATCTCCTTTGGAATATGCATAACGCTTTCTGATAAGGTAAATAATTTTGAAAATAAACAATAAGACACAGGAAAAAAAGGGAAATGGCGAATCCGTTTGAAATTCTGGAAAAATTCAATTAAATATTTCAAAAACTTAATTTAACCCCTCAAAAACAATTCTATTTTAAAAAAATAAACATTAAATGAAAAATTTTTTGTCGTTCTCTATTCAACGAACTTTTCTATGTAACGAATTTTTTGACTCAACGATGGATTTCGTTATATAGAGACTTGAATGTATTCTTTTCAACTTCAGAACGGTGTATTCTCTTAAATCATCTTTGCAAGAAACAAATCTATTATTTCAATAATAAAACCCCTCGATCTATATTTGTCCTGTCCCTCTCTTCGAAATCATTGATTTCATTTTTTTCTGAAATAAAAAGAGTTATCGAAAAAAACTTTTATTGTAATTTTGAAAACTTCTTAGAACTTTCCCCTGTCCGTATTTTTCCCTGTTTCGCGCCAGAAGTTATCGACAAGAAACGCCTGGAGTGCTGTTTGTATTTATCGCTGCCAAAATCACAACTCGTCGAAAAGTTTCGACAGATGAAATGCGAGTGAATCATATCGATAGCATGTTATTTTATAAGTTTCGATTGTATTTTTTATGGCTTTAAGTAATATGGAGGGTGTTTATGTTTTTTCCTGGATCTACATGAATTATATGAATAGTTATTCTGTGAGCAATGCAGTAGTTATTAAAGAAAAATATGCACATTTTTTATGACTTAAATCTAACGAAAAAAATCTAATTTTTGAAACAGTAAAATTCAAATGAACAAACTTATTATATATATATATATATATTTTAATTTTTGTACAAATTGATTTAAACTACAGCTCTTGACGTGGGGCATTTTTCAGTTATACATTTTACGGAGATACATATATAAGTATAATACTTAGGTATGAAATGCGTATGCATTAAACATATCCGGATACGTATGTTAATATATGTTAAACATATAATTCAACTATATTTCAATTATACGTCCTGTTATATCATGACGCACTTCAGCAATTCGCATCAAGACTAAATTAACGAAGTAAGCTGACATAAGTTGAAAACTACGCAATTCGAAGTATATTTAAATTAGTAAAAAAGGTAAATTAAAAAAATTTCTCCTTAATCTAATGAAAATATCTTTTTTTTTTTGTATTAAAGTTTATGTTGCATAATTTAACATCAACAAAAAATATTCTTGTTGCACTAGAATTTGATATAAATTAATAAATTATTACTTCACAATTTATTGTTATTCTATCTACCCGTTTGAGTCCTTAACCTGTTGGAGACGAATGACCGGTATACGTGCCACATAAAGTGCTCAGAATTCTTGATTATTCTCATCAGTAAAATCTTACAGCAAATTTTGCCGTATTTATTCCGAACATTTTCCTGATTCAATTAGGCAAAAATTTCTGTTTTAAAAATCCGATGATAAAATATTAAAAATTCTGTAAAAGACTTTCGTCCAAAATGATGCAAAAAAGTCTTGCAAAGACGTTCGAACCAACAATTTTTTCTTTTTTACTTTTAGATTTTATTTATTTATTTATTTATTTATTTATTTTATTTATTTATTTATTTATTTATTTTTTTTTTTGCAACAGCAGAGTCAGTGTTTTAAGCCTTTTCTAGTGACCTTTTCTATTACTTTCTCACTACAGTACCTTTACAGTAGACTGAAAATCTCCCTTCATAGAGCCAAACATCTTCAAAAAAGTTCAATGTAGTCTTAATTAAGGATTTATTTTTCTATGCCAGGCGACGTAATAGCGGAGTGACGTAATTCGAGGGAATGCAAGTCGAGGTATTGCTTATTTATATTATTAACAATTATAGGACAATTACAACATAAAGTACATCATACTATGCATTGGGTAACTTACGGGGCAGACACACAATGTTTTTGATTTTTTGCATGACATATTGATTTTTAGCAATTCGATCAAATATCAAGTGAACGGCTGCCTAAAAGAATATGTGCATGTCACAAAGTAATGTTGTTGAGTTAGCATACGTTTGTCTTTTGAATGCATTAGTTTAAAAGAAAATATTTACTTGATAATTGAAAGTTTAAAGAAAAAACTGTATTTTGCGTTCAGAAAACTAATTCATTGTATGAATTCTTGGAAAATGTTTTTAAAAAAAGTAAAAAAAAAAAAAAAAAAATAAAAATAAAAGATTTATACATTAAAACTCTAAGCTAACGGTACACATAAAAATAACTTTTACGAGACCTTGTGCAAGCATAATAAACGATAAAGCACATATCGACCTTTCGAAATGCTTCTTCAGGATAATTATGATGTTGCAATGCTAAAAAATCTATAGAAGAAAACTTCTTGTCGAACGTTGATTTATTATTTTAATGGAAAACTGCAGGGAGTATACCAGAAAAAATTTTAATGAAATACATTGAAATGAAATCACTCACTCAATGAAATCAAAGACTTTTTAGTGTGACCAACTCAGAAGGGGAACGAATTACATTCAAATTATGACACGGTATAAAGAAGGTAAACTGAAATATTGCGAACAGGTAACTATTTAAAATATTATTATGAGATTAACCCAGGTTTTTGGTATATTATAAGACAAGTTATCTTTACAGGCATTATGCTCACGTGCAGTGTTTTCGACAGATCATCTTTTTAATAAAATATTTCCTGGAATGCATTTAAATTTATAACCAATGGACCTCATCAGTCTTATGTCACTGAAAGGAGAAAAGCGGTAAACTAGCGTCATTAACGTAGCAATCTCTATTCGTATTTCATACGTAGAACCCTCTTATTTTCCTGCATTAATATTTAAATAAGTTTATGTTACTTCTAATGGTATATGTATATATTAAACTATGTCTTGGTTAAGTGCAAAATATTAATTTTTCTTAATCAAATTATGCTAGTTGCGAGAAATATTTCTGGTTTTTTTTTTTTTTTTTTTTTTGCTGAAAAATATTTTCCTATAAAGACTCTGTAACTTTGTCAGAAAATAGCTGTATGTATTTGAGAATAATTACCATTGACAGATATCATAATCATCAACAAGAACAACGACAACATCAAAATTAAAAAATCACCATCCCAAGAAAAACAACTACTATTTTCATTTTACTTTTACACATACATAAGTATTCCACAAATTTAAACATTATTTCAAGTCTACTCTGTAAATGCTACACGTTTAATTTGAGGTCTTTTTAAGAAATCTTCATTACTTTATATTTACATCGAAAAAAAAATGGCCAAGAATAATTTTGCTCGCAAAACACGTATTCCTTTTTTCTTTTCTCTCTCTCTTTTTTAGTCTCTTTTTTTTTCATTACAATGTAAAAATAAAATAAAAAAGGCTACAGTTCGATCTATTCAAATTTGAGAATCAAAAAGGTGCCAGTTTACAGAATTTAGAAAGACTAAACTGAAAGTGTCAGGCAATTTTATACAATACCAGTGTTCTCGCTGTCGCTCGCCAATGCGCCAAATTGCGACTAAATCCTTTATTTGGCGAGTAAACAAGCGATTAGATTCGCCAAATTGCTAGTGCTCAATTTTTGCTTTTTCTTTCTTTTCTTTTTCATCTTTCATACATTATGTATACATATGTATACATATATATTTTTAATATATTTGTTGCGGATAGTGGATATTAGAATAATAACAATCGTTGTCGCAGTTATATAAACTTTGGTTATTTTAGAACATATTGAAAAAAAGGAATGTACATTAAAGGATTAAAAATTATTTTTTTAGTGCTACATGGCGAATCTATTTTGCTAATACTTTTTTCATTTGGCGAATGTCTTTAATTTTTAATTAGCCAAATTACTAACATTGGTCAAATGTTAGCGAGAACACTGTACAATACCATTCATTTGCTAAAAGTGTTTATAAAAATAAAGTAAAATAAAATAAAATAAAAGTAAAAATAACAGAAAAGATCTTAAAAATGGTTTTAATGTATCGTTTACAAAAAATTATGTATTAGAAAATCTTTAATAATCATATTAGAATATGTTTTCTCTTTTACCATTGTAATATCCCATTCATCTGAAAAATATGAAACATGTTACAATTAAATAGTCTAAATTTAGAAGCTTCTTGAAGCCATTCAAATCAGTCGATAAACATAAATTTTAGCATAGATTGTCTGCTGGTAATAAGTATTGCGAAAACGAAGATGAAAACTGCACCACAAAGTATTGTTTTTCAGCATTTAGTATTACATTTTAATAAAGGGGATATCATTTTCTCATACATAGCAAATAAATTTGTAAAAAATATTATTATAATAATAGCATAGTAAATTTATGCAATAAGATAATGATAAATTAATAACATAATAACATAAAATATTATCAAAATAATACAGTTTTATAAACTTTGCGAATTTAGTAGAAAGTAAAAGCTTATTTCTCTACAAAATACTTACTATGTCTTTATTCAATAACATTTACATTCTTATGAATTTGCGTAAATCAGTCTAAACTATTTAGGAAAATCTAGAAAACTAGTTGAAACTCTTAAAAAGTTACTTGAATTCATAAAATCGTTTGATATCTATTACCTTCATAAATGGATTGGCTAATTGGCATTTATTCATTTTTATTATTCAGTAATTAATTCTAGTATATTAGCAAAACAATGATATTTTAAAATAAATCTAGAAAGAACATTATTTGACAACTTTTTGATAAAGCTAGAACAAATTTTGTGTCTCAAATAATCATCACATTAATTATGAAATTCTTTCTAATGGCTACAAAATAAAACTGGTTGTGATTTAACCATTATTTTTTTTATGTTATATCCACTAATTTATGCTAACGGAAACATACAAAATAAATGCTTAAGAATTTTAAACAGATTCTAGCTACAATTTTAATAAGTGATATTTATTAGCGATTAACTTTTTAATTATAAAATTCGTTAATTTACAAATGAAACCGGTAACTTTGTTTTCAGACTCATGATATACTTTCTGTTGCTTAGGAATTTGGAAATTAGCGAAATTGGTTTTATGAACGATAAATTTATTAAATAATTTCACAGCAGTTTCGTTTTACCGTAAAATTTCGCTGATTTATGATTATTGCAAATTACAGGAAACAGAAAATATGTTAGAAAACTAACTAAATGCACAAAACTTTTTGCGCGTGACAACCGAGCTGCACTTAATTGGGAATTGTCAGTTATATCCTTATTTAATACAATCAAAAAATAAAACTAATAATAATAAATATTTTACAATAATTCTAATGAGATTTCCGATTTTTAATATATTTTTTTTATCTCGTTACCTAAAGTAAGTTCTTTAAAAATGATCTCATATAAAATCAAAAACAGAGTAAGATTAGTAAAAAAAGATTAATTAATTTGCCAATTCTCTGTGCAGAAAATGTATTTCGTAGTTTAATTAATAAAAAATAAGTCATTTCCGATTTCATCGAGTTCATATTATCTACTTCATAAATTTAAGAATTTAATTAAACAGCAAAAAAGGCTAAAAAAAAATCAGTGGTAACTTAATCGTTATTGAAAAACCGAGCTAGTCTGAATGCGGATATGCCAGTCATATCCATATTTTATGGAACTAAGAAGTTAAAAATAATTTATAATAATTCTAATGAGATTTGCAATTTTGAAAATACTCTCACCTTACATCTTACAAAGGATGGGACAACCTTAATAATCACAGATTTTAATTAATCGTCATTGGAATTTTTCGAACTTCTGAAGAAAATCACGTTTTTTCCGTGATCCTCAGACAAAAATCACGTGATTTTTTTTTAATTCGCCAACTAAAATCGCGTTTTTTCCCGCGATTCTTTGACAAAACTAAGTTTTTATAGCGATGTCTTAACAATAATCGCATTTTTTCACGCTCGTTTGACGAAGTTTGCCTTTATTTTGATCATTTGTTAAAACTCGCGATTTTTCTGCAATCTTTTGATGATAATCGCATAGTTGAAAAGTTATGAATTCGGTTTGTCTGTTTATTATTCCTTCCGTGCTCTAACGCGCTACTATGAAATTGGTGAATGTTATTTGTGTTCTCAATAATATGCTCGTTTTTTCAAAAATGAAATGTGTAGCGTAAACGATAAATTTACAGGGGGAGGTACTCAAAGGAATTCCGTTACATTATGGCTAATGGAAAGAAAAAAATTTTGCGATGTATTTTAATTATGTTACGATATTATAACTATATTGTATTAAAATTTGTATATATCGTTGGTGTGTTCTAGAAAACAGTATAACCCGTCAGTAGTCGCGTGTCTGTCTTTTCGCCGCCCGTATAACTTATCTTCACCTAACTTATATCACATTACAAATATAACGGAGATCTACCATATAGCTGACGTTGAATCTTTCTCGACCACTTTAGTGAAGTAACAGGACAACTCTGTTTTTCTTTCAAGTACATTTTTAGAAACAAAGTTGAAATTGGCGAAAAAGTCTACGTAAAAATCATAAATGTGAGTTCATTTTTACTTTTTCCAATTACTCCAGACCTCATGAATAAAATGCATAATTTAAGAAAACTACAAATTTAAATCTTCGTTGTAATGTTATTTTCCTATATTAGGTGAAAAATATTTCTTATTTTACATATTTGGTATGTGGGGGGCCAGCGGCGAAAAAACCGAGCGCGACTAATGACGTTGTGAAAAAAGTCGCGACTACTCGCGGGTTAATCTAATGTACGTATAATTTATCGTTCATTAACAGAAACGCACACTAAATTACATTTGACTACAGTATTGCTTATGAAGATTAATTGCTAGAAATGTGCTTTCAGTTGTAATAAGCGTTTTAAAGTTTAACTAATTTATGCGTATTATTTAGTGTGTATAAATGTCATATATCATGTACAGAATTACGAAAAATATCTCAAGTGCATTTCGTTTGTTGTCGGAAATCGCTAAAAGAAAAATTTCAGTTGTGTTATGCACTTAATCGCTTTAGTGCCTATATTCGCAATAATCTACATGCTTAAAACAAATATGTACTGTGTAATACACATATTAATCTATAGAACATTTACAGGTCTGCATAAAAAATCAAATATTTTTCGTTATATTCATGGTAATTACAGAAATTAATTTTTGAAATGCATTATGTATTTTAGAAATTTTTTCACTTTAATAATTTGTAAAGTTTTGATTTAGCATTCTGAATGTGTTGGAAGCATTCCAGAATCTATGCCAAACACATAATTGTTAGTTCTTGCTGTACTTAAAACGGCATGTGTCTGAAACATTATCATCGCTTCTTTATCCTTTGTGTTATCATTTACAATTGCTTCAACAATTAAAACGAATCCAGATGTTTTATATCAATAATAATTAACTATGTGCTGTAGACATCACGAAACTTTTTTATTTATAAATCAAATCATCGGAAAAAAAAACTAAGTTAGTATCTATTCATTCTTGATATATATCTATTGTAGTAATCGCAACAAAAATGAATAACAGCAGTGAACCCCGTTGGGCGTTTTGTGTATAACTACTTATGCATTTTGGACTTTATTTACGAAAAAGAATCCCTCAGAGGTAAAAACTTATTTTTTCACAATATCAGGACATAAAACACAAAAAGTAAAATTTGAAATAAAGAAAAAAACATAATCGATAATAAATAAATACAAAAGAATGTAAAAAAATGAACTTGAATTTTTGATAAACTCAATTTTCTTTCACTTGGTTATAAGAATGTAAGCGGTTTTTTCCGGTTGAAATGAGAAAGTCATGAGCACGATGATGCGTTTGTGAATTAATGGTTATATACAGGGTGAGTCATAAATATCGAAACAATAGGCTATCTCCTTAAATATTGCCTCTAGACCCATACTTCCAATTGCAAAAACTCATAAAAAAAGTTGAAGTTTCTGATAATATAAGTTGCAACTCCATGGGGGGTCTAGTTGAAAAAATACGGAAATTAAATTTTTATACAGCCCCCGTAGAGCAAAATTCCCAATTAGGAAATTATTCCTTATCCATTCCTAAATTGAACAAAAAAAATTTCATCTCCCTATCTGAAAACCTGACAGAGATATCAAAATCTAAAATTCTCAAAAATTCGTGACTTACACCACTTTAAACGAAGCGTTTTTCACCAATTTTCAAAGCAAATAAGGGATTGTCCACAAATTGTAACGTTGTTATATATCGGTTTAAGACCGAGCCTCTTATTTTGCCATAATAAAGCAGCGTATTGATTTAAAATTGAAACTTGTTTCTAAAACATGTTGATCGTTAGCACTGAAAGTCTGAATAAATCGTAGTATTTAGGTCCGGTCCTAGATCGACCCATAGGGAAAGAAGTTCAGCCCGGCATGAAATAATGTTAAAATCATAATCCGGACCAGCCAGGAAAAAAAGCTTAAACCATAGCCGGCTCAGCCATGAATTTCTACATAGTTTTTTACTTCATAATAGTTTAAAATTGTTTTGCGTGCAGGAGTTCTGACCAAAAATATTTAATATAGAATTTCGTTTTTTATATTTATACTTTATATTATTAAAGAGGCTCCAAAGCCTTTGATATATTTATTTTATCTATAAATCTATGTTTATATGTAAATGTTTCACTTATATTTTATTATCGCTAATCCATATCTCGTGCGTTGAAGAATTTGAAAAATGTTATACAGTAAAACCTTTTAAGACGGAATCACATAGGAAAGAAAAAATACGTAATAGACAAATGCATTTCCGATGAAGGTTAAATGGAGTTTATTATATTCTCAGGTATTATTGTATTTATTTTGCATGGATCAACACATTTTTTGTTTAAGACAGAATTCCGTCATAGGCAGATTTTTTTCTCTGGTTTTATTTTGTTTATTTTTTTTTTGCATTTAAATATACTAATCTTAAAAAAAAAAAAAAAAAAAAAAAAAAAAAAAAAAATTTAAAGTTTTTTTTTGTTTTGTTTTGTTTTGTAAAATAAAAGCGGTTTTAAAATTTATGTGGTTTTCGTAAAAATATTGATTAAACCAAATTTTACTTATTTTATGTACGCATTAGTTCTGTGATTTAATTATGGATTGTTCGAGACCGTGATTAAAAATTTTGTCCAGTGCAAGTCTAGGAAAAAGGTTGTTGTTGTTGTTGTATGTATGTCGGCCAATTATCTACACTATGGGATATAGGCCCTAAGGGGTGGGATGCCCTCCGTGGGGGTCTTTCTAGGGGAACCTAACCCGTATTTAGGTAAGGTTCTAAGAACACCACGGAAAACGCCGAACGGTTAGGCCGACAGTCGCGATTGGGTTCGAACCCAGCACCTACCGTCTACCAGTTTGAGGTCTGAACCTCTCGGCCACTGGTGGGGCCTAGGAAAAAGGAAGCAGTCCCCTCCGGTATGAAAAATACATTAGACCCGGAAAAGCGAGTCTTCAGAAAAAGTAACGTCACGGTCCTGATCTGACTTGAGCCCAGAATACAGATTTTTTAACAGCCTCTACCGGACGATAAAAAGCTTGAAGTTGAGAGAGCTAATTTTTTAAAAAGTACTTAATCTGCATCTCAGAAAAGCATTCTTACAAATAACTAATGGCAGTAACACAGTACATTTCGCTTTTCTCTATAATGAATTTTTTTTTTCCGACTACTTCTTGTCTTTAAATTATTAAAAGTTAAGAATTGTTAAAGAAAAAAAAGTACAAACTTGAAACATGTCATTTTTTAATTGTTTTACATTAGTTTTGTTTAAAAAAATGAAAAATTATTTACTTTTGAAAATATGATTTTTTAAAAGTTTTTTTTTTTTTTTTTTTTTTTTAATAAATATTTTTAAAGTTCTGAAATAAATATTGAAAAACAAAAACCTCGAAACAAAACTAAAATCATATTTTTATTTTTATTTAAATAGAAAGAAATTGAAATCCCATAAATAATGTTTGGAGTTATAAGGATTTTTAACTATCACATTGAAACCAGTACTAACAATATGAAACTTTTTAAATTTTATGATAAATTTTAGTATGTGATTTTCTTAGCAAATTATATGGCTAAAAATCACAAAAAAGGAAAAAAAATCGAAATTCTAATTCAAAAGATAGATTTTTTACGCGTTTCCTACAACTGTTAAAGTAACATTGTCTTTTGAATTGCGCGCATTTCAATTTGTGTCTAATCCCTTAAAACCTGATGAATTATTCAAACGGTTATAACTCCGCGAATTTTTAAGATATGACGATGCAACTTTTTGTGTATTATTCAGGACTGGACAAGGAAAGTTTCCCTAATTGGAATTTTTATCCTACGGGGGCCGTATAAAAAGTTAATTTTCGTACTTTTTCAAATAGACCCCCCATGGAGTTGCAACTTATCTTATCAAAAATTTCACCTTTTTTTATGAATTTTTGCAATTGGAAGTATGGGTCTAGGGGCAATATTTAAGGAGATAGCCTATTGTTTCGATATTTATGACTCACCCTGTAGACATCTAGAAGAGAGTGGGAATTTTATATGATGGTAGTTGCGTTTTTTTAAGCTCCAAAATGAAACAGGATTAGAATGATGGACGTCTCCATTAATCTTTAAGAGACAGATGGCGATAGCTTGGCAACTTTTTCTGGCACTTTGTCAGTTTTTAGACAATTTTGAAGTTCCATGCTTATTTTTATAGAACGTTTCTTAAAGGTTGCTAAAAAGGAAAAGACTTTCCAAATATATTCTTGGATTTTTTTTTTCATTTTAGATATTAAAAATGTTTAAGTGAAACTAATTTTATCATATTCAACTACGCAACAATGCGATTTTATTTACACATGTTTATTTGTTTATTTTATGTATTATGCAGGGTGTCTCCGAATTTATGAGAAAAATTGTAAAGAAAAGAAAAGTACATATAAAGAATAAATTTGGAATGAAAATTTCGGAAATGAAAAATGCTTACAAAAAACAAGAAATGCGAAGGAAATGAAAGCAAACGTTTAATTAACATAACATTCACCATAAGTGATGAAATGTGCCTATATTAATTTTGATCTAAAACAAAAATTATTGTAGTAAGTCGAAAATTGTACGTCAAACGTGACAAGTGAGGTGCGTTTGCACTATGCATATAGTGATAAATATATATATTAAAGTATTGGTGTGATAGCTGTTGCACTCTTATTCAAAAAAGAATAAATACAAAACTCATCAAGGTTCTATTTATTATATTCATTAATATGGAAATAACAGTACTAAATCTTAAATAGGACTTGTTCACCATGGCAACATAGAATCCTTATTTATCATATCATATCATTGAAATAATTACGTATGATAGTATTCAATACAATAAAAAAAACTTTCTTTAATAGCTTCTTAAGCTTTGACTCGAGTTTTGTGAAATTCGTAATGTCAAATTTTCGCAACGATTATATAGGGTAAATATTCCAGTAATAGACACCCTTAGAGAATTTCTTTTAAAATTATTCTTGATTAAAATCTGTAATTATTATATTCCAATTATTTCATTATTAAATTAATCGATGAACAATATTTACCCATTCTTATTGTCTCCTTGTTAAAAATTCAATTTTAAATAACAGAAACCTATTAAAACACCCAATAGTCCAGTAATGGACATTCTATATTCCAGTAATGGGAATTCCGCAAAAAGTAATTGATATAATTTTCTTTATGGCTGTATTTACCACCAAAATTTAATAATAACATATTAATGAAATAAAACAGTTCTTTTTAAGAAAATTTATTCTAATATAATTATTTAGCCTTTGAATAAATTTGTCATTGATATAATTTGGAGCAAAATGTTCAAGAGAAGGAGCTACTGTTCTGCATTATTCATAATTATCACAAAAGCTCTATCTAAAGACCTAATACACGAACTTTCATCAAACTTCAGAATCAGTTAGTCTCAAAAAAGCTTAGTGTTGTTTAAGTTTTTGTACACATCGCCCTTACAGGTGGTGCTGCTACGCTGCATTTTTCACGATTTCGCAATTGCTGAATCTCCAGAACTAATGCATGGATTTTAATCAAACTTCAGATTCTGTTAGTACGTGTTTAAAATTGATCCTTATTCATTTTTTGTTTACATCACCCAATAGGTGGCGCTGCTATACAGATTTTTTAATATTTCCGCAAAAGCCAAATCTCAGAAATTAATGCACTGATTTTCAACAAACTTCATATTCAATTAGAAGTTGGCATAGGTTGTTGCTGAAAGATTTCAGTGTAAATCATCTAACCGATGTTGCTGCTATGCTGCATATTTAAAGAACCATTAAACTGTATGCAATAGAAGAACGTTTTAAGATTGACACATCTAACAAGTCATTTAACTTAGGATTCAGTCAGACGTTGACATAAGCAGTTGCTGATTAGGTTAAACGTCCAATAGGTGGCGCTACTGAGCTGCAAGTAGTAGGATTTATACAAGTTTTGCGATTGTCATATCTCAAGAACTAACGCACGGAATTTTATAGCTATAGAATCCTCATGGGCATAGGTTGCCATTTAATTTTGTCACTATCGTTGTTTGATTGTGTTTAAGATGATCAATTACAAATACGTGGATATTGGCCCTATGAGCGGGGTCTTTCTAAAGAAATCTAACCCGTATTTACGCAAGTAGATCCAAGGTTCGAAGAAAACCACGGAAAACTCCGAACGATTAGGCCGACGGCAACGATTGGGTTCGAACCCTGGATCTGCCATCTACCAGTTTCGAGGGCAGAACCTATCAGTCATAGGTGGGGTTCTTTGGCTCTGTGATAAGGATTTTTTTATATTAACATTTAAGAGATAGATGTTAGAAGAATGTTTGTGATTGCCATATCCAACTCGATTAAGTTATAGTGGGGTTTCTTTTACTGTTTCTTTTACTTCAATGTATTTGTTACTTTCACAAGCAGTATGTGGAAAGTGGAATTTTTAAAATCAGACAGTTATGAAAATTGCTATTTCCATTTATATATATATGTTTTAAATTAATTATTAGTCCTGTTCATACTAAAAGCGTTTAGAATAAGCTCATTTATAAAGTATCAAAAACATTATGATAAAACGTCTTTTTATCCAGCTTTTTGGAGATCATTTTATTAGAACTCCTTATGTATTTATGACTTCTTTATACAATTCCTCAGAGGTGAAAAATGGTTGTTTGCGAACAGCAGATTATAAAACATCAGATAAAAAGTGAAATAAGAAAAAGAAAATCCATGTAAAAAATATAAGGAATGTCGAAAAATGAACTTGAATTTCTGATAAACTCGATTTTTACTTTCTTCTAGAAAGTAAAAAGAAGAAAGAAGAAAGTATTGGATTCGTGAAAATTTTCGGCTTCCAGAATGATTGATTTATACAGCTTAGAAGGTTTTGAACACGATTTAATGGTTTTTAGAAAATGTCCGTTTGTGAATCGGTCTGTCACTCTGTCAGTCTGTATGTTACAATATTGCCTTCTCTATCATGAAAACAAATGCCTGGGAATTTGTAAAACTTTAGATTCAGTTCTTGATCTAAACTGGAGCTGATTTTTTTGTATATATCGCTTAACAGATAGCGCTGGTATTCTACATTATTCGCAATTTACATAATGGCTCTATCCCAAAAACTAATTTCTTGATATAATATGCTACTGATTACTTTTTAGTGCAAATCACGTAATAGATGGTACTGCGATGCTGCATTAATAATTATTATCAAAATAGGTATATCTCATGAAGTATTGAACGAATTTTCTTCAAACTTCAAATTCTTTTAGTCAAATTCTTTAGTCATAATTAGTGACGTTTAACTTTTGGTACAAATTGCCTTACAGGTGTACTGCATTTTTCATGATTTTGCAAAAGTTATATCTCAAGAACTACTGTATGGATTTTCATCAAACTTAAGGTTAGGCTTTTTTGATAAAAACTGGTTCTGTTTAGTTTATGTGTACATCGCTCAACAGGTGGCGCTGTGATGAGTTATTTTAGATTTCCGGAATAGCTCTACTGCAGAATCTGATTCAGGGATTTACATCAACTTTAAGATTTGAAAGAGGGTGCTTTATTGTCAATTTTTGTATAATTTTCTCAATTTTCGTAGCTCTATTGTACATGTACATTGTCGGCTCGTGAAGCAACGGGAACTTCGCAACCTGCTAAGTTGGTTGTTGTGTTAAACTTGTTGATGTACGACAGAATAACGAAAAACTATTGAATTTAATAAACAGCAAGATCTAGATTAACTGCTTTTTACTCAATTTAATAGTTGAAAGCAGAAAATATTGAAGTGGTAACTTTCAAATGTATATAAATCTTGGAAATTTATCTCTAGAAAACAGATTTATTTAATTTTATCGATGACGGATTTCTTTAGTTTCATTATTTCCACAGAGTGGTTCATTTGGTAGAACGTCATGCGCTATAAATATGAAAAAAATTCGATTCCCGCCTTGGATATTTTTACATTCTGTATGGCACTAAGCCTTTTACGTAATTAAAAATTTGAAATGTTAACATTTGTAACTAATTTTTGAATTCTTAAGATGCATGATATCAAAAGAAGTTTTCAGATTGGCACTTCCATCTAGCTATACGTCCTTTCACTAAAAGCAAATATCTTGTGGAAATTATAACAAGCTGTAAAAATTATTTTTTTTTTAGGTTTGTTTAATTTTTCGTAATGCTCTAATTTTCTAAATAAAACTTAAACGAAATTATCGTAAAATTGCACTGTAAAAACAAAATACCCAAATTGGGTTGAAAGATTTTTGGGTACAGATTTGTTCCAATTTGGAAAGTTCAGTTTGTAGCACAAAATCGTTTTAAATAAGTCTGATTTTTAATGACATTAAAACAATTAAAATATCTTAGATAGTATATACATTATACCTCAGAAATTTTGATTAATTTAATGTTAATAAAGATCTGCTCTGTTTTGAACCATTTTGGGTTATCTATTTTGGGAACAATACTCTACCAAATGGTAGAGTATTGTTATTATGGAATTGTATATTATGGAATCCTTACTGTACCATTTCAAGAAAATTACTATACCCAGAAATCTTTCAACCCAATTTGGGTTTTCAATTTTTACAGTGTGCAAAATATTACGATAGTTAAAAGTATTTTCCTTTTTAAAATAAGTAGACGTTTCGAGTACAGATAATATTTTATAGGAAAAACAGCAATATTTCTGTTAAAAGGTATTATCATGCAAGTCGATCTTCAGATGTGTTTGACCTTACTTAACCAATTACTAAAATATAGAGAGTTGCTTATGTGTGTAGGGAAAGTGGGATGTGAAGAAAGTAGTGATTAAAAAGGAGATGCTACACCACACTGCCCTGAAAGATCCCACTGAATATTAAGAAAATGGCAGAAAGGTTATTGTTAGTGCGGGCTGGGGAAAAACGGAAATCCAAGTTGAATTAATCTGTAAATGATACCTTTGTCCTGGACTTTGTCAAACGCTTTTGCAATGTCTAAAAAGGTAGCAGCAACTGGAATCTTTATGTTAAGGCTTTCACTTAAAAAGTCTGCCGCACGACATAACCGATTTTGTGTTGAGTGTTTAGGCAGAAAGTCAAATTGCTCGAGCATAAGAATATGGTTTTGGTCAATGCATTTTTTGCAACTAAATCCTTTTAAATAATCCTTATGATACCTTAAAATTGAATACGTTATTGAGTACCTACTCTCTTAATATAAAGATTTGGAATGCAAGATGTCTTTATAACTGAACTCACACTCGGACACTTTTCTTAATGATATGGGAGAAGTTTCTGTTGATAGGGGAGAGAAGTTTCACCAGAGTGTAGATGAAATGGAAACGAGTTACAGTGGAAAATAGAGAACAAATATGTTAGTAGTTTGACACATACGGAAGACTCTAAAAGCGATACAAAAGAAAAATATCAACGAAATTAATTTTTTATGATTGATTTTATGCAGTTTTAAATGAGGTAATAAGAAAAATCATTTACATATTTATATTGCTTTGTAGCATTGTTGATAAATGTATTAATTTTTCATTTGATATTGTATTTTGTATTATTTAAAAATTGTATATCTTAAAAAGTTACGTGATGGAATAATTTCGATGTGATATTTAGAATCAGAAAATCAAATAGACAAAATACCCCCCCCCTTTTTTTTTCTTTTAATCAGAGAGGAAGAAAAAGTTTTTTTATTTTCATTTTCATTTTATTTTTTATTTATTTATTTTTGCTGAACAGCGCAAGAATCAAAATTGTGAGGTTAGTCATAAAAATATCTGTAGATTTTTATTCATGTTAGAAGATTAGAGTAAGCTCTCATAAATTTACTGAGCTGCTTTTCGGCCAATTGTAAATCAGTTATGAAAATCGAAAGCATACTTTCTTTGCATAAACATTTTTTAAATATATATTTATATTCATATATTTCACAGAACAAATTTGTTGACCTGTGTGTTTAGTTTATGATGGTATATTAAACGCATTCAAAATAAAAAAACTTCTGATTTTAAACGTTATGTATTCTGCATGTATGATTCCGCAATTTTCGGAGAAAGACCGAAAAATTTCAATGTATGATTACTGATGTAACACGTTTGATAGAAACCTGGAGCGAGCTGTGCATGGGCGACAACGGCTAGTCCAAGTCGAAAATGGGGAAATACGTATTACCTTCTGATGAGTTTGTTTATTAAACATCCCAGGTTTGTCACATTTTTTTTGGCAAATGCCTTTTTGTTTTTAAATGTTATATTGTAATTTTATTATATTAAAATAATTTATAAAAAAAACAAATACATTAAGAAATATGATTTAAAACACGATTGCTAAATTAAACATCGTAATTTTTCCCTTACAATATAACGCAACCTAACCAGTTTAGAATAAATAACTTTAGAGGATTAACGACTGCTTGCTGTGATTTTAAAAAATTACCAAATTGGCGATTGCTTTAAATTATTTATTTACATTATTTTTTTACATTATTGTTAATTTTATTTTCTACATTATTTATTACATTACTGTTTATATTATTTGCTACATTATTTATTTATATTTTTCGTTTACATTGGATCTGAATATTTATGTTGATAGATTTGGCGAATTTCTCACACAGACATCAAGTCAAATGCCAAGCATTCGTTAAGGGGTCTAGTACCTTTTAAACTCTTTGAAAATCTGTAAAAACATTGAAAGTTTCAATTAGTGTAACTCCTTTATTTTTTTATGTATAAGCATAAAAATTTGGATTTTGATTAAACTGATTATGTTTTTTAATACACTACTTTAGATACTGACTGGTGTTTTGCAGAATTTGTGTACTGTTGAATTTAAAACATCTCTTTATTTCATTCTGTAAGTCATTGCGCGCATCATATCTTGAGAACGTATGTATATATTTTTATGAAACTTAATGTATATAATATGCATATATGTATTTTTAAAATGAACTACTCTTAGATCAAAATTGTTCATTAACTATAAAAAATCAATATTTTTACTTAAAAAAATCAAAAAATTATATTTTTTATGAAAAAAACTAGTCATAATTAAAATTATTACCACTCTATATACTTAAAAGTAGTTCATTTTAAACACACATATCTGTTTAATATCTACACTTAATTTCATAATAATCCATACATACGTTCTCAAGTTATCGTGCGCGCAATGACTTACAGAGTGAAAAAAAGAGATTTTTTTAATTTCAATAATACACAAATTCTGTTAAAGACTATTCAGTATCTAGTGGTATTATATTAAAAAGCATAATCTGTTTAATCAAAACCCCAAATTTCTTGTCTATACATAAAAAAATAATGGAGATACGCTAGTTTAAACCTTCAATGTTTTTGTTGATTTTCAACGAGTTTAAAAGGTACAAGACCCCTTAAATCTGCGTTTTAGACACAAATATAAATGTGAAAAAGAGCATTTCTTATTAAAATTCACAAAAATGTAGGAAAATTTATACATACTTTGGAAATGTTTATTCCGAGAATTAATAGAAGCTGCACAATTTATTTAATTTGAAATATTTAAAAAAATTATAAAATTTAATAAATTTATATTTAAAATAATTTTTTTTCTCTGAAAAGAAAATAGAAAAATATAATAATAATTAATACCGAGTTTAATACAGTTTCTACGAATGCGTAGAAGTAATCTCGGCGTCAAAGCCTATTCACCCTACATTATGAATAGATTCGGCTTAGCATTCTGCCAAACGGAGATCATAAAAATGTAGTCTATCAGTATCTAATGCGTGCGTGTCAAAAATAATGTAGAAAATATTTGGAATTATCCATTTAAAATTTGGCGATGAAACGAAATGTTTGCATTTTATCAAAATGAATACTACTAGAAATTAGAGTGCCTTTGCGAAAGTTTAAGTGTTATATTCTAAACTGGAGTGTTCAAAATGCAATCTGCGTGGAATAACAATGTCTAAATTTCATAGTTGGACCACTCTTTGTTAAATAATTGTTTCTCTTTTATAAAGTATTTTGTAAAAAAAATTATAAAGGAGAGAGTTTGAGAAATAACAGTTTTAAATAATAAATACCTGGTGTGGATTTTATAAAATTAATATCATTTACTTCACTTTGCCATATTCATGTTTCTTTACTTTTAAAGTCTTTTTTAACACTTAAAGGTACTTTCATGCAATAATAAAAAGCTATAGAAATAATAATAAGAATTTTATTGTTGTCGTACATGCAGTAAAAAAAAACCTTGTTTCCAAATAAGTATTGAAATTTTTTTTTGTCGATTACACAGAAAAGTAAGAAAAGAAAACACTTGAATTTAAAATTCTCTTGTCAGTTTAAAAGAAATTTTAAAATATTTATCATGAAGTTTCAGTTTTTTTATCATTAATAAATTTTTATCAGTCTGAATAAATATGCAGCAAACAAGATTTTGTTTCCAAGTAGATTTTGGCTTTCCATAAATTATCATTTCTCGCTATACAGATTATGCGAAAAGCAAGAAAAGCAACACTTGAAACTACTTCTCCTGCGACGAACTGGACGCTTCGGATAACGAAATTCAACGAACTTTTTGTCTGTGTACTTGACTAATTCCATCCAATATTTTACAGCTGCAAGCGAAGATTCTGACAGATTTTCCATGATGTAAGGAGTGTAAGATCTTGCAAGCCAGAAAGTTCCAGGCAAACTTTGATTCTTACGAGACCACCAAGAAGCTCTCATCATTTGAAGCTGCGTTTCAATCCAGAATTTCACATCTCCCAAGACAACTGGATTGTCAGTCGCCAGCTGCAAGTTTTCTCGAATAGTTTCAGCATAATCGAAGCAGGAATCCATCAACCAGTATAAGGTTTCAGCTTCAGCTTTCTCTGTCTCCAAGATCATCTGTTTCACAAATTCTTTTTTCTTTCTTGAATCATTTCTGCAAGAGAATGCGTTCTCAACTCTTCTAGCCAAATTTCGTAGAATTTCCATGTTTGGATGTAACAGCTTTTAAATTAAATCAACCTCTATCAATTCAATGATCAATCAAATCAACGATCAATCGTCGCAATCAAATTAACTCAAAGTTTGTTCAAAAACTGAGAAAAATGAGAGAAATAGATATAAATTTTAATTATTAGTAGTTTGTAGCTAGCTTTCATAAAGGCGTTTTAAGACGTTTCATGAAATAACAAGAATTAACAAAAATAAATAATACAGCATTGTTTCATACAACAATGGATGTTCGAAAAAAATGTAATAATTATATGAAAATTTTAATCTGAAGATTTTTTTTTTTATTGTTGAAGAACTACGCACTATATTTAAAACAATTTTTAACAATGTAAAAAAGAGGAATGCTCCCCGTTATTGTTAGCTTTTTTTCTGAGGAACTGAATAATGATGAACATGTACACTACCTAAAAGATGCAGTATTAGTTTGCAGTTCAGTTTTTATAAAAATGCTGCAAAAATGCCTTTGTTCTAAGTCATTTTCAAAAACTTTTTCCAATTACACAGCAAAGAAAAGCTTGAAGGAAAGCAACACTTAAGAGAAAATTTTAAAATCAATTTTAAAGATATTTAAAAATGACAAACATGATGTTTTAATGCATTTATCATTAACAAATTAACGATATAATTTTTAATGTAAACGATATAAATTTTAAATGTCTGTTTCTATAAACATGCAAAAAAGTCTTTGTTTGTAAGTAGTTTTTGGATTTTTCCCTCATTATGCAGAAAAGCAAGAAAAACAAAACTTAAAAATACTTCCTTTAGGACGAACTAGAAACCTCGAAAAACAAAATTCTATAAACTTTTTAGTTTACATACTTGACTAATATCATCCAATATTTTACAGCTGCTAGAGATGATTCTGATTCATTTTTTATGATGTTAAGATTGTACATGTTTGACAGCCAGAAATTTCAGCTTAAACTCTGATTCTGATCAGCTCACCAGGAAGCTCTCATCAATTAAATTTGTGTTTGAAATCACAATTTTACATTTTGCATGACGATTGAATTGTCCTATATCAACTGTATTTTTTCCTGAATAGTTTCAGTGTATTGAAAACAGGAATCTATCAGCCAGTAGTAGCGCCACTTTTCAAAAATATTGAGTGGGCTCAATTTTTTTTTTTTTTTTTTTTTTTTTTTTTTTAACAAAATAACACATTTTTTTTTTCTTTTAGTGCGTACATGTGTGTAGAAAGAGAGGTCTGGGGGGAATCGAATGACTAAAAATAATAGTTTAAAATTAAATTTTTTTTTTTTTTGTAAACAAGTTTTTAAAATATTATAATTTTATAAATAAGTTTATTAAATAATACTGTCATAAGCTCTTTCTTATAAATACATTAATATTTATTATAAATAACATAAAAATTGCTAACTATTGAAAGTACAAAAAAAAAGTAAATTTCAAGAAAAACATATATTTTAGCCACCTAAATGCTTTATTAATTCGAGACAGCAAAAAATTTGTTTGTGTGCAAGAAATTTGTTTTCATCAGAAATTAAACTATACTTCCGCTGAAGGGTTTTCAATGCTCCTGTAATTCTAACTGATGCCCTTACTAATTTCCATTCAAAATTGCTTTTGAGAACATTTATTAATCCAAATTTCATTACAGTAGTTAAATAATTAACAAAGTAAATTACGTATTAAACAAATTGAAATAAGGTGGGCGTAAAGATCAAATTGTTGGGCGGGCTCGCACCCCATACGACCATGTACTTTGACGTCACTGTCAGTCAGTATAGTGTTTCCAGTTCAACTTTTTCTGTGTCCAACATCATCTGTCTAGCAATTTCTTATTTCTTTCTGGAATCATTTACTCAAGAGAATGCCTTCCAATTCTTCTAACCAATTTTGTTAGATTTTCTACATTCGACACAAAAATCTATCATGTGAAAGTCAAATATTCTAAAATTGTTTAAAAACCAACACAAAATAGAAAAACTGTTATAAATTCGAATTAGGAGTAGTATCTAATGAAGAAAGCTTTTATCATCACGTTTAGAGATTTAGGGATTTAGAGATTTATTCTTAATAATTTATAATTGTTCAAGTAAAAAAGATAACTTAAAACAATGTTTAACAATGTTAAATATGGAATGCATATCGTTATTGTTAGCTTTTTTCTGGAAAATTCAACGATGATGTACCGGGTGATTATAAGGTATCTGTAGTAATAAAGCCACGTTAAGATTCTATCAGTTTTCACGGCTTAGTTTTAGATTGTATTTTTCAAACAAATATAGGATCTGATACAGAAACGCATTGACTATATAAATAAAAAAAGTAATTTAACAGATATGTATTCATAAAATGTAATGGCTTGATTTCTTGACCAATGCTATTTCGCTCCACTAACCAACTATATGGATAATAACGCCATGCAAACAAAACTGTAAAATAATTTAGAATAATTCAATGTAAATTGACCAAATCTAAAAATACAAACTTTTAGTCCTATAAATTGACAAATTGCATTCTAAGCGATAGAGAATGTTAATTTTTTTGTGAAAGCGTATGAAAAAGAAGGAGAGGAGAGGCAAACGAATATCTGAGCCTGAGTTTCTTTTTGCTTAAAAAGGACTGCTTAAATAGAATTATTAAAAACATTGCACGGTTTTAGCTGTGTTTATCCAAAGTATTTATGTTTCAATGTATGCATTCCATGCGATAGAAAATATTCAATTTTTTATAAAAGTGAAAGAAAAAAGAGAAAAGGGGAGCTTGCAACAGAATATAACACCCTGAGTTTTATTTTATTTAAAAAATCCTGCTTAAATATAATTATAAGAAACTTTGCACAGTTTCAACTACTTTTAATATAATACTTTTATCATGTGAAATTTTATAATAACTAGAATTAGCATTATTTTTATTAAAATTGCTATAGAAGTTTTGTAAATACTTTTTAATCCTTAATCTCCACACTAATGCGGATTCACGCAAACCCTGAACTTAAAATTTCGGCGTTATATAAAACATACTTTAATAAATTTGTATTTTTAATTAATTAAATGAGGTTTTTGATGAAAATCAATATCCCTGTAAGATCCCTTAATACATTTTATACATTATTCATGTGGTTACATGTATATATTAGCAAATATTAACCTTTAACTGCTGTTAGAGATCTCACTGGACGCTCTTTATTCCAAATTTCAAAGTTTAACTTCTAAATTCCTATTTAACTATAGCTACATAGCTACAAATCCTCTTTTGTTTGTAGTCCTTGTACAATTGTTAGAAATATTTGAATAGACTTATTTTAATTAGAATCAATTCTGTAGAAAATGTTTAGGGCAGAAACAGTATGCTATGAGTTTTAATTATGATCGCCTTTTTACCTTTAACTAATCGTCACCTGAGAATAATAAGGTTCTATCTCTGTTTTTGAAAATAATGTCTTATCGATATAGAAAGGTTCTTTTTGTATCGATGAAGGCATTTCTGGATTAAAATAATGCCATAATATAATTGTGATGTCATATGTAAATTATATATAACATCATTTTGATGCAAAAATGCCTCCATAGATACAAATAGAACCTTTCTTTATAGACAAGTCAATTTTTTCAAAAACACAGATAGAACCTTATTATTTGCAGTTGACATAATGTTACCGGCCTCACAGACCACTGCTTTTTTCAACTTTTATACTTTACCTTGTAATTTTCAGTTTAAATACAAACACTACAAAAAATTGTCTCATTTAGAAATTTAGTACTATCACCAGATATATTTAATACCTCGCTGCTCTTTAACCATCGGATTTTGCAATGGGAAAGCAATGATGTCCTCACAGGCACTGCCGCGTCAATTGGACGGAACTCACTTGCTGTCTTCTTCTCTCCCCTTTCATGCACAAGCGCCTACGCATGTTCATAACTACGCTGGATACTCCAATCGCATCTCTCGATGTCTCACTACTTTATTCCAAAGCAGCATATTCAAATTTCGACCGGTTTGGTAGTTAGGGTATTTCGTACCTTTTCATTCGATCGCCCCTAGTATATATTTTCTGTTTCGAATGACGTCAGTTTAAAAAATTCAAAAATCTATCAAGAGAATCAGAATTTTTATTGAAATATAAAAAAAGAACACGTGTTATCATTTATTTTTTTAATTATTGTGTTATTTTTTAGTTGGTGGCAACTCGGAAAAAATGATTGAATTAGCAATTAAAAAGGAGATATTTCTATAACGTTAAATTATCGAAGGTACAGCGTTATGTAAATTTTAAATGGGTGCCATTTCCTTAATTTTTTATGTTTTTTTACCGAACATTCGAAAGGCACGTCCCTAAGTTGAAAGCTTTCGAACAAGCTATTAGACGTCGCTGAATGTTTCCTGGTTTTGGCTATAATTGAGTTGTTTTGTTTTTTTCTTGTTTCATGAGCAAAAAGTGACAAAAAAGAGGTTCTGGATCTCCATAACGAATAGGTGGATCTGGATGATTTTTGTAAACTTTGAGATCTAGAGTAGGACACTTTCCCTTTTCAATTTCGTCGTGATCTGATGATTAGATCTGATGATAAACTTTGGACTTTAGCATTAGAGATGCATCTGAGCTTTACTATACAGCACTATCGCGCTGTATGATCTGGCCGTCTTCCAGACTGCTTCACATTAGTTACATTACAATTTCTATTACATCCGTTAAAGATTAAATTTGTAAAATTTTGAAAAACTGAATGCCATGAAAGTGGACAGTTAAAATAAGAACTTAATTAAACAATCAAGTGGGGATTTGATAGAAACCTGATTTTGTAAATGTTGGAATTAGAATATCGAAAACATTGTGCTATCGTTTTATTTATAAGTGTTTAAAATTGTTTTACATTAGTTTTTTTTTTTTAAAAAGATCAGTTTTTGGACCCCCCCCTCTTTCTAACCATTTTAACAATGGCAATAATGCTGTCTCATACATAAAGAAAATAACACCCTTTTCGGATGTAATTCCGCCACTATAAGGAATCAACCTAATTGCGCATATACCTATTGCGCCGTACATTTTAAATTACAACCTATCTCCCGAACATATCCAAAATCTTCTACAACATTTTGAAAATACACACTACAAGTGCACTACAAATTTATGCAGTAAGTAAAGTATTTCCTGATAAATATATTGTTTTTACATTACAAAATATATCTCGCAAATTATAGATCAAGCGCTAATTTTAGTTGCTTCTAAAAGCGATAAGCCATACAAATGGAAAAAAATAATTTTAAGCTGTTGTTTGTGTTTTGTATGACTCAGAGTTCTTCTGCGTAGAGCTCATAGATGCCCTTTACCAAATTATTTCGTAATTATGCTTAATATTAGTACTTGGCGTGATTATACCAGAACACTTTATACCTTTTTTGTAAAAATTAAAATTGTTTCAAGCTAAGCTTTCTACTAAAAGAGAGAAAAAAAATCCTCTTATAATATCGGTACAGTGAAACAATTTAATGATTGAAACATTTCTCTTTAAAAGAATCAGTATATTTCTGAGATTAGTGAAAATATTGAAATCGATGAGAAAAATATGGATTCAATTTTTTCTAAGCTTTTGAGAAATAAAAAAGTTTTATCTTCTGAGATTTAAAGAAAAAAGGAAAGAAAATAAGTGCTAAATATGATTAAGCAGCAAAAGAAAGCAGGAAAATTGTGTCATTTTACGAATGTTTTTATAATCCTCAAGAAATATTTTTTTTATGAACTGTAATTAACATTTTTCTCATTTTGCAGGTTGTTTTTAAAACTGTGGGAAATTTTTATATCTTTTTTATTTGTTTACATTTTTATATAAACCAAAATCTCTTCACGCTTAAAACTTCACTGGAAAAAAATTCTATAAGGTTACTAGAATATGTCTAGGCTACTGGGATGCCCAAAATTTTTTATGTATCTGAAACAAAAAAAATGATATAATATGTTCGCACTGTAAAACAAGAAATCTGTAAAGTGACAAAAAAATATTTAGCCGACTGGAATATCTAGAATTTTTGTGTAAATGCAACGAAAAATTTCATGTAAATACCCCGGGTTACTGATAAAATTTTAGTAAAAATACAGATTTCTGCATCATTACTAACCTAGTGTTGTAAATTTACATCTTTTTCTGTACAGTGCACAGATGAAATTTTAGTAAACATACAGATTTCTGTATCTTTACAAGTATTTCTGTAGCTTTACTGTGTTGTAAATTTACATATTTTTTCTGTACAGCGCACAGATAAAATTTTAGTAAATATACAGATTGCTGTATCTTTACAAGTATTTCTGTATCTTTACTGTGTTGTAAATTTACATATTTTTTCTGTACAGTTCACAGATAAAACTTAGTTAACATACAGATTCCTGCATCTTTACAAACCTAATATTATACATTTACATCTTTTTTCTGGATAGTGCACAGATAAAGTTTTAGTAAACATACCGATTTCTGTATATTTACAAGTATTTCTGTATCTTTACTGTGTTGTAAATCTACATCTTTTTCTGTACAGTTCACAGATAACTTTTAGTAAACATACAGATTTTTTTAAATCTTTACAAACCTAGAGTTGTAAATGTTGTGAGATGCGTAACGTGTGTAACACCCGGGAAAGAATATTTGTAGCAAGTTTAAAGAAACTGTGAATCATTTTTTTGTCGTTTTCCATAACGAAGAACTTTTATCATTTAAAGTATGGAAAATTTACATGTACAATTGAAGCTGACCAAATGCATTACGGTTTTTCACTTATCACTTTTCTTATACCTACATCTGTGTACTTCTGCGTTGTGCGAACTTTGATACTTTTCTTATATATATCATTGTATTATTCCAGTTGGTTTTTGCGTCTGTAAAAGAGCTATTTTTATCTGTGTCCCGAGAAGAGTTTTATCTTTCGGAGATTATGTTTATTCCGAAATATAAAAATTAAATATTTTTTGAAAGATTCCGAATCTTCAACTGCAAATAAATACACAATTTAGATTAAGTTTATATAATTAATCTCATCCCTTCTTTTTCCTACAGAACGTACCCTCATAGCATGCATGGTCACATTGACGTCATTGTGACGTCACTGTGAGTCACTGTGGTCCCGTCACACCTGTGACCAAAATGCAACCACTCAGTGAAGTCACATTGTGACTGAGTGGTGACCTTCTTAGAAAACATCCAAAACATTTTATTTTTTGTAAAATTATACATTTTTGACAATTTTAAAAAATTGTGACGTCATTGCTATGTCACTGTATGTAATGTACATCATGTCACATTTGTGATAAAAAAAACACCTTATTGTAAAGTGGCAGTGAGACAAAAATATGAACTTCAAAAATCTTAGAAAATGTCAGCATATAGAGGGAAATAATTTGAACTGTACTTTAAATAGACCGTTTAAATGTATTTTGGAGCTTGAATCAGATCGATTTTGTGCGCATCTTACAAATTAAATTTTATTTAATATTTAGTAGTTTATTTTTGATGATTCGAAAGTGGTTAATTTTTTTCCAGTAATAACAAAAACTATGAAGAATCACTTACGCAACGACAATAATCCATTTTTAGCGCTAAATATGCAAAACTTAAAGTTTTCTTGTCACAAATCTTGTAAAAATTGTACTACGAAATGCCATTAAAATATACAGTTATGTATTACGTAACGTTTTTATCATTTCAAAATTGTTTAAATAATTTTATATATTAACGAATTGATGTGTATCTAACATTTCAAATTAAATGTGTAATTTATTATTCTTGACTGTGAAAATATATGTGTAAATGTAGAAAAATATTTGGATTTAAAAGAAGGGATATATTACACATAAAGATTGACTGAAAAAAGTTTTTTAGACTGAAATGGAATCGTAGTAATATTCATATTTTCGGTTGAAAACTAAAATGTCGATAAATTGTTTTGAGTAATTAATGCGTACAGAACTATACATAATTATTAATTAATTATAAAGGGGGCCCAAGATGACACTGTGCCTTTGACAAACATTTTATTTTCATATAAAATGAAATGTAATTAATTCATCAGCGATTCAAAATGCTTTTATAATTATACGAATTTTGTCTGACTAAAAAATATTTTAGGCCTAATACCTAGATTTATCTTTTATAATGATTTTTGTAAATGATCATTTGTTCTACTAGAAATTTCTCAAAGGTATTCGAATCACTTCTGCATTTTCAAACTACAATTTTTATTATTACAATTAAATCTCAAGGTTTTAATGTGCATGTAGGCCTCAAACTATTTATTCGAATTTCAAATTTTTGTTTTAGAGGTATGTTTTTTTTTTTTAAAGTTACTTTACAAGATGCTTTATTCTGCAGAAAATTAATATGAAAAAAAATTGTGATTGACAAATAAAATCTTTTCATCCTCTATAAGCCCCCCTCTTTTTTTATTAAGAAGATACTATGTATTTTTGCATGTGATATAAGCTTTATTTTTAAAAAAAGTTTTTCTTTATTATTAGCATTAAATCTATCATTTTTACTCTCTTAAAACAATATTTTATCTAATGAACTCTTATTATGAATAATATTATTGTTACGAATTTTGTAAATAGTTAGTGTTTGTACTGTAAAATGATGTAAATAATCTTATTAAGCTCCATTTCTTTACTAATATTAGTTTTTGTTACATTGTCTCTGTTATCAAGCAAACTTGTCTATTATTTTCAGTGTATGTCTACTGCAGATTGGCGAAATATTGGAGATATCGCCAAGTTGGCGTCACTTTTGGCGACTAATTTTGGTCGCCAAATTTGGCGATATATCGCCAAGTTCGCGACAAACTTGGCGATTGTTGGCGATGGTAACCCTTCCCTATTTATGGTAACCCCCCCTTAGGTCTACTGATACATTGAATGTTGTTCCGTGGTTTTCCAGTTTTTTCTAGAAGTTTGGAGAAATTTCCACCGCATGCGGCGAGACTATATATAAGGAGAGCGATGCGAGCTGTGTGGTTATTATTTACCAGTCAGTCATTGAGTGAACAAGGCGTTTGTTAGCAAATTTGCTTGAGTTTCATTTATGTTGTTTTGAATGTTATTAAGTGTTGAGACGTTGTATAAAGAGTCTCTGGGATCTAAAGCTATACTTGTACGATAGATTTGAGCAGTTATTTTTGAATATCAAGTAATTGTGAGTTTCGAAGACTCTGTTGTTCTGAAGTTCTGTAAATAAATTATTTTCTACTTTTCTATAAGCAAGAGTTTGAAGTTGTCTAACCATAAGATCAAAAGAACCCAATATACGCGGCAACATTTGGTGTCAGAATTTGGGATCTTATGGCGAAAACGAGAGCAACGGAAGAGCAACTGAATGAGTTGTTGAAAGCTATTAATGGATTATCAAATAAAAGGATAAAGGCCAAGAGGAGTTGGCGGAAAAGATGATTAAATGGCACAACACCGAATTGACACGGGAGATCACTCTCCTATTAAACAGCACCCTAGACGATTACCTTTTGCCAAGCAAGAAGAGGTGCAGAGTTTAATTAAGGATATGGAAGAAAATGACGTCATCGAACCATCGACAAGTCCATGGGCGTCTCCCATTGTATTAGTAAGAAAGAAGGATGGTTCTACAAGATTTTGTGTAGACTACCGCCGACTGAATGACGTCACCAAAAAGGATAGTTACCCTCTGCCAAGGATTGACGACACTCTTGACACACTTGCGGGCAACACTTGGTTCTCGACTTTAGACCTGAAGAGTGGTTACTGGCAGGTAGAGATCCATCCCGACGACCGCGAGAAGACTGCCTTCACAACGGGACAAGGATTATGGCAGTTCAAGGTAATGCCTTTTGGTCTATGTAATGCACCTGCAACTTTTGAACGCCTTATGGAAACGGTTCTCCGGGGGCTGTCATATGAGGCATGTCTTGTTTATTTAGACGATATCATAATCATAGGAAAATCTTTTGATGAACATCTGAACAACCTCAGGCGAGTGCTACAAAAGTTAAAGGAAGCTAATTTGAAGTTAAGCCCTTCGAAGTGCTGCTTATTTCGCAATGAAGTCGCATACCTTGGACACATCATTTCGGCGGAAGGAGTTAGGACTGATCCGGAGAAGATATCGGCAGTGAAAAATTGGAGTCGTCCAGCAGATATTCACCAACTTCGGAGTTTTCGAGGATTATGCACCTATTACAGGAAATTCGTCAAAGGCTTCTCGATGATTGCAAGACCACTTCATAAATTAACAGAAGCCAATCAAAAATTTATGCGGACACAGGAATGTGACGCTGCTTTCGAAAAGCTTAAGGAGGCCTTAACATCCACTCCAATTCTGTCATATCCTCAAATCGATAAACAGTTTATACTTGATACGGATGCAAGTAACGAAAGCATTGGCGCTGTACTGTCCCAAGAAATTGACGGCCAGGAGCGTGTTATCGCCTATTTCAGCAAGTGCTTATCAGATACAGAGCGAAACTACTGCGTCACAAGAAAAGAGCTTCTTGCTGTAGTGAAAGCCATAGACCATTTTCATCACTATCTTTACGGTCGAAAATTCCTGATCCGAAGAGGAATTTATAAGAGAACGAGAAGAACAATTAAAAGAAATCGTAGATGTTTCATATTAAAAAAAATAATGCTAACGATTGTTTAATTTATTTTTCAAACTGTGAAATGTTATAAAATTTCTAAATGGATAGTCATTGTGGGTGAAAACGTTTCAATTGTAAATATTCTTATTGGAATGTTTTCGAGAAAACTAGAAGTCTGAATGAAAATTTGGAAGTTACGCTATCAATAAGAATTTAAACATGATTATATTTAAAACAAATAACACAAATACTTAAACGGTGTGAAGCTAAAAAGTAATAACTGTATTTTATTATTTATTTTTCATTCTAATCACTTTTATTATTTCCTTTCCTGAATGATTTTACAGAGATAAATTTGAAAATATCCATTATATGTAGTATTAGTATACATCGTGATTAAAGTGGGTCTCTTATTTATAATTACTCTCTAATATAATAAATAAAATATTAATAATTTCAATTAACGTATTTGTTGTTCTATTTTATCGTTGGAATTCTTATTAGTTAGATGTGTCTGTGCTTACACACATCTAACTAAGTTACTAAGTCGTAGTTAGATGTGTATTAGATGTGCCTTCCAGTAATGGATAGCCCTTTAATGTTTTTTGTTCATTAATATACTAATAAATATTTAGCTTTGATTTTTTTTCATAATTTCTCTTTGCATGTTTTAATAATATTTTAATATTTATAGAAGACAGTGTGTGAAGATAGTTTGCGATTATTTTTTGATTTGTAAAAAATTTGTCTCTAACTTTGTGACGGTGGCAGCATTGTCAATGTTGTGAATTCACACTGGAAAACAATTATACAGCTAATGAACATAGTTATGTAGTGTAAAATCACTTACATCTATAATTTTATTACACTTTGGCGATACATCTCAATTAAAACATGGGAGCAGCTATTAAAAGAATGTACCAAAAGAAAGTTACTGAATCAAAATGTAATGTCATGCAGACTTTAATCTTTATTACACAATTTTTTCTGTTGCAATAAATGAGAATATTTAAGACAATTGAATATTCGATCTATCACAATTATTTCAAATTTAGCAATTTGTTTTTCTAATAAGCATAAAAATTATCAAAGAAACATTTCCTTTATGGTGCAGCCCTAGTCACAGAAAAAGACACGGATGTTTATGTAAAGTCTGTAGGAGCATTCTTTTCAAATATCTCGCTCAAATTTTAATATTTTTACAGGATTTTTTTTGTATAGGATAGATGAGAACGATCCACAACCGGCCTAGTTTTTACTTTTTCAATTTTGGCTTCATATTAAAAAAAATATTTTAAATTTCAAAACCGGTTTAAACCGGTTTTGATAATGAAACTATCAAAACATAAAATACATATAAGCAAAATTGAAAAGGTAAAAACTAGGCCGGTTGTAGATCGTCCTCAGCTATCCTATGCAAAAAATCATGCAAAAATATTAAAATTTGAAAAGAACGCTCCCATAGACTTTGTATCCGGGTCTTTTTCTGTGACTAGTGTTGCACCTTAAAAAAAGTGTTTCTTTGATAATTTTAATGCTTATTAGAAAAAAAATTGCTAAATTTGAAATAATTGTGATAGATCGAATATTAAATTGTCTTAAATATTCTCATTTATTGCAACAGAAAAAAAATGTATCAAAGATTAAAGTCTGCACGGCATTACATTTTGATTCAGCAACTTTCTTTTGGTACATTCTTTTTATAGTAGCTCTCAAGTTTTAATTGAGATGTATCGCCAAAGTATAATACAATTATAGATGTAAGTGATTTTACACTAGATAATAATGTTCATAACTGTATAATTGTGTCCCAGTGTGACTTCACAACGTTGACAATGCTGCCACAGTCATAAAGTAAGTGACAAATTACTCACAAATCAAAAAATAATCGCAAACTGTCTTCACAAGCATGCAACAATCGTCACAAAATTGTCACAGTTTTAATGACAATTTTGTAACAAATGACACATTTTTCACATTTTGGTCACACCGTGACTTCACAAATTGGTCACAATGTGACGTCACAAACGAGTTATAAAACGGCCATAACGACTTCACATTTTAGTCACTGTGACTTCACATAGACGTCACGTGACGTCACATCGACGGTCACAAAGTCACAATGTGACTTCACAACGACGTCACTGTGACGTCATCGTGTCTTACGGGTAGTAATCAAAATTTATAAAGTAAATATGCTGAATATTGCAGACGATCTTGAACGCAAGAGGAGGACTGGGGCGGTGCAATCCTGGAGCTAAGGTAAGCTGAATTTTACCTTATTTTGATATATGATTTATGGTAACTCATTTTATTGATTTGAAATATATATAAGAGGTCCTTCCTTCATCCATAAGATAGTTTACAATCAACAGTAAATTTACATCTTTTTTCTGTAGAGTTCACGGATAAAAATTCTAGTAAACGTACAGATTTCTGAAGCTTTAACAAAAACTAGTTTTGTACATTTACACTGTTAAATATCTCTGCAAAAACACTTAAAAAAAAGCGAGACTCTCCATAAATTTACACTAGTTCTCGGTTAAATGCATTCGATCGAGTTTCTCTGTCATCATTCTACGCGCATTTCCTTTACATTATATCTAATATATCATCGCTGTAGGGGTATCGCCTTTATTTAAAGATAAATTTCTAACTTTGTTAACACTTATAATTCAAAATTCACACTTATAAAATTATTTTGCAATTTTATTAAAAATATTAAAAAAAAAAATTTACTTTACTTATTTTTTTTTTTTTTAAGTTAGAATAACTTAGAAAGGGAAAAATCATCACCTCGGTGTTAGTGGGGATTTTTATCGATTTTCCCACCCCGGTGAATCATAAAAGACAGTTTTTGAACAATAGCTCCTATAGTCTGTAGAGTGTTTTTACACTGTCAAGAGGTCTCGGGTTCAAACCCTAAGATGACTATAAACAAATGTTGTAAAAAAATAAATGATTCAGCAGTTTAAAACTACTCGAAAAATTCCAAGTCTTTCAGGCTCACTGATTGCTGAGTGATTTACAGATTTTTAAAATTAATTAAATTATTTTCATTAAAAATAAATTGTAAATCTACTGTATATTTACCTAATAACTTCTCTGTTATTTAACAGAATCTCTCTTTTCTAATCTCAGTAATTTTACATAAGACTTAAGATAATGCATTTCCCGTAGATTATCTGAAATTTCGCAGAGAAAATTTTAACTGTGTACATCTTCTTTACAGTAAAACTTTTCTTATCATTTTCATACTTATTCGATACTTGAAAGATTCTAGACAAAAACAATTGATTTATGCAACGCATGCTGTAATTCCAAGAGAGTATAAATAAAACTTTTACATTATAAAATTACCGTCATTATAAAATCATTTTGTCTATTTAATAAATTCACTACTTTTGCTTTTGATGCATTACTTTTTGCCATAATCTATATTTTTTTTTTTTTTTTGTAAATTAAATGACAGAGAATCTGCATGTAATCTATTATCTTAAGTCTTATGTAAAATTACAGAGATTAGAGAAATCGAGATTCTGTTAACCCTTTCTTGTCCAATTTTGTTTTAATCAATTTTTAGAAAAAAAATACTGTTATGTTAATAACATCAATACTATCCAACCTAATAGATTAATTAGAGTTTAACGAATATTTCATTGTCCGAAACATAATGATTTTTGTTGTTTTGATTCCTTTTCAATTCATATTCATATGACAATAGGCTAAGGAAGAGCTTTTGGAGATGTTTAAAAAATATTATACTATAACAACATTTAACTGATATTACAACTTTTTAATACTTTTTGCGCTTTGTTACACATAACTCTTTCAAGAAAGTAGAATTTATTTTAAATTTAAAGAGTGAAATATATGTTTAAAATAAAAGAATCTCAAACGGTGCAAAGAGAATTAAGCAAATATTTATTATTATAATTATTACTAAAGGCGTAAACATTAATGAAGTCATATAGTAAATGAATAGACACATGTTAACATTACTACCTGTAAACAATAACAAAAATATTTGTTAAAATTAAATAATACTCAATTGAAAACCATGTGCTATTAATAATACATCAGAATGTGAAGTACATAGCATTTACAGGGACACACAAAAGATTTCAAATAGCATAGTCTTTAAGAAGTACTGTATATGTATCCGATGATGGCTGATGGATGGATGAAATGCATTTTAATTGTGATATGTGCGTTTAAGTTTCACTAAATTTATGCACATAATATGATACGTAGAAATGCTATAGTTGTTATACAGGGCTACCCAAAAGAATTCACCAACGTAAATTACTTAAAGGTAGTTCTTAAATAAGTTATGCATTTTTAAGCTGAAATGCGTTCAGTTTAAGAAATGTTAACAGAATATAGTTAAAATGATATACAGGGCCGCGCAAAGATTTGTGTGCATAGACGCCTATGAATGATAATTTATGAGAATGTGATTTCAGTTGTTTTAAGAGTTTTTTGTTTTAAAATAAATGTTAGCTTAATGTTGACGTGTATTAAAGGCACAAAGTAAACTGCAAGGCTGAACAAAAGTATTCAAGTATGTTTCCATCTATTAGTATAAATTGTTGAAAAAGAAATTTCAAGCTGCTAGGCATTTTCTTACTAAATTAAATTTTCACATTATATAGTCCGTATTCCGACTGACAGATCAAATACAAGGCTGTTCAAAAGTATTGGAATACACATTTGGCTATATTTGGCTATATGCCCTCATTTCCCTAATTAACGAAGTTTTGATAAAGATTTCATGAAGTGTTGGTAAGTGCTTCATAATCTATGCTTAACGCAGGATTTTTCTTAATTGTTTAATTACTAAACCCATAATGTATATGCTATTTCTTAATGACTATTCACTGTTATTGTATTACTGAATTTTGAAGTTACAACCCTCTGTTTTGGATACTCTGTATTTTTACGTCATTGTGTATTAGAAAAATGAAGTTACAAAACCACAAGTATAATTAGTTACAATATTTTACTTTTTTTCATATAAATGTCATAATATAAAAATATGTAAAAAACAGTTATTTAAAGGGTATATACGAGTGAACAAATTTAATTAAAGGGAGGTTTGAATAATAAATGATATTCCATTCGGTCATTTTATGTATTTAAGAAAAAATATAAAATATAATTTCATATATTGCAGTTCAAATGTTAAATAAATAAGAGTGCAAGATAAACTTATTTTGGGATATCGGTTAATTGTGAGATGCAAATGATTTTTCAGATAAAATTAAAAAATGTTTCGTGATAAAAGATAACAAACTTATTTTAAATAATATCTGATATAAAACTCCTTTTTTTTAAGGAGAAAACTGGTTGATTTAAAGAATCAGATAGCGCGAAATTCTCGAAATATCCCTGGAGGATTATTTATCAAAACAACTGCAGTTATTTTTAGTTAAAAAGTTTAGGATATTCATTAGAGTCTCTTACTTCTCCTAACTTATGATTATTTCTATTTTGTTGAAAAAACTCGTAACATTTATTTCGTTTATTAGGGCTCCGTATTTAAAAAATGAAACGGAATCATTATAAGATCTCTCCTGTGTCTCTCGTTACAACATTAAAAAAATATTTTTGATAATGATTTTCGAAAAATATCGTGCAAATTTAGAGGAGATATTATCCCTTAAAGATACGGACGATTAAGATATAAATAATGACGAGGGCAGCGTATACTGTGTACCATTGACATTTAAAACCTAGATAATAACTTTTAACGATATATTTGAGTAATGCAATGCCCGTAGTAGTACAAAAACAATAAACGTCAAAATTATTAAAAGCAGATCAAATTAATTAGAATTAACCCATTAACGCCCACAATATTTTCTTCATTAAAATTAAAATTTTAGATTTCTTTTCACATTTAAAAGAAGAGTATTTTTATGTTATTTTATCAAGAAATTGTCTTGTGAAAGAGTTTATGTATCGTCATATTATATTATATACATTATATACATTATATATCTTCACACATACGCGTGTAAAAAACGCTTTCTTGCATCTAAGCCTAATGATCAAATATATGTCAATGGGTTTAATGGTTAATCAAATAAATACTGTGGGATTCACGAATAGTTTGCATTGAGTAGATCTCACAATACACCCCTCGTATTTTTAAGACTTAACTTTTTCTGGAAGCGCGTTTATCACAGAATTTTTAATTTTTTATCACCATTTTTTCAAAATAGAAACTTTTGGCTATTGTAGTCGTGAAAATAAGGCAAAATTTACAATAAAAAGTTACCAGTGAGAATAATAAAAAAAAATTTGAGCACCTTATGAGGCACGTATATGGGTTGCTCATCCTTGAGGTGTTAATTAAACGTATAATTTCCGTGAACGGTCATTTTGACTGCTACCATATAAATATATTTCGGTACAAAAGAAAGTTTTTGTTATAAAAAAGGTGTAAAAGACACAAAGAGAAAACACTTAAATGAAACATTTAAACTATTTCAACTGAACTCACTCTACTGTGAAATATTTTTATATAACTTTTGAAGATTTCCGCACTTTCTAGTGTTAAAACATATCTTGAAAAACGTGGCATTGACCTTGGCGGCGTTCGAAATTTGCGACATATTTTTGAAGCGTACTCAACACGATTCAAATGCTTAAACTTTAAACAGTGGTCTTATTTTATCTACACTGTAAAAACTAAAGATTATTACTACGTTGAATTTATCCTTATGAAATGCCAACTGAAGTTTAATTATTTTTATTTTCAGTACCGAATTAAGTTCATAAAAATATAAAAATAAAAACAGAAGGAAACAGATTAATATAAAATTAAATAAAGAGTTATACAGAATAGCAACATCCAATATTATTTAGGTTTCATATCGGTTTGAAATTTTATTTTATAGGCGTTCATAATTTTCTAGTATATACAGCTATCCCACAGATGCCAACATCTCTTAATTATTCCGAAGTATGATCGTAGACAAACGAGTTTCCAACTAGAAATTTTATTTAATAAAATATTTTAAAATAAAATACCTTATAAGTACCATGTTGAAAGTAGATAAATTTTCTTATATCCACTGTCCAGTTTTATATTTATTTTCCTTTGTATCAGTCTCCAGAATAACAAAGAGATATTAGCTATGCTATACCCAACCCTACGTCGCGTAGTTTTCTGCAAAGTTTTCTTTTTTTTTCTCTTTTTTTTCAGTAAAATAAATATTTAATAATTTTTATATTTATTATACGGAACCCTCTGAGTGCGAGTAATATTCGCATTTGACCGTTTATTTTATAAAAGATCACTTTACCAGTATTCATCGAAAAAAAATTTGGGATAATAATTATAATAAATAATTCTAATAATTTATATAGTCTATCCCCCAATGTTGTGTATGTGTATTTTAAGAATTAATAAATATTACTCAATTTATAATAATTAGTAGTTATTGTAAAATATAATATGTGACATTAATATCACTCCTATAAATTTAAACAGTGCAAGAGTAAGAATTTATGAAAAGTGAGTCCTTTTAAATTTTTTAAATATATAAGGTAAGCATAAAAGTAATTTCTAATGGTGTAAAAATTAAATCAATAATGATAAATTTGCAAGGTTGGAAAAACTAAGGCATCCTTTAAGAATAGTACACAAAAAAAGCTGAAAATTTTAACTTCTTTGTGGTAATTTAAAAAGAAAAATATATTCCATTTCTATAATCTTAACTTTAGCGAAGGAAGTTTGAGATCTGACTAACTAAACCCCTTAAAACTTAAACTTTATCCCTGTGGCACTTTTTTTAAATGAATCTACTTTCCCTTGCCTAGGACATTTGGAATTTGATTTCATGTTTAAATCGGCCGTGAGGGATATATAACATCAAAAGTCTTTTCGGAATTGATTGAATATACCACTAACAAACTTTTAAAACACAGACAGTTAAAATAACCTATTAAATGGCCTTATCATTTACCCATAGTCTTTTTAAAAAAATCTTTGAATTGTTAAGTAATAGTTATATTGTATAGTTATAGTAATATTGTTATGAAATAGTGGTGAAAAAAATGCTCACATATGTACTATCACGTGTCTGTATACTGATTTGGGAAGAATCAATTTTGTATTTATGATTATATTTTAATGAATTTATATGTATTAAACATTCTCCTTACATACATTTGATTCACGTTTTAATTTATTATACACTCTTGTAATATTTCAGTTGAAAAAATAAGGGACAAAAAGATATTTTGTACACAAAACATAAATATAAATACACGTATTTAATTGATATTAAAAGCTGGAATATGCAATGGGTTATTCTGATTGCACAACTAGTTGATGAGATGCCAACTTGATGGCACAAAAGATTACAAGCACAAAAGATTACGTATCGCTGCCACTAAGGTGTGCCCAAGAGTAAAATTTTCTTTCATCTCATTAATAATATCATGTGATCATTATTGGTTGGCGACAGCAGTGGGGAAACTTACTGTCGATTGTCACATTGCATCTACAGTAACGTTATGATGAAATTATTTTATATTATCATGATGACGTCATAGTGTCTCTTAGTAACTCCATTGTAAAATCACTAAGACTTCTGCATTTTGACAAATCACTAAATAAATAATGTTGCAATGAAATCACATAATGATTATTAGGTGACCAATAACTGAAAAATCTAATGTGACATTATTACGAGCGCTGATTTCTGACAAGTCATTAGATAATTTCCATTTGTTATCACTTGAATATTTGCCATAAAGTAATTGTCAGGCTGACTTAACAATTAAATCGCCAAATGGTCTGAAGACTGACAGAAGACCAAGAATTTTTAAATAACTTCATTATAAAGACACCAAATGACTTGTTACACTGTTAAGAATTCCCGTAAAAACACAGAAAAAAGTGAGAATTTCTGTAAATGTATACTAGTTCTTGATTAAGTGCATTTAATTGAGTTTCTTGATTATTATTTTAAAGACATTTCAATTTTCTCTTATCCTACTTCAAGTAGGGATTTCCTCTCTATTTAAAGATATTTTCGTCTTAGTTAAACTTTGGCATTTTAAATGCGCACTTTTAGAACTGTTTTGAAAATGTATTAGAAATATTAAAGGGGTAAATTGAGATATTTTTTTTAACTTATAATAATTTAGAAGGGGAAAAATCATCTCGGCGGATTTTTTCCAGCTTAATAATAAAAACATACTTTGTAATAGTAGCAGCTTCTATAGCTCACACAGTAAAGTGAAGAGGTCCCGGGTTCAAACGCTAAAAGCATATTTGTGTTAAATTTTAATGATACACAGTTCAAATTTGTTCGGAAAACTCAAATTATTTGAAAGTTAAGTGATTTACAAATTTTAAAAACTAAATTAAATTATTATTATTAAATTTGCAAAATCTGCTCTAATTATTTTACCGAATAACTTTTCTGTTACTTAAAAGAATCTTAGTTTTTCCAATCTCTGAAATTATACATAAGACTGGAGATAATGGATTACCTTAGATTCTCTGTAATTTCACAGAAAATGTTTTAGCAGCGTACAATGCGTCTGTCAAAGTGTCTGCTTAGTGGAGTCATGAAATAACAATCACTACAGAATAATAATGAAACTGATAAAAGAAATCATATTTCGAAACTTTGAAGCGATTACTAAATTTGTGATCGATCAGAACGTCAACGCGACATCACATTGACAATGCTGTAAGGTAGAACATTCTTCTATACCTGTTATTTATAAGACTTTGTTTTGAGCAATTGGATACGTCATTTATGGATTCAAAGTGGGTAAAATTATCAGTTTGTTATTGTTTTCTAATATTTTTTATTCAATGTATTTCAGTTTCTAAGCTATAAAACAGACAAATTTTAATATTAGTTATGAAAAAAGTTAGTGTTTGAAACACAAATATTTTTTACTAATACCCTAAGGTTTTTTAATTCCCAATTTTTCATACACAGGATGCAAATTAATATGTCATAAGCGAAAACATGTTTTAATTTTCGTAATCGAAAAGTTGATAAATATTCAAATGTAAAGCCAATATTTAAATGATATGAAATATTATTCAAAGCTTTCCACTTGAATGCATTTGGTTTCTAGTGAAAAAAAATAAAGTCAACTGTCTTGCAACGAAGGCTTATTTATTTATTTTATTTAATTTCTCTTTTGCATATTAATAATACTGTTTATGGAACTGTCGGAAACATAGAGAAGAAAGCTTAAAAATGACAAAAGAAAATTTTATTTATTCAACTATCAAAAATAGTTAAAAGGATGGATGTTTAAATTTTTATTATATTCATATATTAAACTTTTTTTTCCATAGCTGGTCGTAGAAAAGGCATGCAACAAAATTCTCTGATTTGAGTGTCAAAAGCTTCTTAAGACGTTATCAATAAAAGTTACTGTAATACGAAGAATCGATGAATGTTAAGAAGATAGAAGATGATGAAAGTTATTTAACACTTGAATGACGTGAATGGAAATATTAAGAGAGCTTATCCCATTAGCATACGGAAGTGTTTGATTTCCAACTTTAGTGAGCCGAAATTTCATATCTATATCATCACTGTCATGAAATTCCCTGTATCAAGGACTGAAAGAAACAGGAGGGAAACTGAAAATACAAGAATATAAATATTCACTATCTAAAACTCAAAAAAAAAAATATTTTTCATGTTTTTTTTTTTTTTTTTTGTAAATATTGATCAATTTCTCAATTAATTTTTAGCACTGAAATTACGCTTGAAATTCTTGAATATTTAATACGTCAATTTTCACATTGCTACTATGCGTAGAACAAACTTACTGAAAAATGCCCAAGCCGGGAATCGAACCCGTAACCATTGGAATAGCACTCCAAGTGCTCTGCCACTTAACCTAACCAACATATGAAGTTAGAAATGCCAAGACTGGCATCGTCCTCGTAGCTTAAATGGTAGAGCACTTCAAGTGCTATTCCAAGGGTTCCGGATTCGAACCCCGGCTTGGACAATTTTCAGTAAGTTGGTTCTACGATTTGTTAGCAATGTGAAAATTCACGGATTCAACATTTTTTATATGATTTAGGGGAGACTAGGGAGGTTGGCCATAGAGAAGGTTTGACACAACTTTTTCAGTTTTCATATTTAAAAGAGCTTCAGGTTGGTTGTATTTATGACGACCAATTATCATGTCGAAGGATATATTCGCTAAAGTGAGAGTGCCTTCCTTTTGGGCGTTTCTAAGACCTGACCTGTGCTTACACATGGAAATCGAAGGTTCGAAAAAAAAACTACGGAAAACGCTGAAAGATTAGTCCGACGGACACGATTGAGTTCGAACCCAGAACCTCTCTTCTACCAGTTTTGAAACCTTCTCGAATGGCAGACCTTCCCGGCCATTGGTGGAAAATTAGTGAATTTCAGAATTCTGCCAATAATACTTAACGATAAATACTTAAATGTTCAAGAAATATTCATTGTTTCATGCAGATAATTGAAACAGATGAGAAAGAATCAACAATAAAGTGATTTCAGCTTAAAACGTCTATTTTTTAAAAAGCATTTTGCAAGCTTTTCTCACATAAAATACAGCATAGAAATTTAAGCAAGAAGGTTTTAAGTATTGCATAAATATTGAGTTTTCATTCTAGACATAAAGATTGCAAAGAAAATTAGGGCAAACTTAACCATGTGCCAGTGATGCACAACCTTTTTGCCAGAAAATTGTTTCCCACCAGAGTATTTGAAAAAAGTCGTTTGTTTTATTTAATAGCAAAGATTTCGTCATAACTATAAGGAAAAATATTCTGCATAAAAATAGTGGTATCTTCGTGGCCCGCGGGCCAAAGGTTGTGCACCGCTGCCATGTGCTATTCTTTAATAAAAGGGTATGTGGGAAGGCTTGACTCAATCAATATGAGGGAGGGTTGACCATGGTCCCTTAATTATGTTTTTTGGAAATCTTTTTATTATACGCGGTACATAGTGAATAATTAATGATTATATTTTTAAAATAATGTAAGTTTCTTCTAAAACGCTAAAGAAGAATGGAGTGATAGAAAAGAAAATGTAAAAAAACCATTAAAGAAAGATTAAAAATTGCATAAATGTAAGAAAAATTTAACGAATTACAAAGGGGAAGGTTGATAGGATCTTTTATTTCATTTAAGGTAATACCCAAAGTAGGTAAATATAATTAAAAAGACAAGAAAGGGTTAAAATAACAGCCATAAGAAATAATAAGTATTCATGCCTTTGCAAAATTACATTGATCAAAACGCTATATATAGCGTTTTGATCAATGTAATTTTGACATACGACATACTATACATGTAATACGACATGTAATACGACATACTATAGTATGTCGTATGTCGACAAAATTTATGAGGATGAATGTAGTTAGACGAAGCCAAAGTATATAGAAATTAGTGTTTTCCGATAATGTTTTTCAAAAAATAGGTGTTTAAGCCTTTAAGCCCTGACTTACACAATTGTGTAGGTAATCCAAAGGAAAAAGAAAAAAACAATTTCTTTTTTCTCATGCGATTTAAAGGAAAGCCAGCACCACAGATTTGTGTGAATCCCTCGTTGATATAACATAACATAGGAATTTTTTTCAATCAAGCATGATTCTATTAATTAGGGTTAAAAACCAACTCTTAATTTCTACCAAAATACTTCCAAACTTAAAGGAATAAAATGGACTTTTTCTCCTGTGCCTTGAATTCGTCTGAGCAGATTTATTTACACAAAATATCTTCTCAAATAATGTTTAATAATAATATAACCATGTAGCATAAAGTTATTCTATCCTTTTCCAAACTTATTTTATTACTTTTAATAAATATTTCAATATAAAATGAAATTGTTCAAGCCTTCCATATGCAGAGAGCCTTGACTCATTATTTTCTCATAATTAAAACCTATAACTTTCAGGTTTTTTATGCATTACACTAATGTGGTAATTTTATTTTAATAACTGATTGTATAATGAATAAAATGATATATTACACTTAATTCCGGGTTTAATATTTGAAACAAAACATTAAAAAACATCGAAAAGATATCAAAAGACAAATCATCCCTCCTTCTCTTCGAAAGATCCATAGAGTAAAAAGAAAGAATAGAGATGAAGTATAACGAGGGGAGGGGGGGGTGACGGCAAAAATGTAACCGTAAAATCCGTTACATTATGCCCAAACATAACGACGTGCTTTCGGAAAAAAAAATTTATAATAACAGTTTTTAATTCATAATACAATGAAATATTACTTTAGATTGCTTAAATATAAGCAGATAAGTTTCATTTAGTGAAAATTTGCACGGCTGATGCCAAAGAATTCGGTCTCTGTTCCACATGATTATTTTGTTTGGGTTGAATGAGGGCATTAAAATTTGAGTGATAACGCGTATCATACTGCAAACCGGTTTTACGATACACTGCACCCCCATCTAATACTACCTTTCATGGAAATATCTTACTATATCAAATATCAGATTACCCTCTCCCTGAAGTAGTAAGATTATATAACTACAACCCCTTTTCTAATATAGATATTAAAATGAATTATACCTTTTTCATAAAGTTTTATCAATTAACCACACTGTAAAAAAATAAAAAAAAATAAATATCTGTAAAGGTACTACATTTTATCTAGGAAACTGGGATTCCAAGAACTTTTCCTGTAACGGTAACAGAAAAAACTCAAGTTTTAGAATCGGTTACATGGATTTTTCCTGTTATCGTTACATGAAAAGTTCTTGGAGTCCCAGTTTCCTAGAAAATGTTTTGTACCTTTACAGATTTTTTACAGTGTACAATAACATTTAATACATTTTTCCTAATCTGCAAAATAAATGTTTTCTTCATAGAAATATTAATTTTATTAAATTTACATCAACTATCCTGATTGTTTTCAATTAAAAGCAATAATACTCTGATGACGAAAGAAGAGTTATCACGTGTTCAAAAAGTATTATTAATGTTTTTAGCTGGATTTTAATTAAAAAAAATTACTTAAAAGTATTTGATAATCTTTTATTTTCTTATGTCCAACAATTTCTTTAATGGTGTTTAATATAAGAAAATCACTTTTATAGGATTTTTTCAAAATGACAAAGTTTTTTTTATTTAAAGAATAGATAAAAAATATATATAATGCTAGATTTAGTAAAATCGAAAACTTTTTTAAAAATATATCGTCAAAAAACAACTTTATAATGTAATGAGTGAGATAGTATTTAATGTACATATAAGGAAATTTGACAAAATAATAAAAAACTTTAGCTTAATTATTAATTAAAATTAGATTTGACTAATCACGCACGTTCTTTTTTTGTGGCACAACGTTTAATTATTTTTTTTTCTTCTTCCATTTCGCTTAACTATATTTTCCTAATTTTTGGTATTTAAAATTTTAGTTATTCTAATATCTGTACGTATGCACACACAGTAAAAAAAAATCTGTAAAGGTACTACACTTTATCTTGGAAACTGGGATTCCAAGAACTTTTCCTGTAACGGTAACAACAAAAACTCAAGTTTTAGAATCGGTTACATGGATTTTTCCTTTTATCGTTACATGAAAAGTTCTTGGAATCCCGGTTTCCTAGAAAATGTTTAGTACCTTTACAGATTTTTTTTTTTTTTTACAGTGTACACTGTAAAATAAAATCCATTAAATTTAAGGCAGAAACTGCTGGCAGAAATCTTGCCAGCATTTTTTGCCCTAAACTAAATAAATGAATTCTTTTACAGTGTACGTATAAAAGTAAAAGAATCGTTTAAAAAACATATTTATAAACATTCAGGATACATCTTGAAAAATTATTCCTAAATTTTCGGGTACATTTTATGTTCTTTCCCCCCATATTTACATTACGTACATAAATTGATGTAAGCACTGAAATCAGTTATGAAAAATTAACTGTTTCAAGCATGGTAGAAAGCTTAAGCACGTGTATTAATTAAAAAATACAAATAATTTTATCTGTTTCTTTTTTACTTTCTACTATCTTTACACTGTAAAAAAAAATCTGTAAAGGTACTAAACATTTTCTAGGAAACTGGGATTCCAAGAACTTTTCATGTAACGATAACAGGAAAAATTCATGTAACCGATTCTGAAACTTGAATTTTTGTTGTTACCGTTACAGGAAAAGTTCTTGGAATCCCAGTTTCCTAGAAAATGTTTAGTACCTTTACAGATTTTTTTTACAGTGTACAAGAAGAAGGTATTGGATACTTGAAAAAATTGGGTCTTTTCAAATAATTTTCAGAAAATGTCTGTCAATAAGTCTGCCTATCACTCTATGAATCTGCATGTAACAAAAAATTTGTGAGCACTACATCTCAAAACTAATGGATGAAATTTCACAAAACTTGAGATTTAAATATACCTTGGTACAAAGTGAATCTGATTAAAGTTTGGTGCATGTCGCTCAAAAGGTGACACTGCTGTGCTGCATTACGCACGATTTCCACAATATCTCTAACTGAAGAAATAATGCACCTGAATTTATAAAATTTCAAATTCAATTAGTCCATGATATAATTTGGTGCTCATTTCTTTTTGGTGTAAATCGTTCAACAGGGGGTTTGCTTACCAAAAACGGCCCACTGGACACTCCCATCCTGTCGGCCATTCTTTGATCGTGCAAGACGGCATGCAATATTTTGAAACACTGTATTTAAATTTTATGTAACACTTATTTTTGAATTTTATGTAAAATTTCCTTTTAGTTTAAGTTTGAACTAACTTCAAATAATAATGCTGTATAATTAAAAGTATTTATTATTATTATTTCTTGTGCTATTGTATGATATATTTAAGAAACGTTGTAATGTTAGTTGATAAAATGTCCAATATATGTACCGCATTTCATACTTTAAACTGAGAAAACTGAGATTAAAAACCAGAATTTTTGCGCTACTGAGCAGGTAACAATATTTGTTTGAGAACCACCTTAGATAAATGCTTGTTTCTTCCTTAGCATTTCAAAAGCATTTAGATTTCTGGTTTCCAATTGTTCACAAGATAGTCTTTCCAAAGGGACTCTCTATCATATGTATTATAAAGCAGTAAGCTTTTAAACTTCGGCTCGAGTGTTTTCAAAATCTACCCGATGGAATTTTTTTTCAGATTGCATCATTCGATAGGAAATATTTTTGCGGATGTTTGTGATTCATATATACAAGGAATACTCTGATTTTTGATAATAATTTTCTTATTTTATTGATATTTTTGACGAAAGGGTTGCAACAACTAATTTTTTGGCGATAATTATCGTTACTAAAAGAATCAAAATGTCTATCTCTGATGAAAAATGATATAAACATATCGAAAAAAAACTGATAACTTATTTGATTTAAAATAAAGAAATAAATAACGAAATTTTAATGAAAAATATTATTATGAAATGAAAATATTTAATTTAAATATAAAAATAATATTCGCAATAATTAAAAATCAATTCAGTGTGAAATAAAGTTTTGAATTGATGCAATATTTGGCTGTTTATCTCTTTCTCACCAGGTTTAAAGAAAAAAGCATCGCAGAAACTTCATTAGATGAAACATAAATAACCTTTTTTCTTTTCTTTCTTCCTTTTTTTATGTAATTTTTCATTACATGTCTTACAGAAGGAACTCGCAGAATTAATTTTAAAAAGGGCTCTAATTGTTAATTGCGTAGCATTTGTTTAACTGGGTGTTATAATTTACACTGTAAAAAATTAATGTGTAAATTGGCTAATTTTACACACATAAATGTGTAATTTTGTAAAATTACACACCTGTAATAAAAATTACACATTTTTTTTCAGAAATTTACTTGTTTTTGTGTGTATTTAGCGTCTGAAAGTAAGTGTGTAATTTGTTATCACTTGATAAACTCAAACAAGTGTGTAAATTCCGAAAAATGTCTGAATTCACACGAATTGGAGTGTTATTCTAATTTAAGCATAAAAATGTTTACTCAGAGAAGTGTGTAAATTTCTGAAATCACCCACTTGTCTTAAAATTTACACATTTCGTACAAAAAATTTCCTGTTTTTATGTGTATTTTGTTTATTAGAATGAGTACACTCTAAAAAATAAATGTGTAAATTGGCTGATTTTACCCATGGATATTTGTAAATTTCTAATATTACACACCTGTAGTAAAATTTACAAATTTTTCTCTGAAATTTACCTATTTTTATGTGTATTAATCTTATGAAAGTAAGTGTGTAATTTGTTATCACTTGAAAAACTCAGACAAGTGTGTAAATGTTGAAAAATGCCATTATTTACACGAATTTGTGAGTTATTCTAAATTTAACATAATTATATATACACAGATAAGTGTGTAATTTTTTAAAAATGCATACTTGTCATAAAATTTACACATTTTGAACAAAAATTTACCTATTTTTATGTGCATCTAACTTGTGAAATCGAATGTGCAATTTGTTATCTCTTTATAAACTCAAACAAATGTGTAAATGTTGAAAAATGACTGAACTACGCGTGATACCTATAATTACAAGTAGAGAACGTTCTAAAATTCGGTTTCGTTTTCATTTTCGGCCCAAAATTGAAGTTTCGCCTAAAATTCAGTTTCATTTTCGTTTTCGTTTTCGGCCCAAAATTTGAGTTTCGCCGAAAATCCGTTATCGGCGAAAATGTTGTTAAAAATTGGGCCGAAACTATCAGAATTCCAGAAATCTTTCTTCCGTTGGAAATTTTTTACATGACTTGTTTATTTGAGCTGTTTCCGCTCAGATGAGAAAACACTTTATTTAATTCTATGAATGAACTTTATTGTTTACAGTTATCTACCAAAGCTGATTCATGACGTGAAGCCAAATTAAACAAACATGCTCGCACTTAAGACGTTTTTCACCTGCTTATTAAAAGGTGCAAGCTTAAAAGTAAACGCAGGTGTTTCGAATGCTATTTTTCAAAAGTTCTAAGATCCTATGTGGTTGATGAATTAATTACAAATACTTACATTATCTACTTTATTAATTTACAGGGCCACACACAAATATTCTATTACTTAATATTAAAGGGGGAAAAACTGTTTGGGGTGCGTTTAAATACTATTAAACTATTTCCCATTTTATGAAATTGATATACGTTGTTGATGTTTATTACAAGTTATTTCCTGTATAATAGAAAGCAGATAGTATTTACAGGGACACACGGAAGATTTCGGCCACTATATTGTATCCGAAATACTATATACAGTACATCAAAAACTGAATATTTTTAATAGCACGAACGCATCTCATTTGCTACGCTTGACGTGCAATTTTCAACTTGTTATAAAATAATTATTGACATGCAGAATCCTATTTCTAGCACACAAATAGACATACATATATATGCGCGTGTATGTATAAAGTTCAAATAAAATCAAAATGTACTCTCCCCACCTTCCCCAACACTCTCCCTTCCAAATCCCAAAGAAGCGGTTTGAAAATTTCATCTCCCGTGCCCGACTCCCTCTCTGTATCTCTAAGAAAAAAATATTTTGATGTAAATAAAACGTAATTAATTCATGAACAAAACAGGATGATTTTCTATTATATGAATTTCATGTAATTAAACAAGTCGGATGTGGCAATTTTAAAATTTTCTTGTGTTTCATGCATGTTAATACTTAAAATTTTCTACCACAGTGCCAAAATTAAATAGCAATCTTGATCCTTTTGAGGATTCGAAAGGCATGCAATTCCGTGCATTAGTTCTTAAACTAGGACTATTTATAGAAGTATTGAAAATTAATGATTTTTCTATTTATCATACTAAAAAATTATGTATTTATTTTTATTGCTACCAAGCACATTAGTAATATATTTTCTTATGTAATAGTGCCTTTTTTTTAGAACAAGCATAATGTCCTTTTTCTTTTTAGAATAAATAGTAAATTCTGTATTATCGTTTACTAATTTAAGCATTACAATATGCATTATGTACCTAATTGAAGATTGTAATCAATTTAAAATAAAATGCAGCTACTGATAATTTTAATAAATGTAAAATCATTATTTTTTAATACAGTTTTACATAATTATTGCAAAATATTAATGTATATAACTTTATAGTATTATATCAATTAATGAAATTACTAATTTACAGTTTTTATAATTTTTGTAGTTACTAACTAATAATTAAATTTTATTATTTAAAGTGTAAAAACATAGATTATGTTAGTAAATAAAGGTCTAATTTTTTAGAAACCTAAAATCTATTAATCTTAGAAACCTATAGGCTAAACCTACATCTATTCAATATTTCAATGCTGGAGAAAAAAATCCGATTTAAATAAAAAGAAATATGATTTAAATACAAAAATTCGATTTTTATTATTATTGCTTTTTAAATCATGATTTTTTACACCCTTTTTTTACGGAATTTTAAACTAATTTTTGTTGGCCGATCCGATGGGGGGACTGTCTGGTAGGCGGAGTGTTAAAATAAGTTTTGTTATTTATAACTATCCTCTATTCTTGTAAATAAAATATTAATGATAATATACCAAAGTGTGATTTTATTTTATGTATGGTTGGCAATTTTATGCCTCATTCACATAAAAAAAGGTGATTAACTGTGTATTCCTACTTTGTTTTTAGCTGTGTCTGGTAAAAATAAGTACGGTTATATGGATTTCTAACAGACAATTATATGGAAAAAATTTTATCACAATTCATTTAAAGCCACTATAGTAAATTCTTATAAATCCGCTTGTATTATTTTATGACGATGTCAGAGTGATATTGGCCCTGGCAACATAGATTCTTGAAAAATTGTGCAAAAACTTTCATATAAGACCTGAAAAATGAACTTTGTTTTAAAAAATAATAATCATAGAAAGCAAGAGTAATTATTTTTAAATGTACAATTTTATAAATAAAAATGTAATTTTCGCAATGAATTATTAAAATTATTTTTTAATAACTAAATTTTTTTAAGTATGAATTTTGCTTCAGTCAAATCATAATGTAAAGTGAATGGCACCTTTGTATCTCCGTGTTACATAACTGCAATATACTCTAAAGTCAAAATGACCAGTGAGCATTAAGGGTGCATTCGAAAAAAAATTTTCACCTTCAATAGTTCGAAATTTTCTGATACAATTTCAGACTCACTTTTAGAAGTAAAAACACGAAACTTGCTGATGTGACTTTTAATAAGATCTATAAGATGTCGCGTGATTTTATTTTTTGTTAAATTCATTAGAATTAAATTTATAAACTATTATTTCCTCAGTATGACCCTTTTTTTCGTTCCCAGATCTCCCGCTTCAGAAAATTCGGTTCAAAACGTTGTCTTTAACAGCATTTTTTTGCAATATTTTCTGCATTTATCGAAAAATTGACAAGCACTGGACCTAATATACTTTCTAAATAAGAAAATTTGCCAGTTTGATGCGCTTGAGAGCAAAAACGAATTTAAAAATAAATCAGAAAAAAGACAATTTGTATTGAAATACACCCTTAATCGGGAGTCTTATTTATTACTGCTATCATCCATCATAGCATTTTTGCCACATATGTTCTTAGAATTATCAGCATACGACGATACTGAGTTTGATCAGTTGAGTAGTTTTAGATCATTATTGCTAAAATGAATTTTATAAAATTAAAACGGCTAGAGATCGCCCAGAACAGATTTTTCAAAGGTAAGTTCATTTATTTTACAATTTAACACTTGAAAATTATAATATGGATGAGAAGTGTGTTATTTTCTGCTTATTACAAATTTGGAAAAAATAATTTATTATTTTTTTGTTTTAAATCATTTCTTCATGTTTAAAACCACATATTCTAACGTTAGAGTAAATATTTGCAGTTTTAACATTATATAGCATTTAAAATAATTATTTGGTTTAAATATTATCTATTTCAGCGTGTTTATAATATACTTTGCTATAAAACTCCGAGTTTTCATTATTTTACATGCTATAACATTTCTTATTCCATTTTCTACCGATGTCAAAAGACAGCTTTTCATAGATTTCAATTCATGGTTTTTCGTTTGTGATTTTTAAATTGAAGACTTTTTATAAGCGTATTGCATTCAAAAAGTACAAGAAAAATAAATAAAAACTCTAAAAGAATGTCATTTGATATCAGAAGAAATAGTTTTTTTTAACCTAGTCCGAAAAATTCAAATGTTTACACCAAATCCAATTACAGACGCAGAAGCAATTATAACTTTTTTTCAGATTGAACATACAGTGATTTTTGATCTTGTTTTCGATTACTTAGACTACAAATCTGTTAAAAGGAAAGAACACAACAAACATACGAGTTTGTCCTTCATGCATTTTTTTTCTTTTTTTTTCGGTAATGAAAACACTTAATTCACATTTTACACTCCAAAGTATAGGATAAAACTATATACACAAAAATCTGTGTATTTTAAATAGTGCACAAAATTATGTATTTTGCTTGTTACGCACACATACGTGTAAGAACAGAATATTACACACAAATCTGTGTATTTTGCATGTTACACAACATTATGTGTATTTCCCTAATACACAGAAATATATGTAAAAACTGAATATTACACAGATATATGTGTAAAAGTATCACACAGAAATGTGTGCAAAAACTGAATATTACACAGAAATATGTGTAAAAATATTGCACAGAAATATGTGTATTTCTCAGTAATTTACTCATTGAAGCGTGTATTTCAGGAGTTATCAGATAATTTTTACACATTTAGACTTATCATCAAATTACACATTAAAATGTGTATTTTGAAATTTACACATTTGGCGTATTTTACACACCAAATTACACATATAGACATGTCGTTTTTGTGGCATCGATTTACACATTTTTGAGTGTAAATTTACGCATTTTTTTAGAGTGTACTTTTGTCGCCAAACAATGCTTTTTTAGGCCAAAAAGGTATATGCCTGCGCAAGGTTCGCAATAACTATGTTCTCTCTCTCTTTTTTTAGTTAGTTTTGGTTACGGATTTCTTATTTTATTGATATTTTTAACGAAATGATTGCAACAACTATCTTTTTGGCGATAATTTTCGTTAATAAAAAAATCGAAATGACTATCTCTGGTGAAGAATACATAAACATCTCGAAAAAAAAACTGATATCTTATGTAATTTAAAATAAATAAATAGATAAAGAACAATAAGGGACGAAAAGCAGGTGAATATATAACGTTATGTGAGTTTGTTACAACGTATTGATATATGATAAAAACCAAACTATAACGATATGTCAAATAAGTGAGAAGCCAGAAGTTCAAGAATTGACATACGAAAATAAACCCCCTAAACGTTATTCATGTTCGATAGTCAATCTGTGCAACTATTGTATTTAGTAGTGTAAGATCAGCGAACATTTTAATTCCTGTTGTCATACCGGTCTCATTTCCTTACCTAAACTACACTATTAATTGTCAACTAAAAGTGTTTCATTATATAAACTAAACTTTTTCCAACGCTTAGGATAATTTAACATTGCAATGACGTTAGCATCGTTTTACACACTAAGCAAGGTCCACTTGAAGGTCCATATTGTTTAAATTACGAGTTAAAATCCACCATTTCTTTCAAGAGTTAACATTTTTTAAGAGTTAACATTATTTCAAGGCATTAAAAAATACATATTTTAAATTTAACGTAGAAAAGTACTTGAATGCTCTTTTCTTCAACATTTTCAAGGAGAAAGCATTCGATTCATGAAAAATTTTGACCTCTAGTTTTTGGTGTATTTATACATTCTAGAAAGTCCTGAATATACTTTGTTTTTATAAAATATCTGTTCGTGAATTTTCTGTATTAAATGACACAAATTTTGTAACTGCTCTTTCTCAAGAATTAATGCACAACATTAACACTTTCGCTGCCGCTTACATGAAGATGTAATGATAGTGAATGTCGCACTGTAGAAGTGGGTTTTTCCGAGAAGCCGATTTATTTTTTATAACAAAGAATCAGTGAAAGATTTTCCCGCGCCAGCGAGTGACTGACTATTGGACATCACCCTACATAACGCGCTGGCGCGTGAGTGTCCCCTTAACGTTGGAGCCACATCACGCGCTTTTGCGTGAACATGTTAAATCAAACTTTTGACTAGGTTAGACCTTGACATAAATTGGTGCTGCTTAGCTGAAATTGTAGGTAGCCCAACAGCTGGAGCAGCTATGCTGCATTTTCAACGACTGTTTGGAAACTATATCCCAAGAATTAAAAAAAAAATCCTGTACACTACAATCTATTTAGGATCTTGGCAGCCTATAGTGTGAAACCTTGTTTTCTTGGTCATGGGCCCTCAGATGCTATGCATTTAAGGGCGGGACAAACTGTTGGCCTAACGCAAGACGTTGGTGTTTGGTACCTGTGGTAACTAGAATATAAAATTAATGAGAGATTTCGCTGCAATCGAGACAGACGCCGGAGATTTCTTTTTCATGGTTTTACTTTCATATATTAAAAATCACACACAGCATAAACGCACATAATATTTACATATTTACATTAAAATAATTTCATTTCATAATATTTATTCTTTAACATTTAATATCAAAATAAACTGTAGCTTTTAACATTTATTGCTACCGTTTTCAATTCTTCGAACAACAACATTCCATCATAACATTTATCATAACAAACCTGCCGTTGCCATTCACAACAACGAGAAACTGGCTTCAGTGGGTTTTCTTCTTCTCGCGATATCACCCATACAAGCTTGATATTCAATTTATCAGCTCTTAAGGTATAAAAATTACCTGAAATTTGCCCAGATTGCAAGATTGAATCGAACCTAAGTGCTCAAGAATTGACGAAACTTCATAAACATCGATATTCTGTTGGAGCTTACCATAAATAGACGATAATTAAATTTCGGTGCAAATTTCATAACATGTGGCAGCGTTGTACACGATTTCCTCAATAGCTATAGCTATAGAACTAATGCACGGAATTTCATCTAATTTCATATTCTGTTACACCTTGACATAGATCTTTATTACGTTTGGATAGCCCGACAGATGTCGCTGCTATTCTGTGTTTTCGGGATTTTCGAGATTGCTATATTTCAAGTACGAATAGATTGTCGTTTAATTTGAGTTGCAAACGATTTGATTTAAGTATAAAAAAGTTGGCACAGATATAATATGAGCACCACATTGACGCAATTCCAACAAAATGGCGATTTTATGCCTCATATGATAACGCAGCTATTGTTATGTATTTATTTTTAAGTTGTTTGTTTTCTTTTTTAAATGTTGTAAATCATTTTGTTCTATAATTACTAATAAAACTTTTATATTTATTGTTATTTCCTTTTAAAAATAATAGAAAATTAAAAAACATATGTATATAACTACAGTTAGAAAACGACATTTTCCCAAAATTGGCGTCAGGAAATTATCGCGCGAATGTAATGCATATATGACACCTATACCAAAAAGTTTTGAGGTGGCCAAAATATTATAGTTTAATATTTTATCGATCTTTATATTTTTCCTGTGAGAAAAACACATCTTTTATTTAAAGCCGATGATGAAACTGGATAAAGAAGAAAGAAAGATAAATATAAAACGAATCGATGTAGAAATAAAATACAGAGTTTCTTTGAAATCAAGTTAAAATCCTCTATAAACTAGATTTTCTCTCTTTTAAAATTTTACAGACTAAAATGATTTTCTTTTCCAATATATTCAGGAGAGATGAAGTACTTCTTTACTGGATTTATTTTTCAGATCATAAAACGCAATGTGTAAGAATAAATATCAAATATAAACAAGTTTAAAAACAAGCTAAAATTGTTTATTTGAAATTATAAAATCTTTACGCGCGCTTTTTATGCCATCATCATAATCATTATAATTATTTTTAACTTATACCTCGAAACTTTCAAATGCAAAATAATAATAATAATAAAAATTTAACAAATTACTACAACCATTTGGAAAATGTTTTTTATAAAGACTACAATTTAAGACATAAATAAGTTCGATATTAAAAAATTAATAGAAATAAAAAAATACTATTTTCTATTAATCGGTTCAACATTAGCTTGTTTCCTTTTTCGTGATCGAGGGGATCAATAATCAGACCTCGTTTTTCTGCTTTAAAAGACTTTTTTCTTATGAAGTCTTTATTTAAATCCAATTTTTTCCATCTGATAATTTGCGTCTACCCCTTTTATAACTTTTTTTAAGCTATTGCATAGCTTTTATCGCGGGCTTTGAGCGCGGTGACCGAATCCAAAAATTCCGTAACGCGAAAAATCCTAACACATCGGTAACGAAAAAACCTAACACTCGGCTAACGTCGTTTCCGTTCGGAAAACTTCGGGATGGTATCCTTCGGCAGACATTGACACGGTATTTTTCAAATATTAGGATATCAAGTCTCAAACTTATGTTTTTTATGATCTAATTTTCATAGCGCGGCCAAATTTTGTTTGGTAATTTATTATGAGACAGTGTTTATTTTCGTGGTCTTATTTATTTTGGTGACAGGAGACCCCCCACCGTGAGGGTCGAAAAATTTAAAATGATTATAACTCGCGATCTAACTTTCGTAGCGCGGCCAAACTTTGTTTGGTAATTTATTATGAGACATTGTTAATTGTTGGTGACAGAAGACACCCCGCCGTGAGGGTCGTAAAATTAAAAATGCTTATAACTCGCGATCTAATTTTGGTAGCTTGGCAAAATATTGTTTGGAAATTTATTATAAGACAGTGTTAATTTCTGGTGACAGGAGACACCCCACGGTGAGGGTCAAAAAAATTAAAATGCTTATAACTCGCGATCTAATTTTCGTAGCGCGGCCAAATTTTGTTTGGTAATTTATTATGGGACAGTGTTGATTTTTGGTGACAGGAGACCCTCCAAGGTGAGGGTCGAAAAATTTAAAATGCTTATAACTCGCGATCTAATTTTTGTAGCGCGGCCAAATTTTGTTTGGTAATTTATTATGAGATATTGTTAATTTTTGGTGACAGGAGACCCCCCACGGTGAGGGTAGAAAAACTTAAAATGCTTATAACTCGCGATCTAATTTTCGCAGCGCGGCCAAATTTTGTTTGGTAATTTATTATGAGACATTGTTAATTTCTGGTGACGGGAGACACCCCACGGTGAGGATCGAAAAATTTAAAATGCTCATAACTCGCGATCTAATTTTCGTAGCGCGGCCAAATTTTGTTTGGTAATTTATTATGAGACATTGTTAATTGTTGGTGACAGAAGACACCCCACGGTGAGAGTCGAAAAATTAAAAATGCTTATATTTCGCGATCTAATTTTGGTAGCTTGGCAAAATATTGTTTGGTAATTTATTATAAGACAATGTTAATTTTTGGTGACAGAAGACCCCCCACGGGGAGGGACGAAAAATTTAAAATGCTTATAACTCGCGATCTAATTTTCGTAACGCGGCCAAATTTTGTTTGGTAATTTATTATGAGGCAGTGTTAATTTTTGGGGACATTAGACCCCCCACGGTGAGGGTCGAAAAATTTAAAATGCTTATAACTCACGATCTAATTTTCGTAGCGCGGCGAAATTTTGTTTGGTAATTTAATATGAGACTGTTAATTTTTGGTGACAGGAGACCCCCCCACGGTGAGGGTCGAAAAATTTTAAATGCTTATAACTCGCGATCTAATTTTCGTAGCGCGGCAAAATTTTGTTTGGTAATTTATTATGAGACAGTGTTAATTTTTGGGGACATTAGACCCCCCACGGTGAGGGTCGAAAAATTTAAAATGCTTATAACTCACGATCTAATTTTCGTAGCGCGGCCAAATTTTATTTGGTAATTTAATATGAGACTGTTAATTTTTGGTGACAGGAGACCCCCCACGGTGAGGGTCGAAAATTTTAAAATGCTCATAACTCGCGATCTAATTTTCATAGCGCGGCCAAATTTTGTTTGGTAATTTATTATGAGACAGTGTTAATTTTTGGTGACAGGAGACCCCCCCCACGGTGAGGGTAGAAAAACTTAAAATGCTTATAACTCGCGATCTAATTTTCGTAGCGCGGCCAAATTTTGTTTGGTAATTTATTATGAGTCAGTGTTAATTTCTGGTGACAGGAGACCCCCCACGGTGAGGGTCGAAAAATTTAAAATGCTTATAACTCGCGATCTAATTTTCGTAGCGCGGCCAAATTTTGTTTGGTAATTTATTATGAGATATTGTTAATTTTTGGTGACAGGAGACCCCCCACGGTGAGGGTAGAAAAACTTAAAATGCTTTTAACTCACGATCTAATTTTCGTAGCGCGGCCAAATTTTGTTTGGTAATTTATTATGAGTCAGTGTTAATTTTTGGTGACAGGAGACCCCCCACGGTGAGGGTCGAAAAATTTAAAATGCTTATAACTCGCGATCTAATTTTCGTAGCGCGGTCAAATTTTGTTTGGTAATTTGTTATGAGACAGTGTTAATTTTTGGGGACATTAGACCCCCCACGGTGAGGGTCGAAAAATTTAAAATGCTCATAACTCGCGATCTAATTTTCATAGCGCGGCCAGATTTTGTTTGGTAATTTGTTATGAGACAGTGTTAATTTTTGGTGACAGGAGACCCCCCACGGTGAGAGTAGAAAAACTTAAAATGCTTATAACTCGCGATCCAATTTTCATAGCGCGGCCAAATTTTGTTTGGTAATTTATTATGAGATATTGTTAATTTTTGGTGACAGGAGACCCCCCACGGTGAGGGTAGAAAAACTTAAAATGCTTATAACTCACGATCTAATTTTCGTAGCGCGGCCAAATTTTGTTTGGTAATTTATTATGAGTCAGTGTTAGTTTTTGGTGACAGGAGACCCCCCACGGTGAGGGTCGAAAAATTTAAAATGCTTATAACTCACGATCTAATTTTCGTAGCGCGGCCAAATTTTGTTTGGTAATTTAATATGAGACTGTTAATTTTTGGCGACAGGAGACCCCCCACGGTGAGGGTCGAAAATTTTAAAATGCTCATAACTCGCGATCTAATTTTCATAGCGCGGCCAGATTTTGTTTGGTAATTTGTTATGAGACAGTGTTAATTTTTGGTGACAGGAGACCCCCCACGGTGAGAGTAGAAAAACTTAAAATGCTTATAACTCGCGATCTAATTTTCGTAGCGCGGCCAAATTTTGTTTGGTAATTTATTATGAGTCAGTGTTAATTTTTGGTGACAGGAGACCCCCCACGGTGAGGGTCGAAAAATTTAAAATGCTTATAACTCGCGATCTAATTTTCGTAGCGCGGTCAAATTTTGTTTGGTAATTTGTTATGAGACAGTGTTAATTTTTGGGGACATTAGACCCCCCACGGTGAGGGTCGAAAAATTTAAAATGCTTATAACTCACGATCTAATTTTCGTAGTGCGGCCAAATTTTGTTTTTTGTAATTTAATATGAGTCAGTGTTAATTTCTGGTGACAGGAGACCCCCACGGTGAGGGTAGAAAAACTTAAAATGCTTATATCTCGCGATCTAATTTTCGTAGCGCGGCCAAATTTTGTTTGGTATTTTATTATGAGATATTGTTAATCTTTGGTGACAGGAGACCCCCACGGTGAGGGTAGAAAAACTTAAAATGCTCATAACTCGCGATCTAATTTTCGTAGCGCGGCGAAATGTTGTTTGGTATTTTTTTATGAGACAGTGTTAATTTTTGGTGACAGGAGACCCCCCCCACCGTGAGGGTCGAAAAATTTAAAATGCTTATAACTCGCGATCTAATTTTCGTAGTGCGACCAAATTTTGTTTGGTAAATTATTAAGCTATTGCATAGCTTTTATCGCGGGCTTTGAGCGCAGCGACCGAATCTAGGAATTTGGTAACGAGAAAAAATCCTAACACTCCGGCTAACGTCGTTTCCGTTCGGAAAACTTCGGGATGGTATCCTTCGGCAGACATTGACACGGTATTTTTCAAATATTAGGATATCAAGTCTCAAACTTATGTTTTTTATGATCTAATTTTCATAGCGCGGCCAAATTTTGTTTGGTAATTTATTATGAGACAGTGTTTATTTTCGTGGTCTTATTTATTTTGGTGACAGGAGACCCCCCACCGTGAGGGTCGAAAAATTTAAAATGATTATAACTCGCGATCTAACTTTCGTAGCGCGGCCAAACTTTGTTTGGTAATTTATTATGAGACATTGTTAATTGTTGGTGACAGAAGACACCCCGCCGTGAGGGTCGTAAAATTAAAAATGCTTATAACTCGCGATCTAATTTTGGTAGCTTGGCAAAATATTGTTTGGAAATTTATTATAAGACAGTGTTAATTTCTGGTGACAGGAGACACCCCACGGTGAGGGTCAAAAAAATTAAAATGCTTATAACTCGCGATCTAATTTTCGTAGCGCGGCCAAATTTTGTTTGGTAATTTATTATGGGACAGTGTTGATTTTTGGTGACAGGAGACCCTCCAAGGTGAGGGTCGAAAAATTTAAAATGCTTATAACTCGCGATCTAATTTTTGTAGCGCGGCCAAATTTTGTTTGGTAATTTATTATGAGATATTGTTAATTTTTGGTGACAGGAGACCCCCCACGGTGAGGGTAGAAAAACTTAAAATGCTTATAACTCGCGATCTAATTTTCGCAGCGCGGCCAAATTTTGTTTGGTAATTTATTATGAGACATTGTTAATTTCTGGTGACGGGAGACACCCCACGGTGAGGATCGAAAAATTTAAAATGCTCATAACTCGCGATCTAATTTTCGTAGCGCGGCCAAATTTTGTTTGGTAATTTATTATGAGACATTGTTAATTGTTGGTGACAGAAGACACCCCACGGTGAGAGTCGAAAAATTAAAAATGCTTATATTTCGCGATCTAATTTTGGTAGCTTGGCAAAATATTGTTTGGTAATTTATTATAAGACAATGTTAATTTTTGGTGACAGAAGACCCCCCACGGGGAGGGTCGAAAAATTTAAAATGCTTATAACTCGCGATCTAATTTTCGTAACGCGGCCAAATTTTGTTTGGTAATTTATTATGAGGCAGTGTTAATTTTTGGGGACATTAGACCCCCCACGGTGAGGGTCGAAAAATTTAAAATGCTTATAACTCACGATCTAATTTTCGTAGCGCGGCGAAATTTTGTTTGGTAATTTAATATGAGACTGTTAATTTTTGGTGACAGGAGACCCCCCCACGGTGAGGGTCGAAAAATTTTAAATGCTTATAACTCGCGATCTAATTTTCGTAGCGCGGCAAAATTTTGTTTGGTAATTTATTATGAGACAGTGTTAATTTTTGGGGACATTAGACCCCCCACGGTGAGGGTCGAAAAATTTAAAATGCTTATAACTCACGATCTAATTTTCGTAGCGCGGCCAAATTTTATTTGGTAATTTAATATGAGACTGTTAATTTTTGGTGACAGGAGACCCCCCACGGTGAGGGTCGAAAATTTTAAAATGCTCATAACTCGCGATCTAATTTTCATAGCGCGGCCAAATTTTGTTTGGTAATTTATTATGAGACAGTGTTAATTTTTGGTGACAGGAGACCCCCCCCACGGTGAGGGTAGAAAAACTTAAAATGCTTATAACTCGCGATCTAATTTTCGTAGCGCGGCCAAATTTTGTTTGGTAATTTATTATGAGTCAGTGTTAATTTCTGGTGACAGGAGACCCCCCACGGTGAGGGTCGAAAAATTTAAAATGCTTATAACTCGCGATCTAATTTTCGTAGCGCGGCCAAATTTTGTTTGGTAATTTATTATGAGATATTGTTAATTTTTGGTGACAGGAGACCCCCCACGGTGAGGGTAGAAAAACTTAAAATGCTTTTAACTCACGATCTAATTTTCGTAGCGCGGCCAAATTTTGTTTGGTAATTTATTATGAGTCAGTGTTAATTTTTGGTGACAGGAGACCCCCCACGGTGAGGGTCGAAAAATTTAAAATGCTTATAACTCGCGATCTAATTTTCGTAGCGCGGTCAAATTTTGTTTGGTAATTTGTTATGAGACAGTGTTAATTTTTGGGGACATTAGACCCCCCACGGTGAGGGTCGAAAAATTTAAAATGCTCATAACTCGCGATCTAATTTTCATAGCGCGGCCAGATTTTGTTTGGTAATTTGTTATGAGACAGTGTTAATTTTTGGTGACAGGAGACCCCCCACGGTGAGAGTAGAAAAACTTAAAATGCTTATAACTCGCGATCCAATTTTCATAGCGCGGCCAAATTTTGTTTGGTAATTTATTATGAGATATTGTTAATTTTTGGTGACAGGAGACCCCCCACGGTGAGGGTAGAAAAACTTAAAATGCTTATAACTCACGATCTAATTTTCGTAGCGCGGCCAAATTTTGTTTGGTAATTTATTATGAGTCAGTGTTAGTTTTTGGTGACAGGAGACCCCCCACGGTGAGGGTCGAAAAATTTAAAATGCTTATAACTCACGATCTAATTTTCGTAGCGCGGCCAAATTTTGTTTGGTAATTTAATATGAGACTGTTAATTTTTGGCGACAGGAGACCCCCCACGGTGAGGGTCGAAAATTTTAAAATGCTCATAACTCGCGATCTAATTTTCATAGCGCGGCCAGATTTTGTTTGGTAATTTGTTATGAGACAGTGTTAATTTTTGGTGACAGGAGACCCCCCCACGGTGAGAGTAGAAAAACTTAAAATGCTTATAACTCGCGATCTAATTTTCGTAGCGCGGCCAAATTTTGTTTGGTAATTTATTATGAGTCAGTGTTAATTTTTGGTGACAGGAGACCCCCCACGGTGAGGGTCGAAAAATTTAAATGCTTATAACTCGCGATCTAATTTTCGTAGCGCGGTCAAATTTTGTTTGGTAATTTGTTATGAGACAGTGTTAATTTTTGGGGACATTAGACCCCCCACGGTGAGGGTCGAAAAATTTAAAATGCTTATAACTCACGATCTAATTTTCGTAGCGCGGCCAAATTTTGTTTTTTGTAATTTAATATGAGTCAGTGTTAATTTCTGGTGACAGGAGACCCCCACGGTGAGGGTAGAAAAACTTAAAATGCTTATATCTCGCGATCTAATTTTCGTAGCGCGGCCAAATTTTGTTTGGTATTTTATTATGAGATATTGTTAATCTTTGGTGACAGGAGACCCCCACGGTGAGGGTAGAAAAACTTAAAATGCTCATAACTCGCGATCTAATTTTCGTAGCGCGGCGAAATGTTGTTTGGTATTTTTTTATGAGACAGTGTTAATTTTTGGTGACAGGAGACCCCCCCACCGTGAGGGTCGAAAAATTTAAAATGCTTATAACTCGCGATCTAATTTTCGTAGTGCGACCAAATTTTGTTTGGTAAATTATTAAGCTATTGCATAGCTTTTATCGCGGGCTTTGAGCGCAGCGACCGAATCTAGGAATTTGGTAACGAGAAAAAATCCTAACACTCCGGCTAACGTCGTTTCCGTTCGGAAAACTTCGGGATGGTATCCTTCGGCAGACATTGACACGGTATTTTTCAAATATTAGGATATCAAGTCTCAAACTTATGTTTTTTATGATCTAATTTTCATAGCGCGGCCAAATTTTGTTTGGTAATTTATTATGAGACAGTGTTTATTTTCGTGGTCTTATTTATTTTGGTGACAGGAGACCCCCCACCGTGAGGGTCGAAAAATTTAAAATGATTATAACTCGCGATCTAACTTTCGTAGCGCGGCCAAACTTTGTTTGGTAATTTATTATGAGACATTGTTAATTGTTGGTGACAGAAGACACCCCGCCGTGAGGGTCGTAAAATTAAAAATGCTTATAACTCGCGATCTAATTTTGGTAGCTTGGCAAAATATTGTTTGGAAATTTATTATAAGACAGTGTTAATTTCTGGTGACAGGAGACACCCCACGGTGAGGGTCAAAAAAATTAAAATGCTTATAACTCGCGATCTAATTTTCGTAGCGCGGCCAAATTTTGTTTGGTAATTTATTATGGGACAGTGTTGATTTTTGGTGACAGGAGACCCTCCAAGGTGAGGGTCGAAAAATTTAAAATGCTTATAACTCGCGATCTAATTTTTGTAGCGCGGCCAAATTTTGTTTGGTAATTTATTATGAGATATTGTTAATTTTTGGTGACAGGAGACCCCCCACGGTGAGGGTAGAAAAACTTAAAATGCTTATAACTCGCGATCTAATTTTCGCAGCGCGGCCAAATTTTGTTTGGTAATTTATTATGAGACATTGTTAATTTCTGGTGACGGGAGACACCCCACGGTGAGGATCGAAAAATTTAAAATGCTCATAACTCGCGATCTAATTTTCGTAGCGCGGCCAAATTTTGTTTGGTAATTTATTATGAGACATTGTTAATTGTTGGTGACAGAAGACACCCCACGGTGAGAGTCGAAAAATTAAAAATGCTTATATTTCGCGATCTAATTTTGGTAGCTTGGCAAAATATTGTTTGGTAATTTATTATAAGACAATGTTAATTTTTGGTGACAGAAGACCCCCCACGGGGAGGGTCGAAAAATTTAAAATGCTTATAACTCGCGATCTAATTTTCGTAACGCGGCCAAATTTTGTTTGGTAATTTATTATGAGGCAGTGTTAATTTTTGGGGACATTAGACCCCCCACGGTGAGGGTCGAAAAATTTAAAATGCTTATAACTCACGATCTAATTTTCGTAGCGCGGCGAAATTTTGTTTGGTAATTTAATATGAGACTGTTAATTTTTGGTGACAGGAGACCCCCCCACGGTGAGGGTCGAAAAATTTTAAATGCTTATAACTCGCGATCTAATTTTCGTAGCGCGGCAAAATTTTGTTTGGTAATTTATTATGAGACAGTGTTAATTTTTGGGGACATTAGACCCCCCACGGTGAGGGTCGAAAAATTTAAAATGCTTATAACTCACGATCTAATTTTCGTAGCGCGGCCAAATTTTATTTGGTAATTTAATATGAGACTGTTAATTTTTGGTGACAGGAGACCCCCCACGGTGAGGGTCGAAAATTTTAAAATGCTCATAACTCGCGATCTAATTTTCATAGCGCGGCCAAATTTTGTTTGGTAATTTATTATGAGACAGTGTTAATTTTTGGTGACAGGAGACCCCCCCCACGGTGAGGGTAGAAAAACTTAAAATGCTTATAACTCGCGATCTAATTTTCGTAGCGCGGCCAAATTTTGTTTGGTAATTTATTATGAGTCAGTGTTAATTTCTGGTGACAGGAGACCCCCCACGGTGAGGGTCGAAAAATTTAAAATGCTTATAACTCGCGATCTAATTTTCGTAGCGCGGCCAAATTTTGTTTGGTAATTTATTATGAGATATTGTTAATTTTTGGTGACAGGAGACCCCCCACGGTGAGGGTAGAAAAACTTAAAATGCTTTTAACTCACGATCTAATTTTCGTAGCGCGGCCAAATTTTGTTTGGTAATTTATTATGAGTCAGTGTTAATTTTTGGTGACAGGAGACCCCCCACGGTGAGGGTCGAAAAATTTAAAATGCTTATAACTCACGATCTAATTTTCGTAGCGCGGTCAAATTTTGTTTGGTAATTTGTTATGAGACAGTGTTAATTTTTGGGGACATTAGACCCCCCACGGTGAGGGTCGAAAAATTTAAAATGCTCATAACTCGCGATCTAATTTTCATAGCGCGGCCAGATTTTGTTTGGTAATTTGTTATGAGACAGTGTTAATTTTTGGTGACAGGAGACCCCCCACGGTGAGAGTAGAAAAACTTAAAATGCTTATAACTCGCGATCCAATTTTCATAGCGCGGCCAAATTTTGTTTGGTAATTTATTATGAGATATTGTTAATTTTTGGTGACAGGAGACCCCCCACGGTGAGGGTAGAAAAACTTAAAATGCTTATAACTCACGATCTAATTTTCGTAGCGCGGCCAAATTTTGTTTGGTAATTTATTATGAGTCAGTGTTAGTTTTTGGTGACAGGAGACCCCCCCACGGTGAGGGTCGAAAAATTTAAAATGCTTATAACTCACGATCTAATTTTCGTAGCGCGGCCAAATTTTGTTTGGTAATTTAATATGAGACTGTTAATTTTTGGCGACAGGAGACCCCCCACGGTGAGGGTCGAAAATTTTAAAATGCTCATAACTCGCGATCTAATTTTCATAGCGCGGCCAGATTTTGTTTGGTAATTTGTTATGAGACAGTGTTAATTTTTGGTGACAGGAGACCCCCCACGGTGAGAGTAGAAAAACTTAAAATGCTTATAACTCGCGATCTAATTTTCGTAGCGCGGCCAAATTTTGTTTGGTAATTTATTATGAGTCAGTGTTAATTTTTGGTGACAGGAGACCCCCCACGGTGAGGGTCGAAAAATTTAAAATGCTTATAACTCGCGATCTAATTTTCGTAGCGCGGTCAAATTTTGTTTGGTAATTTGTTATGAGACAGTGTTAATTTTTGGGGACATTAGACCCCCCACGGTGAGGGTCGAAAAATTTAAAATGCTTATAACTCACGATCTAATTTTCGTAGCGCGGCCAAATTTTGTTTTTTGTAATTTAATATGAGTCAGTGTTAATTTCTGGTGACAGGAGACCCCCACGGTGAGGGTAGAAAAACTTAAAATGCTTATATCTCGCGATCTAATTTTCGTAGCGCGGCCAAATTTTGTTTGGTATTTTATTATGAGATATTGTTAATCTTTGGTGACAGGAGACCCCCACGGTGAGGGTAGAAAAACTTAAAATGCTCATAACTCGCGATCTAATTTTCGTAGCGCGGCGAAATGTTGTTTGGTATTTTTTTATGAGACAGTGTTAATTTTTGGTGACAGGAGACCCCCCCACCGTGAGGGTCGAAAAATTTAAAATGCTTATAACTCGCGATCTAATTTTCGTAGTGCGACCAAATTTTGTTTGGTAAATTATTAAGCTATTGCATAGCTTTTATCGCGGGCTTTGAGCGCAGCGACCGAATCTAGGAATTTGGTAACGAGAAAAAATCCTAACACTCCGGCTAACGACGTTTCAGTTTGGCAGACTTCGGCACGGTATCCTTCGATAGACTTTGGCAGACATTGACGCGGTATTTTTGCATAAGTTGATAAAAAATGCTATGCAATAGCTTTTCCGCGGCAGTCCCCGAGTGCCACACATATTTTTAACTTTCTTCTTTATTAACAACGACGTTTCAATTTCTTATTCAATTACAATCCTACAATTTCTTCGGGTATAGTATAGTAGCCAAAATCTTTTGTGTGTCTCTGTAAATACTATTTGCTTTGTATTATATAGGAAGTAACTTGTAGTAAACCTCAGCAACGTATATCTCTTTTATAAAAATGTAACACTTTGTTACAATAATATATTTAGAAAGCCCCCCCCAGAAAAAAATGTGTTCCTCCTATACTATTATGTATTGAAACACTTTTGTATGGACCTTTAAATTAATAACAAATATCCTTTGCACCACAGATTGTACAGAATGTATATTTTAGGATATACTTCATAGATGCATATAAATTTTATTATATTCGACTGTAACACCATTAAAATGCACTAGAAACTATTTTTCCCATTGGCCTGTAATTAAACTATACATCCGATTTTCATAAAATTTGAAAAGTCACGACAAAACTGTGTAACAAATATGTATTTTAAATTTCAAACTATTCGGTTGAGTAGTTTTTGCTTTGTTATATACGGACAGACATACTGAACGACGACTATAGTTGCTACGTATTTACATAATTACGAACGTACCTAAAAAAGAGTTTTTTTGCATCATGAAATGCTATACTTATTTTTAAATTTATAGACATATACTATAAGAATTAAAGAGGTATCTTAATAATTTTGAAAAAGAAAAAGGAAGAAATTTCGAAACGTCAGTTTCCTGCAAATCAAACTTTAACTGCATGTTTTGCAACATTTCTGTTTGAAAACCATAACTAGCGGCATTTTTGTCACTATATTATTTTAGTCCTTAATTTTCTCAAACAAGCACAAATGTTTATTTTTAAGCTGGTAAACAGACATATATTATAAGACAGAAATACTTATCTTAATTGTTAAAAAAAAGAAAAGAAAGAAAGAAGAGAGAAAAACTCCACCTTTCTACAATTACTGAAATATTTTTCACCATTTATGCTTAATCATAATCATTATCTTCAGCTTTGTCATTATATTATTTTAATTCACACATTTCTGAAACATTAACATTATTTTTAAGTACAAAAAAATATCAATTTACTAAATGCTCTTTTAAGAGTTGTATCAGTTTTCCAAAATATTAAATTATTTTTCGGATTTCCTTTGAGAAATAAAAATTGTTTTTCTAAGCCAGACATAAAAACGGAAGCAACATATCTAATGATAAGTGAATTAATAACAGGTATTGGAAAAAAGAAAGGATTTTTTTCTTTTCTTAAATCAAAATTCTTGGTAAACTAGATTTTGCATCTTTTACATTCCGGAGATAATATAGTTTATCCCCAAAATGTTAAAATTTTGGTCTGCTTTTACAGCATGAAATGTATGTTTGATATGAACTTCATACGAGAAAGATACTGAGAACTAAAAATATCAAATTTAATTGCTTAAAAGCAGACGACGGATCAATTTTATTGGATTAGCGTTGTGAAAACGTTCTCTGTCAGTTCAGCATCACAATCCAATCAACATATCAACTTGAGCATTATTATTAGTAACATTCAACTAGTAACATTATTCTTTGCATTACTAAAGAAAGGAAAAGGAATCTAATTTTCTATACAAAAGTTTTATGGTCTTTGTACATTATATTCCTTCACAAGAATAGTTCATATACTTACGTATTTTCTCTGAGAGAAAAGGAACTCTTGTTTAAAGCCAGTAATGAAACTGGAGAACATGAACTTAAGATAAATAAAAAAGTACTCAACTTCGAAAAATCCAGAATTTCTTTAAACACAACTTGAAATTCTGCATAAACTTTAGTTTTCATTCTTTAGTTTCGAAAATAATGTAAATCTGAAAAATACGTTCTTCTTTTATAACAAAAAATGTATGATTATTTTTACGCTCAAAATTATAAACAAAATACGGCGAATAGTTTAGCTTAGCATTTTATAGAGGTGGGAAGATGTAATGATAAACTTTATTAGCTGAATTTCATTAGCGTTTTTATCTTTGTTGTATTTAAACTCTTGCTATACTTGCTCTTTTTTAGAACTATATGCTGCTTTCTCTATTAAACAACCAGTTCTCAAAATTATTGAAATTTAAAACATAATTACTCGCTTCCGAAATACATTGTTTCCACTTTAAAATAAAATGTCATCAAAATACAATATTTCTTTCTTTAAAAGGACTTGCAACTTGTACCCTTGTAACATTTTTTTTATACCTAAACATTTTAAAATATATTTTTGGCATAATAAAATGAAGGATAAAGAAAAGAAAAAAAGAAAATATAAAGAAAAAATACTCAATAAAACAAAAGAATCCTGTTAAGAAATTGTTAAAATTCCCTGGCAAAATTCGAAAAATGCAATTAAAAAAAGAAGGTGAAATTTAAAATGTATCTTTTTTTTACAATTTTGTAGATTTTAAACTATTTTTTAAACCATTAGTAGAAGTGTGCTGTGTAAGTTTAAGTGTCGAATTTTCCATAAATTGTCTTGTAGGGATAAGAAAACAAAATGTGCAAATGTGTGTAAAATTGCAAGTAAAAACTGAATTTATTTTTCATTGTTCTGCATAAAAAATATTTTAGTGTAAATTCAATATTTAATTTTATAAAAAAGAGCATAGGGAACTACCAAAAAAATTTTTTAGTTAATTGGAAAATATAATAATGTTTTGTCACTTTCAACATGCCTATTCGTCGGAAAAACTCAAACTGAGAAGAATCACATTTATGTGAAGTGGATTGTGGAAATTAAAGAGACGGCGATGTAATACAATTACTTTAAACTATAGTTATCAAACTCAAATCACCAGAATGTACTAGGAATAATAAAGTGTAATTTAAGCAAAATATTAGAAAATCTATATTTTCATCATTTTTCGCCGAACGAAAAATACCAAGTCCCCTCATGAAATGTAAAGTATCTCTAAAGAATTTATGGTTTAGAAAACTTCTATGAAAATAAAAATCCATAAAACTCTTCATACAAATTTCAAACACAATCCTTTCTCGTGTTTATAAAAATGTATATCAAAATAGTTTTCAACTTTGCAAACTATTCAGTGTTGCAGTTTGATATTCAAAAGATAATCTTCTTTATCTAAAAACAGAGATATGCATTTTCGGACTAGTAGTACAATGGAATACCGATGATGTATAATGTATTTTGATCATTTTAGCTCAGACAAAACGTGGGTTAAACCAGAATTCTCTCTCTAAACTATATCAAAAGGATTCATGGTTTAGAAAACTTCTGTAAAAATAAAAATCCATAAAACCTCCGTACAAATTCCAAACACAATCCTTTCTCATGTTTATTTAAACGTGTAGCAAAAGAGTTTTCAACTTTGCAAACTATTCAGTGTTGCAGTTTGATATTCAAAAGATAATCTTCTTTATTTGAAAGCAGAGATACATTTTCGGACTAGTAGTGCAATGGAATATCTATATCTATATATCTATACATATAATAAAACAGTAGGACCCGGTGTGTCTGTACATTGAAGATAATTGACAAAAATATCTATACATATAATAAAACAGTAGGACCCGGTGTGTCTGTACATTGAAGATAATCTATACATATAATAAAACAGTAGGACCCGGTGTGTCTGTACATTGAAGATAATTGACAAAAATGGAGTCAGGGCGATAAAAGAAAACCAATGAAACACAAAAAAATTTTTTTTGAATTTTTTGTCTGTCTGTCTGTCTGTCTGTCTGTCTGTCTGTTTGTTCGAGGTTATCTTCGTAACTACTGAATGGATTTTTATGCGGTTTTCACTAATGAAGAATGCACACTCCCGGGCAGTGTATAGGCTTTGTTTCATCAAAATCGGACAACAGACAAAAAAGTAACAAAAAGAAACAAAAGAAACTATTAGGTGCGCTGCTCACGTTTTTAGTACATAACGTTTTTTAGTACATATAAAATCCAATAGATGTCACTGTGCGATTTTAAAACGCGCTATCGTTATGTTTTCGCCAGTCTACTTAAGTATGAGAAAGTTTCAAGCTGGCTGTCGTTCCATGTGGTTTAGTCGGTAGAACGTCAGTGCGCCATACTGATGGCCCGGGTTCGATTCCCAGCATGGAATTTTTTTTTCACTATGTTGGCATTAACGCCTATAAGCAATTAAAAGAATTTGAAATATTGTATTCAAGGCGAATTTTCTCTCTGGGAAAATTTCCTTGCATTAATATGTCAGTGTAATTTTTTTTTCGATTTAATTTTTTTTTCGAAACTTTGTTTTTCTTAAAAAATTACAGTAAATATTTGATATTTCCCAACGTTTTTTGAATGATCGACTTGCTTTTTTTTTTTTTAATGTATGTCTGAACCTTATCTAACTACTTCTTCAAGATTTCTTTAGATAAACCGACCAGCGTAGCGGGCGAAGGCCGCTAGTATATATATATATTACGTAAACGTATGCGGCACAAAAATCACGATTATTTGTTAATCGTTCAATAGCAATATCTAAATAAAACGTAAATCGTCGTATATTGCGTAAAAGTAATTTAGAAGAATTTAGACAAAGGTAAATCTGATTTATTTACATTTTACAATTTCGCTGCAATTAGAATTTTAAATTATTAATATTTTTAATTTTCTGTTACTTAAAAAAATACAAATACAAATATCTTAAACGTTTCAGTTTAAAATTAAAGCTATGCATTATGAGTGAAGTTAAAGGTAGAATTAAAATTAAATGAAATTAATAAAATACGAAAAAATGTCACGAGAAGATTGTTTGTCGAATTATCACCTGTACCTGGTCAATATAAAAATACCGAATTTTTGAATTTTCTAGCAGAATTTTCTGCTTTGGCACAGTATAAATTTAAAGGAGACCAAACTGGTCGAAAAGGGCGGCTAGTCGATATATAATGCATTTTTTTTTCATTTTAGTTCAGACAAAACGTATGTTAAACCAGAATCTTCCCACTAAATCCACCATAACATCAAAATTTTCTTATAGAAATTTTTGCCACATTTAACTTTTGGATATATGTATTATACAGGGTGTCCACTAGGGTGAGCCGAAAATAACCAAAACATATTTTATCAAGCCGTAATACCGCAGAAAGTTGCAAATTCGGAAGAGAAAAATTTGGGCAAAAACAGAAATAAGATATGTTTATATCTTCTGGCCGCGCATATGCTGTAAAGTTTGCCAAAATGTGGAAAAATCACATTATTACAATTTTTTTTTCAATTAGCGATTTCACGAATGTAACAGCTAAAATTCTTATATATTAGGATAACAAAACACAATTGTGAAATATTATTTAAATCGACGAACATTTTCGGTCGCGCATGCGCTCTAAAATTGTAAAGAGCTATTACACTTAAACATTGATAAGTTAAGTAAAATAAAAGATTAAAATAAAATTTAAGTAAGAAGTGTAAGAAATGTAAGAAAGATAGAACAAAATGTAAATCTAAGAAAAATAAAATGTGAACAATATGTTTTATAATTCCTATGCATAAGAATTTCAGCTATTACATTCGTGAAGAGGCTAGCTTAAAAATATTTGTGATTATGTGATTTTTCCAAAATTTTTTTAAATGTACAGCACAGCGCGACCGGAAGATATAAATAGATTTTATTTCTTTTTTTAACCTATTTTTAATTTTCCAAATTCACAAAATTTCCCCAGTATTATGTCTTCAAAAATTTTTTTTTTAATCTTTTCGGCCCTTCTTAGTATCCACTCTCAACAATATCCATTGAATAATTCATTAGCTGTTAGTTACAGATGTATAGGGTCAAACACGAAAAAGTCTTAGTTGAGGGAAAAAAGTATTTTGAAAGCGATTCGGGTCAATAAAAACCTTTCTTAAAAAATTAAAATTTTTATGCCATATTTTGTATCCTGTAAGTTATATTTATTAAAATTATTCTATTCCACTAAAAAGTAAGTCTCGTGATTCTACAATTGAAACTGACCAAGTGATAGCTGTTTAAAGTTGAAGCAAACTTTTTTCGCTGAGAGATTTACAAACGTCATTTACGAATTAGGGTAAGTGTACCAGTAGTGGGCCACGTACCAATAGTGGGCCACCAGTTTTCAAATTTGACAAACAAATTTTCTAGTCACCCCTGTCAGATAACAAACTAATTGCTGATTGACTGGAACGACGACGGTATTGGTTGGGAATGAGAGTAACCCTCACATGGGAAGGATAAATGAACTGTCAGGTACATGCTAACATTTGTCAGCCAAGAATAGACGTATGGTCTTAGGAAGAGCATGCGGCCTCATTTAGCAGAAGAATTTTATTTTTGTTTTAATTTTTTAGATTAAGAAACATTTGCCTATTTTAAATTGCCTATTCTTCTATAATTTTACCTTTTGAATAATGCACCCCCTCGAACCGTCTGCTATACAGAGGTTTTATTACATAATCAAATCTATATCCTTTGGCATCGCTTGTTCCTTTAATGCACTTACGCGAATTGAATATTCCTCAAAACCTATATTTATTCTGAATTAATTCTCCTTGTAACTGAGCATTCTTGCATTTGGGGAAAACCGCAAATAGTACTGATGTTTTCCCTCTTGCTTTGTAAACAAGAGAAACCACTTTCGATTTCGTGGTTTCTCCAACAATGCAAATATTTTAATAATCCGCTTTTCTAAATATCGTTCATTAAAATTCAGTCAGGGAAGAAGGGGCAAAGGCAAATATTGCTATCAGTAAGCAACACATTAGTTTAAAGCTTTAAAGTATGTTTAAGAACTGAAGAAAAGATATAAAATTTTAATTTATTTTACAATAAAACTGTAATTGGAACAAATGAAGCGTTTCGAATCAAAGTGATTCAAGTGTATGAAACATTATCAAGAACTATTTTGAGTTAAAATTTTATAGAAAAGTCTCACAGAAGTTCAAACATTAAAGCTTCAGTTATAAAATAGCTAGATTTTCAATTTATGATATGGATGGCGAACCTTTTTGCTGCCCGTTGCTTAAATGTAAAAATATTATTCATAGACATTCCCAAGTGACTATTCTAATTGAGAAAATATCGTAATTTCAAATTTCTTTTTACATACTTTTTCTAAACTATTATTTATCAAAAACTCAACTCCTAACTTATTTAATAGGGGTCTCCGTGGATAGTCAAGATACTACGCCGCCAATTGCCTGCGAGCATAGGAGGTTAGGGATTCGAATCCCGCTGCAAACACTCTTTGTGTGGAGCTCCAGGCTGTATTTCCTTCGTGTTGTAATTTTTTTGTGTTATCTCGTCCCTGTATACTGACGATGATTTATAAGCAGGCATTGTTTGTTTTTATAGAACCGCCTGCAGTAATAACTGAAATTAAGTATGTATTAAAATATGGCTTTATTAATACGTTACAAACAAAAATAAAGAAACAAAAATGATTTTAATAATAGCCTTATTTTTATTAACACAAATCAAAAATATGAACATTTTGAAGCACAGTCTATTTATTAAAATACTGCATCTGGACAATGAATAACTTTCAATATTAGTCGTTAGTTTTTATTTCAATAGGAAAAATCTATCCATCTAAATCTTTATTTATTTTAGAGAATTTTTTAGAGTTTTTTTTTTAGAAAATTAAAAAGTAAACAATGCACCGAAAACTGAATGTAAGTGCCTCAAGTGAACAAAAATATTGAACGAAGACAAAATTGGGTGCGAAACAATGAAATTATGCCAGCTTTAAGACCTTTTTATTTATTTATTTATTTATTTATTTACTTATTTATTTATTTATTTATTTATTGGAAACTTGCAGACCAAATCGCCCCAATGGCGTGATCAGTAGCAGCAGCTACTGCCGCGCTCGGTCGGGTTCGAATACTGATAAGATATTGATGTTTGTGCTGTGATATACATGTGATATAGCTTTCTAATGTTATATACGTAATGGATACAAAAAAGAAAAATGGTACTGACTTGTCGTTGATTCTGTGTATATTACGGATCATTCGAAGCGAAAACCATAGTTGTTATAGGTCCCAAAGCAATCACCTGTCAAAAACAAACAGCCAGACCGATTTTGGTAAAATTTGAAATTCGTATTTATTTGGTTATGTTCAAGATTTATGGCAGCCAGATTTTTATGCAACTAAAAAATTTTTATTTTAAAGCAATGTCAAATTTTCAGAAATTTTTGTTTCTGGTGCAAATTAAAAATTTTAAAACTGTCTGCCCTATATGATCACAAACTAAGGGCGATCAAATGAAAAGGTACGAAACTCTCTTACTACCAAACCTCTTGAAATCTGAATATGCCCCTTTTGAATAAAGTAGTGAGACATCGAGAGATGCAATTGGAGCATCCGGTGTAGTTGTGAGCATGCGTGGTTGCCCGTGCATGAAGGGGGAGAAAATCAGACAACAAGTGAGTTCCGTCCAACTGATGCAGCAGTGCCTGTGACGACATCATGGCCATCCCATTGCAAAATCCGATGAGGAAAAAGCAGCAAGATGCCTGATCAAAGTCTGATGCAGCGAGAAATCTAATAGCATCTCGCTGGCCTTAAATCATCGAATTTTGCAATGGGATGGCCATGATGTCTTCACAGGCACTGCTGCGTCAGTTGGACGGAACTCACTTGTTGTCTGCTTTTCTCGCCCTTCATGCACGGGCAACCACGCATGCTCACAACTACACCGGATACTCCAATCGCATCCATCGATGTCTTACTACATTATTCCAAAGAGGCATATTCAGATTTCAATCGGTTTGGTAGTTAGGGAGCTTCGTACCTTTTCGTTTGATCGCCCCTTGTATTTATGCACCACCACCGAAAACAAATATCAAAATCATTCGAGTATTTTATGAAGTAATGGAATTTTTACCAGAAAAGTAAAATTTTTCAGGAGAGATGAAAAACTCAGACACTTCTAACCTGTGTGAAGTTCTTTTACAATCTTTTCAAACAGACGAATTAAAGTATGTACAGGGTGTCCCTCAAATAAGACCCTAATTACAAAATTACATTTCTCATAAACCTAGATCTATAGAATTATGCGGTAAATGGTTTATATATTAGGTGAACTGTAAAAATATCATTCAGAAGTTTCGAATGGTGAATATATTGAAACGATTGTGTTCTGATTGCAAAGAATGCTTGTCTTGACATTTTTCTTGTTTTAGATTGCTTGCAGAGCACGTGGTTATCGGCATACAGTGCCATATTTTAAAGATTTTTCGTACTAAATTTTTTGAATTTTAGAAATTCAAAAAATTTAGTTCCAAAAAACGTTAAAATATGTCACTGTACGATGAAAACCTTTTTTTCTGCAAGCAATCTAAGACAAGAAAAAAATGCCAGGTTAAGCATTCTTTGCAATCAGAACTCAATCTTTTCAAAATATTCATTGTTCGAAACTTATGTATAACATTTTTATAGTTTATCTTTTAAACAAACCGTTTACCGCATAATTACACCGATCTTTTATTTTGAGAAATTTAATTTTGAAATCGGGGTCTTATTTGCTGGACACCTTGTATAAATATTTGAATAAAATTTAGATTCCTATAATAAATGAGATAAAGTTTTAAACCTTATTGGTTCTATATCACATACCAAGTAATTTCCAGACCAGTATACTATTTATTTAATATAAGAAAGTCTTTCACTTGCATTAACAACATGTGTATACAACAAAATTTATTTCATAACCCTTTCGGTTCTGAATTTTTTTTAAATTTTTAGAAAAAATGGCTCTTATGTTAATAATATTAACACTAGCTATCCAAATAAATTAATTAGTGTTTAATGAATATTTCATAGCCTGTAAGATAACGATTGTTGTTGTTTTGCGTACTATTCAACTAATATTCATATGAAAATAGATTGAGGAAGAATTTTTGGAGATGTTTAGAAAATATTGTATTGCAACAAGATTTAATTTATATTAAAATTTTCTAATACTTTTTACCCGTTATTAGTACATATAATTCTTTCAGGAAAGTAACTTAAATTTTGAATTTAATATTTCAAATATATGTTTCAAATTAAAAAATCGCAAACGGCGCAAAGAGAATTAAGCAAATAATATTAATTGTTATTATAACTAAATACCTAAACATAAATGGAGTCATATAGTAAATGCGTTGTCACACACTAACATCACTACATGTAAATGGAAGCAAAAATATTTCTTAATACAAAATAATTTTCTATTAAAAGACATGTACTGTTAATAGTACACGAAGATTAAACATAGTAGTTCGAGTAGAATTTAAAAATCGAAATAAGTATAAAATGTTAGCGTAAAATTAATGTGAATGGCTATGGCGTCTAAGTTGTGTATTCCCTTGAATTTTTATGATTATTTCCAATGGTCAGGAAAAAAGGCCTGATTCAGAAAGGTTCAAAGAACATTTTAAGCCAATAAACCCAAAATCAGTTTTTTTAAGACTTTCATCCCTTTAACTCTTTCCGGCTCGGAGTCCCTACACTGTAAAAAAAAATTCAAGAGGTTACTAAAAATTTTTTAGTAAATTTGTATTCCACAGAATTTTTTAGTAACCATTACAAACTTTTTTTTTTGCAAGCGAAACAAGCATTTCTTTTGTAAACTGAACAAAAGAATATTTTGTATAACTAACTTAAAAATTTTTAGTATGAGCCACCAAGCAAGTTTTAGTAATAGCTCCAAAATTATTTTTAATAACCATTACGTGGGCTCGAAGGGCAGGAGCATCTTTCGAGCTGCATGCAGACTTCTGGAGCTGAAGATTTTCGGCAAAACCACAATAGATGGCAGCACCAAACATTGCTACTGCTCCATCAGGATATTCATAATCCTTTTATTGACGAGTACTTACACTGCATTCATTCGGGGCGTATTTGGCAGTGGCCAGTATCGAACCCGGGACCTTTTAGCCTGGAGTCCGTTACTATAACCACTATGCTATCAAGGCCACACCAAGTGTGTTCTAGTAATAGCTATTAAAAATATAAAATTATTAACTCTATTCGTTGCTAACTTTTTTCTAGTAATTCTTACAGATTTTCTTGTAACCGACTAAGATTACTAAAATTTTTTTAGTAATTACAAGGATCACTAAAGTTTTTTTTAGTAGATCGACACTTTTTTTTACAGTGTACAAAATGACACCTAATTTTAATTTTACTGGCACCAAGGTTATTTAATTAAAATTTTTCTTTAAAAAATACCTTAAAATAAGCAAATTCCTGTTTTCTAATAAATCAGTTTATAAATTCTGGTGAGAGTTAACTATTTGAAACAGAAAAGATTAAACCTTTCGCGTCTGGTGTACTATTAATAGTACATGTCTTTTAATGGAGTGTTATTTTGTTTTAAGAAATATTTTTGCTAATATTTGCATGTATCAATGTTAGTAAATGTTTATGCATTTACTATATGCCGTTATTTGTGTTTAGGCATTTAGTAATAATAATAGTTATTATTATTTACTTAACTCTCTTTGCGCCTTTTGCGATTCCCTTATTTGAAACATATACTTCACACTTTAAATTTAAAATAAAAGTTACTTTTCTGAAAGCATCATGTGTAATAAAGTGCAAAACGTACTAGAAAGTTGTAATATAAGTTAAATCTTACTGTAATACATTATTTTCTAAACATCTCTAAAAATTTTTCCTTAACGTATTGTCTATGAATATTAATTGAATAACACGCAAAACAACAACATCCGTTATCTTTCAAACAATGAAATATTCGTTAAACCCTAATTACTCTATATGGATAGATAGTATTAATGTTATTAACACAAAAGTAATTTTTCCTAAAAACTCAAAATCGGGAAAGGATTAAAATAAGCAAGTTCCTGTTTTCTAATGGCCCCACCAGTGGCCGAGAGGTTCTGACCTCTCAAGTGGTAGACGGCAGGTGATGGGTTCGAACCCAGTCGCGGCTGTCGGCCTAACCGTTCGGAGTTTTCGTGGTTTTCTTCGAACCTTGCGTAAATACGGGTTAGGCTCCCTTAGAAAGACTCCCACGAAGGGCACTCCCCCCCGGGCCTATATCCCTAGTGTAGATAATCGGCCGACAAAAATACACCACCATCCTGTTTTCTAATAAATTAGTTTATAAGTTCTTGTGGGAGTTAATTATTTGAAACAGAAAGGGTTAATAGAAATAAAATGAGAACAGTTTGTGTATTAAACGTGATATTTTAACATTAGTCTAATGGTGATTTTCAATGTATCGGAAAAAAATTCGCGCATTAAGCGAGATCATTTATTAACCGTGAGCGTCTTAATCGAGTCTGACTGCATATAGCATAAATATTTAGCACAAAATTACTCACAATATTTCAAATAAATTGTTAAAAAATAATAAATAATAGCACAAAGAAATAGTTGCATAAAATAACATTAACCATAAAGATGAAAAAAATTGCTTTATAAACATCTCATATTGTTTGGGTATGCTTTCATCCAGCAAAACAAATATTGCTAATCCGCACTTCGGCAGAATTTACATTACTATGCCTCAAGAAAAAAGTAAAAAGATATTTAAGTTAAATATGTAAATAACAGATTAAAGCAAACTTAGAAACAAAAAAGTATATCAGAACGTTAAACATCAGTTTGAATTACAAAGAAATAAGTTTTTTACAAGCGAAATGTCAACCAATGATCAACCTACCAAAAATTATTTTCCTTTAAAATTTATTACTCAATGTACCATGATGAAAATATCTATTAAGCAAACAATTATCAGAATATACACTGCAAAGTCCTTTCATAAATGAGTATTAAGAAAAATTATTTGTAACTTAAAGCTTATTTCTTTTATTTTTTAATCAAATATTTATAACATCGACCCATTTTCTGCAAAATTCTTAACATTTAATTTTCCAAGAAAATGGTCTTTTATGCTTAAAAACTGTAGAAATATTAAAATCAATGTAAATAACTTTTTCCAAAAAATTTAAACTCTTACAAATATTAATAAAAGTGCAATGAATAGCTTGTTTCTTTTAACATCAGATTATTCTCGCTAAATTAGCAAATATAACGAGAAATATTTTCCATAAATTAAAAACAATTCTTTTTCAGACAAGTTTCTGAATGATTTAATTTCAGTATTAGAATATTTGTTGGATGTTTTTACACATGTCCCAGTCTAAATAAACTCAATATGTATTATTAAAAACGAATGCACAGTGTTTTTTAAAATGCATTTGAAATATATAGTTAATGTCTTTGAAATGAATATTTCTTTATATTTGAATTTGACGTATATATAATTTCATTCGCCTGTCTAAAATTTAAATTTACAAAACTCAAAGAGTTATAATACTGACTCCCGAATCCTCCCCCACCCCACCCCCCCCCGATTTTGAAATAAAATTTCTGCCATATACTTAAACTGAGATTTTTTTTAAGGATTACCTCAAAGAAACAATTTTCTAACCTGATACACAATAGCATATATAAATTGTCTTCAGTCTGTCTGTTGATCAATAGTAAGAGAAATTAATTCCTTAAATGTAATTGGCATAACCTATTTATCTATGTATATTATAAACGCCAAACGTATCTGTGCGTAAAGCAGACGTCATTTTGCGAATGTCAACAGTTTTCCCTGCAATTTTGGTTTTGCAATTTTCGCTACTGCAAATTTCACACTCCTACACATCACACATTTTAAATTTTTACACCGTCATTTAGAGAAAGAAATGTACTTTTAAATGCAATTTGTATGAAAGCTCTATCTCAATTCATTTTTGAGATATTATTTTTTCATAGTTTTTAGTACCAATTTTGTAATTGTGGCAATAGAAACACTCTATTTTACCTTAAAATTGAAAAAAAAAAAATAGAAATTAAAATGTGCAACACTTTCCCATGCAACTTTGGTTTTGAGATTTTTGGTACTGCAAATTTTCACTTCTAAACATCGTACATTTTAAATAATTACACCGTCGTATAGAGAAAAAAATGTACATTTAAATGCAATTTCTCCCAAACCTGTATCTCAATTTATTTTTGATACATTAATTTTTTTATAATTTTGAGTACCAATTGTGGCAACAGAATCACTCTATTTTCACTTAAAATTTAATATACATATATATATATTGTTGGGATTTATACTGAATTAAGAGAGATTTTATTAATTATAATCAGAAGAGATGTATTACCTGAAGAACATTCTTCTTGACGGCGTCTTACATAACCACGTCGCCACGTTCTCGTGTTGTCAGAATGTTGATTTTGGAATCATGGATTTCTTGACAACTGTTTTAAGACTTGCTTGTTGATTATATGCTTTCTAATATGAGTTGTTCACACGAATAAGTATAATTGGTTGGGATTTTAAGATAGATTTAATAACATAACAATAGAATTGAGATTTTTTACACATCCTTTTCAGAATCAAAACATTTCGTTCTCACCAATCATCCCGCAGTCAGCAACAAAATAGCAGGATAAAATCTACAAAGATATATACAAAGATGAAATACAGATGATTAAATGCAAAATATATATATGAAAAAACATATTAGGAATTTTAAATTACAAATGAGTTAGAAATAGTGAAATATAATAATTAAAGTCAAAATAGTCTTGTCTTCAGTATCAAATGTTTGGTGCTGCCATCTAGTGTCTTTTTCCAGAAATAATATCTAGTGTCATGTTTCTCAAGATTTAACATCCTCCGCTCCCGGCAGTGGAGGGGACACTTTTGTAATGGGACGTTTGATGTCACCGTCGGCTGTTTTAATCAAAACGAAACGAACACGATTGTCCTGTCCTGGGAAAGTTTGCAAAATACGGCCCATTTCTCATGTCATGGGTAGGGATCGGTCATGAATTATCACCATGTCTCCTTCTCGGAGATTAACACTTGGAGTAGTCCATTTAGGATGCTGTTGTAGATGTTGAAGATATTCTCTTGACCATCTATACCAAAATTGATTTTTAGCCTTTTCAATCAGGTGCCAACGAGCATTTAATGATAGATCTCGTGAATTAGAAGCTTCGGGAATATCAAGGAGCGGTGCTCCGATTAGAAAATGAACCGGCGTTAATGCGCGCGGATCTGATGGATCTGATGACATTGGCGTTAGAGGTCTTGAATTTATGAAACTTTCAATTTGGCACAGCAAAGTGAATAATTCTTCAAAATTTAAAATACTTGATTTACATGCCTTTAACAGATTTTCTGTAAGCTTTACAGCTGCCTCCCATAGCCCACCTAAGTAAGGCGCATATGGAGGAATGAAATGCCAACTGATTTTTTGGCTCGAAAGAAAATCTTGAATTTCACTTTCCCTCAAATATTGGAATAGCTGCTTCAATTGATTAGCTATACCTACGAAATTTTTCCCGTTATCGGAATAAATATCAGACGGCAGGCCTCTACGTGCAATAAACCTCTTTAAGGCTGCTAGCAAGGCATGCACAGACAAGTCTGATACTACTTCCAGATGCACAGCCTTAGTGCACATGCAGACGAATACAGTTATGTAAGATTTTATTTTGATCTTAGTTCTAGGCAAATTTGGCTTAGTTAAGCAGGGACCGGCAAAATCTGTAGCAACCTAAGAAAATGGACGAATTGGGGTGATTCTGTCAACGGGAAGATCTCCCATCATTTGTTGACAAGCTTGTGTTTTTAGGCGTTTGCAACTTTCGGCGTAAGATCGACGCCGAAACTGACCTCACTCAGCATTGAACACCTGGCCTTCAATCGCCATCCGCGCCATCTATTGCTTGAAATTCGAACTAAAATAAAAAATACGGTAAAAAAACTCCTGACATATACATAACCCGCCTGCAAAAATTTTTTTAATAGCTGTCATCGTTTGCAAGTTATTAAATTTTAAATTTTAAAATCCATCAGTCATTTCTGGGACACCCAGAATATATATACATATACAAATTAAAATGCGTCTGTTATAAAATCCGGTGAATTTCGGTTTTATTTCCTTTAATAATTTGGATAATTCAGTTTTATAGTATTTTATAAATTTTAGCTTAAAATAATATTTGCTCGAAACTTAGAATGACGAATATAAGATATACTTCTTACTGCAACTAATTTTGTAGATTTATTATAAATAAATATAACAGTTCTATTTTAAGTATTTTTTTCATCGAATTTCGACGGGTTCCACCTTGTATATTTAAATTTTAAAAACGTATTCTCTATCATACACTTAAGCTAATTTTTATTAAATTACTATTTGAAGATAACATTTTTGTAAACTGTGATAAAATTGCACATAAAGTAGTCATCAGTTTGTCTCTTAATCAATGGTTTAAAGAAATTGTGAGTAATATTAAGAGTTTTTTTTATATAACTGCGGGGGGTTAACTTATATGTAAAAGTTAACTGGAAACGCGAAATTCTTCTTTACTTTCTAAAATCATGATTTTGAAAAATGGTGAGGCATGCCTCAAAACGCAAAAGTCAGACAAAATGACATTTGATGTTCTGCTTTATTTATAGAATGTGATAAAAAAGGGAATAGAATTTTTTTTTTCAATTTCCTTTTCTTTTTCCTTTAATATCACAGAAAAGGATTTAAAAAAAAAACATTTTTATGGAACAAAAATATTGCAAAACAAATTCTTCCAGGCCAAAACAGAAAACATAATCTGTACTGTACTGGAAATATGGCAAATGAGGTACAACAGGTATTACACTCATATACAAATATACATAAATATAAAATTCCTACAATTATACATATTAAATTAAGTAATAAGGAAATAATAAGATTCTGTCTTAAATCTGACGTAATCATGACGGGATCCTAGAATCATTACCTGTCTTGGAATTCACAAGATTTAATTGAATGAAGAAAAATTTTATTAATATCTTTTTAAATTTTGAGTCGATTTTTTTTTAGTTTGGAATGACTTGACAAAGTACTGCACAGAGTATATTTATATTAAATTTCAAAACATTTGGTGTTAAATTTGTTCTCTGCTTACAGGCAGACAGACATGTGTGAGGACTACCTGACAAGTACAAGTGCTTTGTATTTATATAATTGCCAACGCACTTATTAAAATTTTTCATACTATTATCAAGCATTGTTTCCGTAGCAAGACAATAAATGATAACTGGTTGTAAAATACACTACAAAGAGAATATTTTCTATCAAAAATTAGCGTCGCTATTCTATTACTTATTTAAAAATACAAGGTGTTCAGCCCAACTAGAATTATAAATATTATTCTTGACAATAATGAAGATATTTTAACACAATAAGTGTCAGTTTTATTTGGTTTGCCTAAAATAGTGCACAATGATACTAGCAGACTCGGCCGGCATTGCTCCGGCAAGTGATAATATTCGTAAATTAACATTAAATTTGCATGATTTATTTATATTTTTAACTTGATTTTGTCTAAAATACGTACTCACTCATTGTGTTAAAATGTGGGAGAACCTGCTAATTGTTGGGATTTGTTATGTAAATGTTTTTATAACATTTGAAATATTGTATGGGTTAGTGATAAACAAGTTAAAGATTCAAAAGGTCCTCGGATGATGAAAAAATAAGTTAAGAGGGGGATGCTTAGTAAACTACAGACTAAAAGCTTTCAAACGATATGTCACATAAAAAAATCCATTTCCGAATACCGGTGTATGCCCCCTAACTGTCTGGAGTCAAAATACACCGCGCCAATCAAAAGACTGTGAGGAGTTTCACCTTCGGCCAAGCCTTCAAATAGGCATGAATCTGGCTGTAGCTAAATTAGAAACTGAGTTAGAAAATTTTTCCAAAGGGTGGGATTGGGGTGTGAGGACAGGTTTGAATAAAGGTTTAAAACATGAAAGAGTGCTTCGTGTATTTTCCAATCACATATTACATTTCGGTTTTTGAAAATTTTTGAAAATTGCTGAGACATGCTGTAATGATCTGAAATTTGCGTCCTTCCTTATAACTTTTTATGAAAGGGTGTTCTAAAATCGGTGAGACGTATTTCATTATTTCTTAATGGTAGATTTATTTTCTATAATTTCATGTTCTTTCCTTCCTGCCAATTTTTATACTTTTAAATTTAGTAATTTGAGTTGTGCGTCTATGAGTCAGTCAGCATTGTACTGGATAATAATGAAAAAATCCTCTTGTGATGTAAAAATTTGTTAAGAAGGGGGGGGGGCTAAGCGGTTGTTTAGTAATCTAAAAGCAAAAGCTTTGAAATGATATGTCACATGAAAGAGTCTATTACCACCTCCCTATCACGAAGGCCTCCAAACAAAGTAGAATTTCATTGTAGCTTAAATAGGTGATGAGTTAGAAAATTTCCTACCGGAAGGCGGCAAATTTGGCTGAGGGAAGAAAAAAGGCTCATAATATGAAAGAGTGATCCCAGAATTTCCCGATGTTTATATTACGTGAGGGTTTCTGAAAAAGTCTGGAAATTGCCGAGATATGCTGAAATATTATATAATTTTCGATCCCCGATAAACGCACTTAAGGGACGGCGATTTGTAAAAAAACATGTATTTAATTATCTTTTTAGTAAATATATTTCCTGGAATTTCAAGAATCTATCTAAAGCGTCAGCTGAGATGTCTTAAAAGTTTCGATCATTTTTTACATACCTTAAGAGGGAGAATTTCTAAAATTGCTGAAACATCTCTTTAATTATTTTTTAGCAGATTTATTCTCAGTACATTTATGCTTCTAGCTAAAACGGTAGCTGAAATGTGGTCACATGTTCTAAAATTTTCGATACAATTTTAATAAATGCAATTTTTAAAATCATGTCTTAATACTCACTTAAGTCATAAGAAATATGTTTCCCCTGATTTTCATGCTTTTCGATTTAGTAGTATGGGCTGTGCTTTGATGTATGAGTCAGTCAGGACAAGCTCTTATAAATTACTGTAAATGGTGGAATTGGCCAAGATCTGTATCCAATCAACATTAAAATTGGATAATCCATATTTTGAAATGTAGTCGACTTTATATTCAATGTAGCTGGTGAATTCACTATGCACTTCTTAGCACTGTTTATGATGCCGTCTCATGTCACACAAAGCGAGATATGTCCGATGAATATTTTGTTAAAATATATTCATTTTTTTATTATTATTATTATAAAGAAAGATCAGGGTTCAGCTTGGAGGGACACATGTTTCCTTTTTGGCTGAATAAACGGATTGATTCCCTTGTTTCCAGTACCAAAATAAATAAATGAATAAAAAGCTTGTGGTTTTTTTATTACTTCATGAATGAAACGGACGGCGATTGCACAGACAATAACCTTATCGTACTGATGGCTAAAATTCGAAGCTTAGACAAAACTCAATTAGCATATTATAACACAGTCGATCTGCCAAGTCATATCTTGGTAGAAAACAACTGAAACCTAATGTTAATGGTTTCCTCGTAAGTTTACCATTGCGTATTTTTTTCCACCAAAAGTAAGGATGAGATTTTCGCGTTTTTTGAACAGTAGTATTTTGTTAGATAAAGTATTATCTCATTTTACCGGAACGTTTTCTCTAACAAAATAATGGTGTCCAAAAACGTGGCAATCACATCCCTAAATTAAAGGTATGAAAACATGCACGACTGGGCACTGGGAAAAACAATGGTAAATCTACCCGTCAGCCACTAAAATCTAGTTTTCTGATGGCTCCCACCAGGTTTTGATTTGATAAACCAGTTGAATTTGAACATGCGTATCGATTTTTAACAAATCCTGCAATTTCAGCCATAGCTCAATGAAATGATGGTTTGTGCATTGAGATGATGATTTGTAACGGTTTATATTGCGAGCTGACGATTATGAAGATAAATCCGACTGTATTTAAATTATTATAAATAGCTGGTCTTTTGATTCCAGCTTATATTCCATAAAGAAATTAAAACCTTTATTAATCAATAACTAAAGCAGTAAAATGTAAATAAACTCAAATATAAGACATGTAATATAGTTTCGCTTTTCTTTCCACTGAAATGAACAGATTCAAAAAGGTTGATTATAAATAGCATTGTTTGGAGATTTCTTCGGTTGTTAACATCTGACATGGCATTTATATACATATAAATTACATGCATAGATAACAAAATAGTGAAACAACACGAAAACCTGGCGATATGTACAGAATAAATACTCTCAACCTTACTTATTTAATGACCTTGTCCCCTTAAGGACACGTGTTTATTTGAAATAATGACGAGCTGTCTCGAAACGCGTCCTATAGATTGTTTTGATTTTATGGCGATTTCTTTCGCAAAGTTTTATTATTTTAACAATATGAAATTATTTTTCAAAACCTTATTTAACCCATTCGTGCCCAGCATCTTTTGCGTAAATTTTATTTGGTTGGCACCACTATTTTTAGAAGATTTAAGTTTATTTCATTAATCACGAAAATGCATCATTTAAATAAAATAATTATTACTTTTCTTTTTTACTGGTGTCAAAAACAGTGCTGAATGCACCTTTTGAAGCGTCCCTAAAAAGGGACGCTACGCACTAATGGGTTAAGGTTGTTCGCCACTGTTTCGCTCAACAAGTGCAAAACTTTTTGACACATTTACAAATTCATGTTTTATCAGAAAGATATAAAATTGGAAGGCTTGATTATAGAAGCGATTTCCAATCGAACTTAGTTGTCCATTTTATGATTATTAAATTACCTATCGAGTTATAAGCTATTTCGATCACGTGATTACCCGTTTTTCTCCTGATTTTCGACCGGTTTTTTTTTTGCTCTCGTTGGGAAGTGTGTTCAAAAACGTCAATTTTGAAGGTCTGTTATGCAAGATTTATTGCATTTATAAAAAAACCCCAGAAAACTGAGTGCTATTAAACAGTTTCTGAACAATAACATCTGCTAGTTTCATGCATTTCCAAACAAAAATAAATTAAAACTTATGTCACGAAGTTGCCCGTTTTGATTTAAGAAAACCCTTAAACGTATTATTGGTATTTTTCATTTAAATATTATTCTTAATCTTGTTTGTGTGAATTCAAAAAAACATAATTAATGTAAAAAAAAAACTATCAGAGTTATCAAAATTAAAAAAAGTTGAACCATACGAGGTTTTCTAACCGCAGTCTTTGAGGTAATTTGCGAACACTTTTTTCATTAATTTTTAATTAAGTGCCAACTTTTATCAAACAATGACATGTCAGTATAATATGGCGAAAACCGCTGGCAGAACCTTTCGAAAAATATGTTATTCGCCGTTCTTTAGTACTTGAAGAGAAAAAAGTATATTGATATGACAAATATATTCGGATATAGGGGGTTTATCTCCATGTTTAATTAAAAACATAGAATATAAAATTTCCTAAATTTCTACGTATTAGAAAGTGACATACAAATATAACGTTCATCAAAAAAAAAAGGGCATAGCACACCAGTGCACATTCTTAAGTGTTAAAATCCAATTCTGAATTATAATGAATTTTTTAATAAGTATCGTGCACATTTGTAACAAAATCTACTGAGTACTAATTTGTGACCTTGTTTAATTAAATAGGGAGATATCCATAGAAACTGCAAATTAATTTTAGAAATACGCTGATCAAAATGTCTATGCTTCTTGGCAAAAAAAAAAAAAAAAAAAAAAAAAAAAAAAAAGATGCTAGACGCTAAATAGGCAGACCCATTGATCCAAAAAACCGTATTCAGAATCAGACCATTACAAGGTTTTAAATCTATAAATGTCGGAAGTTCAAAAATTTCGCGATTCCAATACTTTAATCTTACGAATAAAGAAAAATTTAAAAGCTCAGAAGTTGCTCGGAATGTCTTTCCAGACCTTAGTTTATGTAAGACATAGAAGTAAAATGGAAACCGTGTACGTCATTTTCCCTTCGTTTTACATCAAATGATCCTAGAAACATTTTTTACTATAAAGTTCTGTTATGCTTAATGTGTCATTAATGTGGTATAAATTAAAATTTCAAATATTAATTGCACGTTTTAACCATAACAGAAGAATTTCAAATCTCTATATGATATATAATTTGTTCATTTGTTTAATTCTGTGTTGTCATATTGATGTGTATACTTCATAGTTTGCCAAAATTTAGCACAGTTAAGAAAAGCATTACACACTTTGAAATTCTCGTTTAGCAATTTTTGGCAGTAAGCAAATATATACCCGTATACTTTCCTGCCGCCCTGTATATTATCAATATAATTATTTCTCACTGCATAGTATTTTTTTTTTTTTTTTTTTTTTTTTACATTATCACGACAGTATTTGAAAACCTTTTATAATCTATGTCATGTATGATAATTTTCTTTATTGTTTCTAATTATGTCTGAAACGGTTCAAAATTTAACAATGATAGAGCTAACTATATAAACCGTCTATATAAGTATTTTTGTGTTCCAATTTATTTATAGATAGGGAGAAAATAGAAATTCCGTCAATTCCTTTTCCTCTTTTATCCATCAAATGATGTTAGAGATTTTTTTTCAATAAAATCCTTTTATGGCATAGGGGAAAAACATCGATTTTTTACGCCTAGCTGTCTTTTTCGATAAGAGTAGTAAATAATAAACTATAAAAGAGTTCACCTTTGATTTTTAAACATCTATATAGAAAGTATTGGAAAATAATTTGTGAAAAAATATATTTATAGAAAAAATTATAGATTTTTTTTATCTAATTACACTAGGAATAACGTAACTTTTATATAGAAATGATTAAAATCTGCCTTTTTGCTGAAAAATATTTTCATATGGTTCTATTCAATGTCAACTGATTTTTTTTTTAAATTATGATAGTTAATATATGATACATTAACGTAATTATTTCTGTTATTTTTATTTATTTTTTAATTCAGTCAGTTGGTTCTTTTATACATTTTTTTCCGAATTTAACGTGTTTCGACTCGTAATAATTACAATATCAATTATTTGACACATTGGTGGGCAATAACACAACTTAGTTACTTAAGGCAAATAATTTATTATGAAAATAAAATAATGAAAATGATTTTATGTTTCGTTAAATATAGTGTTGCACAACTTTTTTGCCAGAAAATTGTTTGCCACCAGAATATTTGAAAAGTGACGTTTATTTTATGTAATAGGAACGCTTCTGTCATTATTATAAGAGAAATTATTCTGCATAAAATTAGAAGTATCTTTGTGGCCACCAGTTAAGTACCGTAGTTACCGTAGTAAGTGACCGAAGTTAAATACTAGTTTTCTGAAGTATCAAAATGTCCTTCGTGGAACAGAAAAAATAATCCTGGTTTTGATAAAGACAAAAACTTTTACACTTGCAGGTATACGTTGCCAGTCGATTTTATTTCGAAGCCATTTGTGTTTATTGTATTATACATAAATATTATAATGTTCGTATTTAGAGATGTTTTGGATAGTAGCAGTGTGTAACACCCAGATGGAAGTCCTTTTGCAGATCGAACCATGGAGTGCTTCCACGTAGGAAAAATATATTAATGCACGCAGTCATTTACATTTTGTTACCGCCATACAGAAAACTGATGCATTAAAATAATATCATAAATAATTTTTAGTATTCATTTTTTTTTAATTTCAAAATTTTGTTTCTTCCAAAATTTTGCCTCTTGTGCAGCTAGCTAGCACCTGTTGCACAGCCTAAAATACAGCAATATATACGATGGTAGTTCGATAATTATTGTCCCTAGAGTGTATAAAGTATTTGTACTGCGGTAATAGATGTGGAATATCGAAGCCAACTTAGATGCCTGTATGTTCAATTTAAGAACCGTAGTTGCTATATTAACTTATTTTTTGTGGAAGAAGTAAAATTTTTAAGACCTAGTTTCAAAGGGTTTTTCAGGGGGGGGGGTTAAAGAGTAAATGCTGGTTTCGAGCTTATGGGACCAGATTTGTGACAGTGTATAAAAAGACGTGGCTACATCACTATAATCCCGAGTCCAAACGATAGTAACCACGTCTCATCAAATGTCATAAATCTAGTGTCCTCAGATGAGCCATTTCACATACACCCTTTCACACTTCCCTCGAAAAATATGTTAATGCAGCAGTTACGGTTCTTTACTTGAATATCAACATATTGTTCCTTAAAGATATTAGGCTTCATATTCCCCATCAACCATCGCAATACAAATATTTTACTTACACTAGGGACAATAATTATTGAACCCCTTTCGTAAATCGCTTAATAAAATTAATAATGCAAGCCATTGAAATTGCAGTTCGTTTTAATTTTGAATATGACTACTTAATTAATTTTTTCTAAAAAAAGGAAGAATGTATTAGATTTTAAATGTTTGACGTTGAGTTCTATTAAATATTAATAAAAATTATCATATAAAAATTGGGATAGTTTGTATGAAGAGATATAATTTATTTACAACAATGCAACAGCAGTTTTAATCATTTACAATGTTATGCAATAAAGTTTAACTAACATCACATGCTGATACAGGAGAAAATTGCTGGACAATCCTTACGAAAGTATGCAGTTCTTCATTACTTTCTTCTACATAAGTTTCATAGCCTGTGTACCGGCTATGTACTTCATAGCTCCCCATACTCATCATTATCTTTTTTCTTTCTCAGTAGATATTCAGATACTTTATCAATAAAAGGGAGGGTGATAAGAACAACATTAGATTACCATTGACATTGATGAAGATTAAAACCGTCATAGAGTTGAATTAAGAGGTTGACCGGGTAGGAAGGGAATATCTCCTGCTCTGGAGAGTTTGCAATTCCGTGTTTTCAATGGTCAAAAAGTGCAATTCCCCCCCCCCTCCAGGAACTCTATAATGTCTCCCTAGGAACTATAGAAATCCCTGCTGAAGAAAAAAGTCTGAATTCAACACTGAACCGTGAAAAAGTCTCCTCATTTCATTTAACTGTTATTACATTAATTATTTTTCGGTACTACTTGATTATCCGGTCTACCGATTTCACCAAATTATATAAATTACCAGATCATTCGCTTAGTTATATAATTAACACTTTTTTATATTTAATAATGAAAGAATAAATAAAATAGTAAAATATTAATAAAAATACAAATAAAACGTCGAATGAAAAAAAAATTTGTTGACGTAACGAACAGGTGTAATCTTTTTCATATCGATGCTAACGAAAAAGACAGGCCACCACGGTGCATCCCAAATATGTTTTTTAGAGACCGCTAAAATGACGTAGTGCTCTATTCGTCCACCCGCATTGGTGATTTCGAGCATCACGTGACTCCAGCGGTCTGTAAAAAAACATACGTGGAATGAACCGGGGTAGTCTCTCTTTCTCGTTAGCCTCGTTTCATATCAAGTGATAGTGACACTTTCGACCATCCATTTGCCTTTTAATCCTATAGTTTGGCGATAGAGTTTTTCTCAACATTGATAATCAAATGGTACCTATTTTTCGAATGGAAACTTCTTTACTTATAAAAAAATATATTTTAAATCCTCAATTTCAAACAAACTTCAGCGATTACACTTCTTACAAGTTTCATTGAATTTATTTTTTTAAGACACGTAATAAAGATTTATAGTCAGCACCTAAAATAAGCCAATGACAAGAAGGCGAAACAATTAAAATTTATATTGGTGTCCGTTGAGTGTCGCCAGCTGAATTGATTGCATAAAAAGTAGTAAAGGAAGAGAACTAACTATTCTTCGAAAAGTGTTGAAACTTCGGAATAAACATTTTTACTTTACTTAAAATGGAAATTCAATTTTTGTAAAAGGTCAGAGAATAAAGAACATTTTTTTTACTTAGGTATATTTCCATTAAAAAAGTCTTTGAATTGGGAAATAATACAGTAGACTCCGAATAATACGTCTCCGTTTAAGATATTTCTTCGGTTAACGCGAACAATTTCGTTTTCGGCATCACTTCCTAGTTGGAATTAATGTTAAAATGTCATTTAAACTGTGCTGCTATCGAATTACATAATAAAAAAATCAGGCCCATGGAATGAAGAGGACAAAGGGACAGTCACCCGAGTCGCATAAATTAAGGCGGGGCTATACTTATACAAACAATTTCGTTTTGTTTATCTTTTTTGTAAAATAATATGTATGAAAATAGAGGGTTTTTTTATTCACAATAAAATAACGTGCATGTTTCGCTTTAAACGCGTTGCATTGTCTAATATACCACACCAAAAAACAAATTTCTGACTAAGGACTTCTTTCTTCTTAAAACTTCTTTTATGTCTTTGTCATAGTCTTTTTTGTTAACAATCTCTTTTCTGAGTTTGGAATTTTGTTTTTGTTCTTGTGACAAAAACATACACTCTAGAAAAAGCATAAGGTTTTTTTCTTTTTGGTTTAGTAAAAGCATTGCAAACCAGTATTATATTTTTTAAACACCCATTTTTCAGATCCCCTTTTCACTTTTCTCTTATTTTTTAAATTCTTCTTTTTAAGTTTCAAACTAAATGTGTATTCAATAGAATTTATTTGTTTCTGTAGTTTTTTTAATTTTCTGAGACCTGTCACAAAGAAAAGGTGGGGGGGGGGGGAGAGGAAAGGTCATTTGAAATTTTATCCCGCGGGCAGTTTTATCTCTGCATGATGCTGGGAAGGACTTCAGTTTTCGGAGTTCCGCAATTTTCTACAAAGAAACACCAAACATAATCGAAACTACTTTTGTACATAATTTTTTTTCAAAACACATTCATTTTGTAGTAGCTATGCTTAGTGGGAAAATCAAGAAATTGCCATTGAAAATAATAAAAAGAAATATACTTTCAACCACCAAAAAATGTAACATGCTCAAAAAATTCTAATGGATGTTCATCGATATCAGTCATTCAAATATGATACAACAGCGCAAATTTACTTGTTTGTCACAAAACTAGAAATTAATTTAGACAGAACACCCTTTTTTCAAGTAACGCAAAATGAGAAGTAAGTTTTATAAAAGTTAATTTTTTTAGGTACGATGACTTAATTCATAATTCGTTTGCCCTGAGTAATTTAATTCTTATGTAAGGTATTTCTACCCAATATGGACAGTGCTCTCAATATGGACACCCCTAATATTTTTAAAAGTAACAATTTCGATAG